>OY856409.1:1110707383-1111094883 GCA_963693085.1 Alisma plantago-aquatica
CTAAGATCAAAGGAACAAGTAAAGGTCTAGAAGATTTTCAAGCTTGCCTAGTGGGGTGCCATCTACCAAGACGGTCCAGAGTTTAGACATCTCTTTTTATGCATAGTCTTGTTACCATAGTATATTAGATGAGTTGTAGTTTTTCTTTTATCAAGAACTATATATGAATCAGTTTTACTCAATGCAAAGTGTTTCATTTACTTTAATTTCCATGATTATCATGTTTGTGACACTCCCAAATGAAAAGAAAAAAATAATATAGCTTCCGCTCATGTGTTATGAAAATCCGGGTGTTACAAATAACCTCCTTAATATGATCATAATCGTAATATATTAATTGGTGGTTGTCATAGCCACATGGTTGATACTTTCTTATGCTAAACATGTGCATTATGAATATGATGAGGGTTAATCATATCTAAATTCCTTACATGTTGATGTAATAAAGGAATGTTCTTAATGTTAATATAACCCTACTATGATTGTTTATGAATATCTCCTAGCTCATTAATGCAATATTGTGTTGATCTGGTGTATTATATGTAAGTGATGTTGTTGAGCCTTGGTATAAGGCATGGAATGATAATGATGATCTGGCAAGGAATAGTATGATGGTCTTGATTACCTTTGGGCATGGTTGAACCATGAATGAGCTGTAATCCTCTTGTGTTGATAAGGGTTGATACCATGTGATATTGTGAAAAGGATTTATATCTTGTGATAGTATAATGACTAGTGTAGCCTCGTGAATGGCAAGTGAATAGTACCATGTGATCATGAGATGAGAAATTATGTTTCACACATTTTATATCTTTTGAAGTTGTGATATGCATATGCTTGTTAGAAGTGAATTAGGGTTTGTATGTCCACTTGTTTTATGCAACTTAATTCACCTAATTGGCATAACTAATCAAGTGAAACTCTAATCATGTAGTGCCTTGTGCCATAGATCCATCTGAGTGTCAGAACTTGCCAAATGGTGAAACAAGTATTCCTAAGGGAAACTCAAAGCACATACTGATGAGTATGTGGGGTGCTTGTCATCCTGAATTCAAGTATTTAGGGAGGATGACTACGGTCATACCTAGCCCTTAGTTTGAGAATGGTTGCGGTCGTATCTCGGTGACTATATGTGTGACGAGATTGGAGGAAAATTGCAGTTGTACCTCAGATGGTAGGGTATGCGTACCCACCTCCTTTCACTAGTTTCGTGACCTGTACCAAGGATAGACTAAGCTATTAGCAGCTTGACCTTATGTGGCGCTGTGGCGAGCCCGTAATGATCGGGGGCAGAGAAGATCTTAGGAGTCTAGCTCTTCCTAGATCTTGTATGGCACTAATTTTAACTCAGCAGTGGTCAATTGGATTTTGAGTGGTATCCTCAAAATTCCTCACGGCATAATAAAAGATGTAATACAACTATATAGCATATCTATTTATGGTTATACATGATGCTTCGCATTGGATGATAACTATTACAACCTGTTCATAACTTTACTGGTAATCCTAGAGTTTTAAGATAATCTTAATATTTATCATGATTTGTTAGTAATCGTCTATGTTGTGCTTTGTCTGAACTTTGGTAACCTTAAATACTTGTTTGGGCAACTCATAATTATCACTTAAGCATACTATAAAGATCTGAGTTGGAATTAATATAGCATTAATCTATACATGTGTGCAAGAAGAGAGTAAATGACATTAGAGGAAATAATTAATGAATGGTTTTTTATTTGAGAATATTATCAAAATAATATTTTAGGATTGTATAGAATTCAATTATGAATCCAACAAAAAAAGAATGAACCAAATCGGAGTTAAAATGACAGAGTTATGCCCTTTTTTGTAAACATATACAGACACCACGACCCATGGTCGACACCGCGACCGCGACGTTGCGTCGACACCAGGACCCGCGATGCTAGGACCGCAACCGATGTTGCATCAACATCGCGACCACGGCCGACGCCGCCCAAGATAGCAAATCGTAAAACGATCATATCTCGAGCAATACTTATCCATTTTCAACAAAACGAAGTGCGTTGGAACCGCGATTCGATCATCTATCATCTTAGCCATCTTGTTCAATGAGAGGGCGACCTAGAGAGCGATTTCTAGGGCAATTTTTGGGGAAGAACGTGAAGAACAATAGAAATCAAAAGGGGTTGCTATAAATTCGACTTGGTAAGTAGTTTTAACCATGGATTCCTTCTTCTCTTCACTTACCCTTGATCAAAACCCTTGATATAGTGATTTGGAGGTTTGGTTTAACCTCTAATCTCATCTTCTACCAATAGCAGATCTCGTTTAGGGTTAAAAGGAAGAAGAAACTACAGATTTACCCATTTAGGGTTAAAAGGAAGAAGAAACTACAAATTTTACTTGGATTTGGATATGGATTCGAGATCTTCAGAGATGGGCTACGTTTTTAATGTATTTTCACACCTTAGGGTGAGTGGGTACTTCCTTTAAACAGTAGATTGCATGAAAATAAGTTAAATCATTAATAATTTTCAATTGATTAGTATGCAAGTACAACCCTAAATGGTCAATTTGATCTAGCTTGTGCAACTTGATAAGAAATGGATTATTTATCTGTTATGATGAATTTCAGATTATGAAATCACATTAGAAATGATTGCAATCTATATAAATAAGAATTCTTAAAGTAATTGTAAGAGTTACATGAATATACTGAAATTTAGGGATTTCAGCTACGACTGAAATTGTTTTATAATTGAATAAAGAAGTTTGCCTAGTTGAATATCTTTAGATACAAATGATTGTTTATTTGTTTGCTTATTACATATATGTCAGATTAGATCTTAGATTTCATTCAATGATAATAATGTTTGCTTGATATATCAGTAAGGAGGGTGGAAACCCTAGTTCGGATCATCACATGGTTTCATATATATATATATATATATATATATATATATATATATATACATACATACATATATATATATATATATTCGATAATATGTGAATTTTTTAGAGCAATTCTTATTGAATGATGTTATGATGTATTCAATCCTTATGCGAGTTATGTGATAAGTGAATGAGGTAAATGAAACCCTAATGATAGGGTGTTCAGTGAAACAAGTATTGTGATTTCAATGTTTCTCAGCTTGAGATGTGGTGATACTTAACAGTTCAGTTGCGGTATATGTTATCATATGGTTTATGAAATGAACGTCTTACAAATCTGAACAAATATATGTTGATGTGATGATTGAATTGTGAATTTAAAGAGTGAATTAGATATGTAGATGCCCTGAACACTGTAGAATCCTCAGAGGATGAGGCCTGTGCTGTGAGGAGGAAATAGTTTCCCGAATGGAGGTAGTCCAGATCGAGGTAAGCTAGAGCGCACCAGTAGGGTGTGGGGGTCTTGACCAGTAGGACAGACTCCTTATAGTTGTGTGGTACCCAACACCAAACGGGAATGTCGGTGGTACCTGTGTTACATATTGAGTGATCAGTGGTCAGTAGGTCCACTAATGCAGAATAAGCCTGAGGGATTTGACTCACCGCATGAGTACCCAGGTTGATAGGTGGAGTCTGAGATATCCAACTGCTCGCATTAGCCGCCGAGAGGCAGATGTGTCGAGGTCTGCTGTAGATGGGATCTTATTCAAGACATAGGCTTAGGAACCCGGGCATGCTTCTAAGACTTGTAGAGTGAGATCGTAGATTGCTGTGATTCTTTCACATATTGTGGTACACCTCATGTGGGTTCAGGGCATAATAAGATGAATGAGAGGTTAAACAAGTGTGTGTAGTTATTCAATTATTCATTTTATGTTTCTGAATTATTAGTTCTATTTATGATCAATCAAGCATATTCATATATTGGTTCACTCTTGTAGATATCTAGAGTATCCTGGAATATCTATAATTGTCAATGATTAGACTCTTTAAAGCTTACTGTTTTTATAATTGATATCAGTTGCTCGGAAATATATCTGTAATTATATATGTGCTTTAAACTATTTCTTTGAAGCACTCATTCATTGAGCGAGTAGGCTCACCCCTCTACTCACAATTTTTAGGGAAACCACGTGGACTTGAAGAAGGTTAAAGCATCAGAGTAGGTCTACCTCAAGAGTTAAGTATGAGATTACTTAAGTTTAGTCGGTCCCTGTCACTCTAGGTCCTTGTATAGATGTGAGAGAGTTGTATAAGATGTTTTGTATCTTTGTTTTCTTAATAAGAGATAATGTATCTGATTGTCATATCATATGTACATGGAAGTGTGAGAAACAAAATGAATCTATGGATGTGTATCATTATGTTGAGATCATATTAGAGTAATAAATGTTTAATTCTCTTGTAAAGATTGTTTATGTGATTGAATGTGAGAAAACAAAGAGTTTGAAACAAAAAAAAATATTGGGAGTGAAATTTGTATTAAGTATAATTCTCAACTCATGCCTTAATCTCATGATTGGTGGTAATCGTGGGATGTGGGCACGACAATAACCCTTGTTTGTTCTCTTTAAATAAAGATGATGCTTAGTGCAATTAAGAGATAGTAATTATACTTATGTTGTGGATATGCATAAGATTGTAAATGTGTACATACAGTAGTCATGCTTATGCTGATATCTATACTGCTACTGCTGATTATAATTAGGATGCTAGATATATCATGTTGTTAGTTATGTTTAGCATGCTAGCCATGCCTCTATAATTAGAAATGCCTATACTGCTAATCATGCTTATGCAAATACTCGTGCTTATGTTGATAGATCTACTTATGATATTGATCTGTTCAAACTGTTAGACATGTTAATGTTGTTAGATATGCTTATGATGCTAGACTTATTCATGTTAATAGAGATAATATGCTACTAGACTTGCTTATGCTAGTTATTCATATGCTATTGAATCTCTTATACGGTTAATAAAGAAAATGATGATAGTCATCTTGATGATGATAATTGTTATTATCTCCTTTATGTATTTTGTTAATCATCACTGTTGTTGAGACTATTTGTTATATATGATTAAACTATCTCATTACCTAAAATGCTGTAATCAATAAACATTGTTGGAGGTTATATCTCTTTCTGGGACATGGGTCTCACCCTTGTCGTTCGCCACATTTTTTTAGGTAATCGAAAGTGACGAAAACAAACATGTGGCAGCAAAGAGGAGCTATAGTAATGAATCCTTGAGCAAGTTGATTAGATGTCTAGTGTGTTCAAGAGTCATCCTTGTACTCTCAGGTCTAGGCAGGGAAAGTTTGTATATGGTGTTTCAAACGAATCAGGCTTTTTTTAGCATATTAATGCTTGTGTGTGTCGCATATATGAATATTGTTCTCCTGTGTATATATGTTGTGGCTAAGGCAATAGAACAATTTGTATCAAATTCATGGCATAGTATGGATAAAAGAAAGATCTTGGGCTCTTATGAAAATGTTTCTGAGTAGGTGCTGATGTTGAAATTGGTTTTAATTTACCTATATTTTTGGGTATGTGGTTAATTAGTGATTGATTGTTCTTTATGTTTTGAGTAATCTCATTTAGTGTAATGGGTTATCACACAAGAAATCATAGATGTACGTACATAATTAAAGAAATATATATATTAATTCATGATAGTCAAATATAACATAAAATTGGGTTACTCCTGGGTCCTAAGGAAGAAGGGGATTAGCCCAATACGATTTCTACCATCAAATACAGAGAGGAAGACATAGAAAATGAGCTAAACATTAGATGAACTATTGAAAACCCTCATAGATGCGGTCTTGAGGATCCCCTCAAGTAGACACCTCAATCTATAATGCTTTGGTTGTAAATCTACCTCCTGGATGTACCCAGAATGTCCAGTATGTGGCTATCTCGTTTGTCTCATCCTCTCTCAAATCTATGCTCTGTTGCAATGAGATAGAATGTGATATCTTCTTTTGGTCAAACTCTCCTTAGGTCATAAATGGGACTTCAGCGTCATTAAATCAGAACTTTTATATCTATTGCTATCTTTAATTATCACTGATCATGTAGAGTCAGTATCACCAACTGGATGTCGGTGGCATCGAGTTGTCAGCTGACTCAAAATCCTTAATAAGTGTTGATACTAGTGGAGATTATGTCGGTAGAACCAAGTTGATTCCTTAGAGTTTTGAATTTCTCTGGATGAAAAATTTGGCACAACCAACTCGCTAGTTGGTGGCACTAAAGCCATAAATTCTACTATTATATTGTAGGAAATAAGTCTATAGCACCAACTCCTTTTTTGTAGCATCGAGCAGCATCTTGGTAACATTGAGTTCTTTCTTGATAGCATTGAGATTTCTATAATTTCCTATTAGATTTTGCCTAATTTTGATACCACTGACTTTGTGTCGGTAGCACTGAGATGTGCCTAAAAGTTCTCAAGTCACCTGAAATAAGGAAAAACCAACATAAGTCCAAATAAAAGTTGATAATTTAACATAATTTGATGAAAATACTTAGTAATTGATGTGATGGTGTTTCATAGGCTAATAATGATAAACAATGCATAAATAATGTCAAAATGAACAATTATGCAGAGAATACATGGAAAAATAGTCTGTGAAAAGAAACTAAAACTCAGGCATCAAAATCCCCTATGCTTGAATTTTGCTCAAACTTGAGAAACACTACCTTTGGGTCTATTTGAAATAAGTTGGCAAGAGGATAAATAATATGAGCTACATTTCTCAATTACCGCCACCTAACGGTCTTGAATCAGCCCTTATCAACCACTGAACAAATAACGACTCTGAAGTGAACAAAACTGTTCATTAAATATGTCCACCCTTAGATAAATGAAAAAATAATAATATAGTAGTTAACATCATATTTAATAGGGCATACACTTGATACGCCATGTGATTCCCTATCTACATTGCTCTTCTCTACCTACCAAACTATGTTGGAAGTAGTTCCCCTATAAAATGAATGAGGAGATCAATCATTTATGTGACCTACCATAAAGAACAAGGGGTGGAATCAAATAGGTGGCTATGAAAAAATCACAAGTAATATCTAAAAGGTTTATGCACAAACAAAATATGATGAACCTATAGAATGAAGGAAATGAAAAATGCATTAATCCTAATGCCTACTATTGTGATGGAATGATGAGTGCACTAAATGTCTCATATAAATGATGAGTGTGGGTGAAAGAATGCATACATGTAACTATTTTCACCTTCTCTGTAATGAAACCTTAGATTGAGTTCAAGGCATCATTTTATCCCTCTTTATTTTATTTCCTTTTTTTATCCTCCTATTTTAGCATAGTTCATGATTTATGCTTGAGCTTTCATCAACATATTTCATTTCTTTATGCTTTATATAGTTTTTTCTTTTGGGAGGGATGTGGATGTGCATCATTTCACTTTAAATTTGAGGAGAAATTTACAGAGATACTTGATGCAAAGAATGATGCAAAAGAAAAATCCAGTCAACATTAAATTTTTTATGCAACTAATTGTTATGCACGTCTTGATACAATCCCTTTTCTTTTTCTAACTAAGGCATTATACAAAAACTAGCTATCATTCTACATATTATGTTGTGTAATGCAGTCAAGAGGAAACAATTTGGTTTACTTGATCATCTTAATGTGGTGGATGAGATGTCATGAAAAGTGGGTGGAATCACATGATTAAGAGACAATGCCAGTCTTAACTATCATATATCCCTCTCCTGACAACATGTATATAGGGTAACCTTAGGGTTTCTTTCTAGAAATATCATTTTAGGTTTTGTTACTTGTTTTGTTGATTTGAGATCAAACCCCATCATAATACACAAATCTTGGCTAAATTAATATATTCATTCATATTAAGTGTCCTCATACTGACTAACCCATACACTTCCACTAGTTGGTGTTGCAAAATAAGCTTAAAATGATGTGATCATTAAAAAATATCATTACAAGGGCATGAAACACATTTCTTTGATGATACTTTAATGCATGATAACTAATGTCCACAATTACACTAGATAGATGTGGATTATATACTCGTAAATAAGGAAAAAATAAAGCATGATAGAAAATAAAATAGATAAAGTTGTTCTAGCACCCCCCAAGCTTGAACTTGACGATGTCTTCATAGTCATAATTAAAACAAAGAGGTAGAATTGGGGCACCATGTGCTCATAAGGGCGGTGGTGGTGACTAAATGTCCCAAGTGGAATCTTTCGATCCAGAGGGCATATAGTGCTTGTGAATGTAGGTGGGCTTTTTGGCATATGAGGCGGCTGCGGGTAGCTAAAAAAGTTGCCTTGAATCCAATAATGGTCATAGAGCAGTTGTTGATTATATTCTATATGTTGCAGGTGAGTTTGCATGTTCTTTTGGTTGGATAGGATAAGGCGCTCATTGGCGAAGATTGCATGTCACTACTAAAGGAGCTGCTCTGAACACCATGAATCTTAGTCAAGGTGGATGACTAGTGTTGTTTCCCCTTTTAAATGGATTACATCATCCCATACACACCCTCCATGGAGAAAGAGTATTCTGGTGGAGGAGGTGGTGGAGCTATGGAGATGGATGTTGCATAGCGGTGCAGAATGTTGTGTAAATGCCTACTCTAAGTAATAGGCATGGAAGCCTCCTCTTCTTCATCTTATGTAGATTCTTCTTCTTGCTCCTCTTTGACATCCTCTCCTTTTAGTACAGGCCAGTGTCATCTGCTGGCCAAAAAAGGTGGCGCGCTCCTTCGAGATGGAAGATGGGGCCAGTAAGGATCCTTTCCTTCATATATCCATCAACAGTGCAGTAGGCATACACCTTGCCCTGGTACTTGGCTACAAGGTGTGCCCGCTTGAATTGCTTGAAGTCGAGTGTTGATGAAGTCTTTAAAGCATTTTCCATGGAGAGGTCAAAGTGGAGGTGTATGGCTAGAGGCGTAAGCAATCCCCTAAAGCAGATTGGGGGTTTCCTCTGAGCTTGCCTCTTTACTTCCACCATGTGTTGAAGGAAGAACGGCCCAAAATTGATTGTCTCCTTCCCCAAAGATAAGAATGCCCACAGAACAAACATGCCCGCCTTCTAGACCTTCCCCTTCCTCAGAGTAGACCTGGTGAATATAGTGTTCGCCTGGTAGCAATGTAGAATCTGAGAAAAGGGATGGTCAACATCCATTACCAACTTCTGATACTAGTTGACAGTGAACCACTAAGGAAGGGTTGTCATTTGCTACCAAGTCATGGTGTAGTCAAAGTTTTCTAGCATGAAGCATGATCCATCCATTGGACAACTATATATCAATTTGAAGTCAGTCAGAGTGAGATGTTGGTCGATGTTGTACAGTTGAAACTTGACCCATCCTGACTCCTAGTCTTCCATGTGCTTGGGGATGTATCAAATCTCCAACATTTCTAGAAACTCATAAGATATCTCTAGGTAGGTGGGCCAATCACCAAAGAAAATGTGATCACTCCCATACCCTGCTTGATGCAAAATTGGAACAGGTTGTCGATGAAGTCGGTGTCATTAAGGAACGTGTGGTTGCCATACCACGTTGGTATGATCTCCCTCTTCATCATGGAGGCAAAGAGCTTCTTCTAATCTTCATATTCAAAATCCTTCCTTGATGGCTTCAACACCATTTGCTTAGACATGCCTGTCGATGAAGCTTGACTCCTTGAATCCATGGCTGTGGAAATGAGAAAGGAGGTCTAGGAAGGGATCTCAGTGTAGACTAAGAGATGTTGGGGAGCTTTGGAAGTCCTTGGGATTGTCTAGTGCCTTCTGTAGTGCAAGGGAAGTGATTTGGGTGTGAATGGACATCACCCATTGCCTACGCTTATATAGTTGGGAAGCTTCCATGTCACGCCATGTCGGTACCACAAACATGTTGTGTCGATGGTACTAACATTTAGGCCTATCTATTGGTGCAGTGTCATCCGTTGATACTGACGGCCCCTGAGCCATCAATGTACCAAGCCATTGATCCTTCTGTGTCAGTAGTACCAATATAAGTCGGAGGTACAAACTTCTATAATGTGCACCCAGATCAATGTCACTGCCTGTTGGATGATGAAGATCTTAATATTTGATGTCGGTGCCAAAAATTCTTGTCTTCTAAATCGATGCCACCTATTGGTATGTACACCTAGATAGCTAATCATATAATGATTGTAATGACATAACTTGTAAATGATTTGATTAATAATAAAGGGAATATTTCAATTTATTTTGTTTTATTCAATTATGAGATAATGATGTAACATAATAAATGTCTAAAGAATGATATTACTCAATGACTTATGACTTCGGGTTGAGGACTTGAACAATGAAATCGTATGGATGTTAAGAGTATATACATTAATGTTATGTCCCTACTTAGATGTTATTGTGTAAGGAATCCAGACAAAAATAACACATAAGACTAGAGTTTGTGTTGGTTGATGATAGAATCTCATTAGTCATTATATGTGATATCAAACCAAACACATAGATACTTGTTAGGGAAAAATGCATCAAATACACCCACCTTGAGAATGATACATGAAAACCATTGAATGGTAGTCAGAATCATCTCTCATAGTGATGGTGTGTTCTTAAACCTGTCACTACACTCATCACATGTTGTTTGATGTACTTTGCCATCATCAAACATGGCCTTGAATAAGGGGTGACATAAATGTGATGTTCAAATACATTATAGCACATGGGGAATGACTATAAGTGATGTATATGGGATTTTTCCCTCCTGTAGGGGTTTGATATCCTGAACGCTTGATAAGGGAGACTGAGAATAGCATGGACATGCGCATGTGAATCAATATATGATGTTGAGTGCACATATATCATAGAAAGTCTAAATTAGTTCAAGGAACATGGATTGAACATTGACGAGGATGATGATTACATGCCTCGAGTTCAATCTGGATATCAGAGACAAAGGAACTATACAATCACTATAACACCAATCACGGATTATAGGTTGAAGTTGTTATCCAACTTTCTAAATTACTTTGGTAGCAATAATGTCTTTCTAGATACCAATAATTGCTTGAATAAGGATGATGATTCATTGCCAATGTAACCTAAAACCTAAAGGGTCACATGTACAAGAATGCACTTGAAATAGGAGTTTATTCATGAATGATGTTTTAAATTGATTACTAAAGTGTTCGATATTCAATTTAAACAATGGTGTCAATCTGCACTCTAATCTGTTCAGCAAATGAACCAATCATTTTAGGAGCATGAACCGAGTAGGCTCAAGTTGTGAACAGGTTGTTTGGTTGATCAATCATATTGGATTAAGGATTGATGTTGACATCTTGTCATGCATTAATTGAATATTAATTACCAATACAATTGCAATTGGGAAACATACTAAAACAACAGGTTCCAGAGTTGAACTGATCGACTCACACGCCAGCCGATCAGTTTATTGTTGAACCGACCATTTTGTCATTTGCATGTAATGGAAATCAATGAAATTCCATCTCTTCAATTAGAAACCCTGACCCTGGCCCTCCTATAAATAGAGGGGTATTGGGGGCTTCCTAGGCACAACAATAATCTCTAACAATTGTTTTCTTCTCTGGTTATGGTAGCCAAGAGAACTTGAGTAAGTTCTACCCATCAAAGGGAGGAATAGCAAGGGAGAGACAATTATGGGAGAGCAAGTTGGGGCTAGCATGTTGACTAGGAGAGACAACTCCTTCCTATCCATTCATCTAGAATGGCAGGAGTTCCTGGTGGTCTCTGTGGACTACACTAGAGGCAAGGCGGTGTTTGCCCTGCTAGGAGGAATCTGTCAACGACTATTTGTGGTGTCTGATAAGGAGGCTGACAATGACATCCGTTCAAGTGCAACTTGAGGAGGTAGCACCCTACAACAAGGGAGAGTCAATGCACTTGCTCCAGGACTAGGTATATACAATGCAATCCTCTTTCCATCTCATTATTGTTGATGTGATCTACTGTATTAGGGGATGGCAAGTAAAATTTTCATTCCCAATGCCATATCTGATGTCATATTTCCCAGCAGTGGTATCAGATCCATGTTGATATTTTATACTTTGGGATTTAATCTATACGATCGGATTTCTATTTTTATCATTTATTACATAAAGATGTAAATACTTAAAATGATTAATGTGCATATTTGATTAAATCCCACATACGGCCCCAATATATATATATATATATATATATATATATATATATATATATATATATATATATATATGCAAAAACATGTCGCCTTAAAATCCTTTTGATGTTGATTGGAATCATGGTTATGGACTTTGCTCCAAGATCTTTTGTGCTTGGTTGGATGGTTATTTTTCTTGTTTACATCCCCATTTTCATATCGAGCCTCTCTCTTCTTTTCTTCATGTAAAAGTATTAATTTTTTCCTTCCTATGCTCCCCTCTAATGTAACTCAAGCTTTTTGAATTACAATGTAATATGTTAATAGGGGTAGGATAGTTTTATTTCTTGTTATGTGAAAGACAACATTCTGCACCAGACAACCCGACTGATTCAAGAAATCAAACCGATCGAATAGAGGACCAAGGAGGTCGATGATAGGAGGAGCCAACCTATCGACTAGTGGCCTAACCAGCCAGCTGAGGATTCCAGACGGTTTAAGGACCAGAGGCCATACGACTAATCTGTATGACCAATTGGTTGACTAGGAGGTCATTCGAACGGTTCAAGGGTTGAACTGATTGACCCAGAGTGGTTCTAGCATAAGTCATCATCAACAACATATTTCTACATATGATGTGGACCATAGGTGGTAGTAATTCCTTGTGGCTTCAAGGAATTACAATAGGATGTCCATAACCATTTCTTATGTTTATTATTGCATATTTTTGTTTTGGTTATATCATGTATATGATGCATACTATAAGTATGTGTTTATTGGATATGTATATGCATATAAATATAAAATCCCTCAATCAAACATATTAAGTCTTAGATTCTTTGCATAAGAAACACACATGAAAAACTTGATCGACTAAGCATAGGTTCACCAAAGAGTGGTGCACTATCCATCTCGTGGAAGTGTGATGGTAGATATGTAGATCTGCCAAAGAAGGGTGCATATTATATCATGTTGGCTTTTGGGTCAGGCTTAACTAGGTGATCTTAATGAAATTTAGTACCTAGAAGCATGAAGATAGATTGTTATAAGGAGTTGTACACACCATCTATCCAAGAGTTCCATCTATATGCAATTGGCAAAATTTGCTTGCCTAAATAGACAAGTTGTGGGCGATTAGCCAAAGCTAACTCATGATTTGATGAGATATATATCTTGGCTCACTAGAGGATTGTACAATGCAATCTTCTAAATTGATAAGTGAGGGTTATCAATTTTAACAAAGTAGTGGGATCTATAATTAATTAAAGAATAATTAAATATCATCAAATTATTTTAATCAAATCAAATCAAACCAAAAGTGTTTTGACAAACTGTAAATTTTCTCTTATATAATCAAATGATGGCAAATAACATGTTTTTTTTGCTATCAGTCCTCGATAAGGACTAGTTGAATGGGAATAATTTCCATGATTGGTTCAGGACACTGAGAATTGTTCTCACACAAGAGCGCAAGCTCTATGTCCTAGAAACACTAGAGTCAGATGAACTTGCTCTCATTGTGCCTAAGGCTGACAGGGATGCTTACAAGAAGCACTCTGAAGATGTCGTAGATGGAAAGTGCTTGATGCTATGCTCAATAAACTATGAGTTATAGAGACATCATGAAAACATGTATGTTATTGAGATGGTCACACATCTCAAGAACATGTACCAAGATCAGGCAAGAAAGGAGAAATATGATGTCTCCAAGGCATTGTTCAAGTGCAACAAGGCAGAAGGAGATCTAGTAGGTCCCCATGTACTCAAAATTATTGGGTACATAGAGAACCTTTCTATACTGGGATTTTCATTGTGTCAAGAGTTGGTCACAAGTGTGATTCTACAGTCACTGCCAGAGTCATATAGCCAGTTTGTCATGAACTACAACATGAACAATTTTCATAAGGCATTTTTAGAATTGCTTGGCATGTTGAGGACTGCTGAAGCGCAAATGAAGAATAACAAACCCAAATCCATGATGATGATCAACAAATGAAAAGGGAAGTACAAGGGAAAAGGCAAATCTAGGAAGAGTTCTAAATCTTCCTAGAAGTTCAAGTCTTCTACACTAAAAGAAAAGGGAGACAATTGTCACCACTGTCACTGGTTTGGACACTGGAAGAAAAATTGCATTCTCTATCTCGAGGAACTGAGGAAGAAGACAGAGGGGATAGATATCTCCACTTCAAGTATATACGTTATTGAGATAAATATATCTACTTCTTCATCTTCAGTACTAGATATTGGATTTGGATCTCACAAATGTTCAAATACATAGGATCTGAAAAGAAGTAAGCCTTTACGAAAGGGTGAGGGTTGAATTGTGTGTTGCAAATGGAGCAAGAGTTACTTCCACTATAGTTGGAACCTATAAATTTTTATCTTCCCATGAGGCTTGTAATAGAGTTAAAGAATTGTTATCTTGTACCTGCTATAAATAGAAACATTATTTTTATATATTATATGGACAAGGTGGATATGAATTTCATATAAATAATGGTCAATGTTCTATTTCAAAAGATGAGATCTTTTATGGCAGTGCCTCGATGTCCTATGGTCTCTATTTTTTTAGATCTTAAGACAAATGTTTATATTGTAGATACTAAAAGGTTAAAACTCAATAACTCAAACAAAACATATCTTTGGCATTTTCATCTAGAGCACATCAATGAGAATCACATATCTAGACTCCATAAAGATGGTTATCTAGAATTTTTGATTTCAAATCAATAGAGAAATGTGTCCTGTTAGCTGAGCAAGATGACCAAGACTCCCTTCATTTGAAACAGTGAGAGGGCTATTGATCTATTAGGACTCATACACACTGATGTAAGTGGCCCTTTTAGTGCAAATGCTAGAGGCGGTTATCAGTACTTCATTACCTTAATTGATGACTTTAGTAGGTATGGTTATGTTTACTTTATGAAACATAAGTTAAAAACTCTTGAAAAGTTTCAGTTTTTCTTGAATGAAGTATGGAACTAACTTGGTAAAAGTATTAAGGCACTTCATTCAGTTCGAGGTGGAGAATACTTGAGTCAAGAGTTTGAGGACCTTCTGTAAGCCCATGGTATCATATCACAATGGACTCCACCAGGAACACCATAACACAAAGGTGTATCAAAAATAAGGAATCACACATATCTAAATATGGTGCGATCAATGATGAGTTTTGTTGGTCTTCCGACTTCCTTCTGGTGTTATGCTCTTGAAACCACAACATTTACACTAAACCATGTGCCATATAAATTGGTTCAAAAGACACCATATGAGATATGAACTAGGAAATGTTCCAAAATGTGTTTCATGAGGATTTGAGGGTGTGAAGCTTATGTCAAGAAAAAATTTCCTAAAAAGATTGGCCCTAAATTAGATAAATGTTATTTTATTAGATTTTCCAAGGAAACCAAGGGATGCTACTTGTATAACCCAACTGACAACAAAGTATTTGTTTGTAGGGATGTTTTATTCCTAGAAAAGGAATTTATTTACAAAGGAATTAGTGGAAGCAAAATAGAAATCGAAGAAGTTCGAGACCAACAAGAAAGCATTGAACTTAGTAGAGGTATAAGAGGAACATGGAGAATCACAAACTGTAGTGGAATCTCAAATTCCTCAAGTAACAAAGGAACCTCACAGATCTAGTAGGAGACTCCTTGAGACATTGATGATGAATTGGTCAAGAAAGTCTAAACAAACTCTACAAGAATAAGAGCATAGTACAACTTCAGAAGATATAAAATGTATAAGGTGTGAACTTGTCACATCATCACCGCAGCACTATAGCACTGCCATTCACAAGGACATCATGACTATCACACGACCACACAATGCTATCACTAATGTCACATCACTATGGGATATCAATCCCTCAATCACATATCTAGAGTTTATCACCTCAAATCATGCACAAAGCACCTTCCAAGTCATCAGACCCCACCACATAATCCCTCTGTATACCACATCACATTATGCCTCAACATTGCTCATAGTCACCACCCTATATAATATAGGATTCACCATAGCATTCTCATAGATATGTCATTCAAGTTCATATCACATGAAAGGTTATGGATTTATAAATAAGAGAGAGAAAACAGATAATTACATGCTATCTTTGCACATTCAATAAGTATAACATACCCTAGGATTAGATTTAGGGTCCATACACATAGCCAATTAGGGTTTTATAGTTATATTCAACCACCAAACCCTAGGTACATAACCTACCACTTTCATGGAGCATTTTAGGATCAGCACATCATTATCACCTGATCTTATTAGGTATCAACATCATGAACATGTATAGGGAATTAGGTTAAAGGTACTAACTATGTACATGTGTACATGTATCATCTCATAGTTATGCATGTGCTACAACCAACCATCACACATAGGGGTCTCAACCATCTACCATATACATGTCGCGACCACCATCCATATGGGTCACGACCACCCACTCATCAAGGTGTCTCGACCAACCACACAACACCCGTCTCAACCTCACAACAACTTGGCTTCATGAAAACCAACAACATGGTGTCGTGACCAAAATAGGAATAGACATCATGACCTAGGTGTTGCAATCAAGACCCAAACGACGTATTGACCAAATACAATACAACATAACAAACTCAACCAAGGGCAACATTGCAACCATGACACCCACTGGTCTCGATCAACACCAGGACTAGGTCGCAACTAAAAAGCACCAGGTAGCATGCCTCAACCAAAACCACACACACAGTGTGACCAAACACAAAGACAAGGTGTTTCGACTGGGACCAAACACTGCGTCATGACCAAACACAAAAATAAGGTGTTTCAACTGGGACCAAACGTTGCGTCATGACCAAACACAAACAATGTCATGACCGTGACCAAGAGCAATGTGTCTCGACCAAGCTGAGCCCAAGACACAAGACTGTCACCAAACCAATGATGAACCATCATCAGAATAGAAGGTAAACACATCCAAAATAGTAGGTGATTATCAAAGAAAACCATCATAAACTAGGAGGAAAAACTCCTCATAAAATGATCACTAAAAACCCTAAAACATGCACAATGAGAGTCATCATCAAAGAACCTCATGCAAGAGAGAGACTCCACGTTTAACACCTTTAGAATAGAACTTTCACTCCAAGATACATCAAGGTACATGATCCTAATGCATGCACTAAAAACCAAGGTCAAAGGTAGGAAGATAACCACCATAACACATCTATCTCCAAAATCAGGTACCTTAGATTTAGGGTTTCAGATACTAAGCAAACCAAGCATGTTAATCACCATAAAACAATATCTAGAGCATGGTATTATCAACTAGCAAATTAGTGTTACATTTTAGAGAGAGAAACAACAACATGCAAGTAGGTAAAAGTGTCGTAATAGAGAAGGTAAAGGGTTATATCACCATCCTTAAAGAGTATCAACTCCAAGAATCACAAGCTCCAAACACACGATCACCAAGGATGATGAAGCTCCACCAAAGACTCCACTCCCATCCATAAGATCACCTCAAGATAAATAAGACACCAAGGTCAAATATTAAGCAAGAAAAGAGGGCAAGAATTTCTAGGTCAAACCAAAAGAAGAAGGGAGAAACAGAGAAGGAAACTTCCTCACACTTGGGTCCACCTTGTCAAAACATGGCCTATAACCTTTGTGATGAGGAGTTCACTTCTCAAGAATGACCACCATGGAGGATCCATAGTCTAGGGCCAAGAAAGAGAAGGAGAAGAAGGTATAAGATCAAAAGAAATGCCATCAAGGGAAGTCTAACACTTACCAAGGTTGAAGATGAGAAAAGATCACCACATGCAAGAGATCTGATCACCAAAGCTCCAAGGATTAACTTTCCTTGCTCCACCAAGCTCCAAGGATGAGAAAGAAAGGAAGAAGAAAGACAAGGGCCAAAAAATGTCACTTTCCTGGAGAGAAGAGGCTTTATATAGCAAAGGAGGAGGGAGGTAGAGTGGAGATGGGGTGTCAACACTAAAAGGGCACCATAAGGACACTTGTCCACCCAAGCCGTGTTGGGAATTTCTAACACGCTCATTTTGTCTAGAATGTCTGTTCTGGCCAACTAGGTGAATTTTTGAAGGTTTTTCTACTTGGGGCATGACTTAGAATGGGCATTCCATGGTAGCACGGCCATTCTGGGTCCTTCCCTTGCATTTAGGTCTTAAACTTGGCCATCCATGAAGGTTATTGCTTCAATACATTCTTTGACCACTTGTTGTAGGTTGGGAGTGGTTTTTGCCTCATTTTAGGCTCCTCCAAGCCTAGGGAAACCCTATATTCAACCATTGTCTCTCTCTTCCATCAATTAGTGTTCAAAGTACCTATAAAACATACAAAGACGATCCATAAGTGCATTTGATAGTAAAACACATATTGAGGGAAATAACATACAATCTAATAGTTATAGATGTGATTGAAATGTAACATGACACAAGATGGAGCCCTAAAATAAGGTTTCATCACCACCCAAACTTAAACCATACTTGTCTGCAAGTATCCTCCAACTCAATCTCTCTTACAATTTTTCCACAATCAAGAAAAAACAAATGCATTACAATAGATTAATATTGACTAAATGGGCTCAAAGATGACTAAGTATGTGCATTCCACCTCTCTCCTCTCCTCTTTCACAAACAATCATGATTAGAGCACTGAGCCTACAAACTTCAATCAATCAATTGATATAGTTTTCATATCACTCTGGGTAAACCGTTTCATGGTAGCAAAGGTCAAAAATGACTAATTTTGTTGTTTTACATTCATGCATTCAATCTCATATGTCCATCCACTGTAATTAACCCACTTAGCTGCAAAAAAGGGCAAAATGAGCTAGGCTTGATGTTTCCTAGCTCCATGGATGTGAAAAATGAAGAAAGGGTTGTAATAAGATTTTGGAGTGCTTTTACACATTCATATCTTCTTTGTTTAGATGCTCTTAAATAGGAGCATCTTTTATTTTCTCTTTGCATTATTTTTCTTTTTTGCCCTTGGTGTAGCTAGGGCACATGGTGGTGATAGTGAAGTGGGGGGTATAGATATGGTCACCCCAAACTTTTGGAGGTGGCCAAGGTTGCATGTGTGCACTTTAGCATCCTTTCATGAGGCAAAGAGGTAAGAAGATGGTAGAAAAAAGTGAGTCAAAGAGGGGTTACTAGTATGGACATCAACATGAGATCTCCTACAAGAAAGTTACTCCAACAATTTCATCAAACAATGGCACACCACATGAATGAGCAATATTGAAACCACACTTCTATCATGAGATTCTACAAAACTCTAAGTGTTTGCGACTTTCTTCAATCATAAGTCAACAAAACAGTTTACAAGCGTGAGAGAGGTGGTTCACATGAAAGTCTAGATTGAGTTCATTTCATATTTTCAATCCAAAAATTAGAGATTGTGTCAAAGCACACCTTTTTAGTTAAGAATTCTAAACTTGGGCAAAATTGGCCAAAACGGTGCCAAATTTCCTTCAGTCACAACTAAGCCTACATTATGGAACATACACCAGGAAATAAGAAAATCCTAGCTAAAACATGCAAAAATTACAAAAATCTACATGATATGCAATGCATGATAAAAAGAGAAAAAAATTTGAAAATTACGCAAAAATGCCTAAAATTGACCTATATGATATGCATGTATGTAAAGCAAGCACACAAAGTATGGATACACAAGTATGAGAGATGGTTATATTGTTCAATCATCTTGAGCAAAAAAATTGAACAAGGAACATAAAGGAAACTTGGTTAAAGCAACCACCCCAAACTCTTAAACCATGTTGTCCTCAACATGAAATAGAAGTTTAGGATGATAGGGTAGAGGACATGGAGTCAGGGTAGACAAACATCAAGTGGGGGAGGAATATCTCAAGGTTTCCCATGCATGAATGAGGCACCACGGACAATGTGGCCACCATGACTATTTTGTATTTCCTCCACCACGGTCGTGTTGTGTGGCATGACCATGTTGATCTCTTCATGTAGCTTTTCTATTGATTTTCAATTTTCTCTTCAATTTTGATCTTCTCCTTGGTGATATCATCCATGCATCATCCTCCTTCCAATGTATCTATCCTAACATGATTCCCAAACAACAAAAACCATCAAGTATAAAGTGTGTGTGTGTGTTTTTTCTTGGAAAAGTGTAAAAATAACCAAAAAGTATCAAAAATGAAAGGTTGGATGAAAAATTCCCCAAACCTAGGTGAGTTGCCTCCCACAAGCATTGAGTTTCATGCCTTCAGTTGGGATTCTTGGTGACTCTTCAATCATTCATCCATTTGGCATCCTCATGTGCCCATTTTTTCAATAAATGCATCTCTCATTTGCACTCAACCTATGTTCCTCATCCCTTTGATCACAAAAATCATCATCAGTTCTTCCATCCTGACCTTATTCTCTCAAATGACCAGTCAGACTCTTAAAGTATCCATGTCCAATATCCTCATCTCAGGCTCGCTGGGTTGGGGTCTTCTACATGTTGATCTTTATCTTCATGTCCATGAATGAGTCTGTCATTGTGCCACTGTGCACATGTATCTCTGCATCAGCTTTAGATAACAACGGTCTTCCCAAGATAATGGGAATCTTACTATCCTCCAATTCCATGTCAAGAACAATGCAATACAATGAGAACACTATGTCCTTTTCTTTGTCTATCATCACCAAAACATCATCCACTCTTCCTATAGGCACTTTTATGGAATGGTCCACCAATTGGAGAGTGCAATGTGTCAACTTCGACTTTCCCAATCCCAACTCCACATAGACATTTTATGGCATCAAATTCACACTAGACCCCAAATCAAGGATATGTCTATGTGATGTCCCCCGATGTAACTAGGTATGAGTGGGGCTTATGCGTCTTTCCTCTTCACAGGAAGTGAGTGTTGGATGGTAGAGCTCACTTGTCCAGTCAACTTCGCTCTCTTTGGTATTCTCCTTGTTGACCTTCTCTTCACAGTGCATAAGTTCTTAAGAAACTTGGCATATGATGGGATTTTCTTGATAGCGTCCAACAATGAAATGTTGATCTGCACTTGAAGAAACACCTCAAGAATGTCAACATGGTGCTCTTGTCTCCTCCTTACTTCCGGTGGGTCATCTAATGCTTCAATGAATGGTGGCTCACTTTCTTTGGCTTTGCGTGCATCAACATGATATGGAACACTAGGGATGGTGGAACCTGCAAATGGAGTGTGAGGTGGAGCACATGGTATCCCAAAATCAATAGGTGGTGTCACATAATCATCTTTTCTAATTTCAATCACAGTATCACCACTTGGTTGCCTTTGTTTTACTTTATCAACCTTTCTTTGACTTGCGGTCTGCTCAAGAGTTTTTCCACTCCTTAGAATTGTCACAACACTACCTTGCTCATGGGGGAGAGGGGGAACATATTGTGGTTGTGGAGGAGGTGGAGGCGGTACTTGGTATTGAAATTGAGGTGGAGGGGAGAATTGAGGTTGGAAGGTGAATTGTTGGGAAAGTTGTGGAGATGGAGGAGGGGAGGAGTGTAAGGAATTGGGATTTTCAAGGAAGTGCTATATGGGATGCACTTGCATGTGAGGTGGACTATAGAAAACCTATGAAGAAGGCAGTGGTCCACTTGCTTCATTGAAACTCAAGATGGGTTTTGAAGACAATTTTTCTTTGTGGAGAGTAATTATGGAAGATAGATGATATATCCTCTCCTCAAGGCTGATCACATTCATTTTTATGTCATCAAAGATTTTCAACCTAGATAGAACCTCTTCCTCAAACCTCGAGTTGTATCTTGGACTTGTGGTTCCTGGTAGCTATAGAAGTGAGGTGTCTTCTTTTCTTCACCATATAACTCAATAGAATTGACCGTGTGGCAAGGAACATTTGTCACTTGGTTCTTCATGAAGCTCACCATGTCACTAAGAATCATCATTACTTGTGGGATTGAGTCATTATGAGTCAAAGATATCATATCAAAGTTATGGCCACTGTCATTCATCATGCTTGAAGCTCGGATTCTTGAACCTTCTGCCAACTGCTCATACAAGGTCCATATCTCCTCGGGTGGACTAGCCATGAAAACTCCTCCATAAGAGGAATATACTGAAGTTTGGCTCTTTGAAGATAGACCGGAGTAGAAGGACTGAACTAGCTTCCACAAAGGGATATCATGGTGTGGGCACTCTCTCAACATCTTCTTAAATTTCTCCCATGCATTATAAAATTGTTCATTGCCCAATTGACTAAAACTCATTATGGTACGCCACATTTGTGTCATCCTTGCTATATAGTATAATTTTCTTAAGGATGCATTCTTCATCATTTCCCAACTCAAGTTGTCCCTCCTTGAATCATACCAATCTTTGGCTTTGTCTTTGTCTTTGAGGGAGAATGAGAACAAGGTCAACCAAATTGTGTCCTCACTAGTTGTCATCGTTTGGAAGGTGGAGCGTACTTCACGGAAGGAGTCCAAGTTCTTGTAGGGTTTCTCACTCTCTAAGCCGTAGAAGGTGGGCAGGAGTCCAAGAAGACCTGGAGGGATTTAGAATTTCTCCCCTGGCATTTGGTCAACTCTGCTAACAATTTGGTAATTTGTAGTTGCTAGGCATGAAGTAATCTTGAAGTAGGTTGTGAGGTGCATTTTGGCCTTCCATCTTGTCTTCCCCCGACTGGCTTGTCACATGCACAAGGCACAACCAAACAAATGAGAACATGTTAGCAAACCAATATGCACAAAGAATACAAAGAATAAAGAATAAATAATAGCAATGATGAGGACAATATGAAAAGTCAAAGCAAAACTAACTATCTAGACCAAGCACCTTTCTCCCCGGCAATGATGCCAGAAAGCTTGGTGCTTTTCTGCTAATGGTGTTGCACACTACTCAATTGGAGTTTGAATAGATGAAACCCCGCGAACAGACACACACGATGGATAACTTTCAAAATTTATAAAGACCTACTCAAACGTACTCACATACACCAAAACACTACACTCACAAGCGCACGGGGTCGTGTCATAGTATAGGAGGGTGGCAAGTATATGGTCGATCCATATGGAGAAAAGGGGCACTAGAGCTAGGTTAGTTTTTGGGCTAGGTTCCTACTACGAAGTCTAGGGTTGAAGGGTCTAAAGGTTGATTTTGTTGATTAAACTATGGAAGAATAAGAAAGCAATTAAAGGAAAGCAAACAAGAACAAAACCCAAGTTAAACCTAGACAGTTAATTCTACTAAGAAAGAAAAGATAGGGAAAGGCAAGAAAAGAACAATTTACACTAAGGTAGGAAGAAAAGGTCTACACTATACTAGGCTAGAAAATAGGGCAAAAAGGGCAATTAAAGATCTAAACTAGCAAGAACAGGGCAACAATAAAGTAAGAAGCTAACTAAGCAAGTAAGGAGATAACTAAGCTAACACTAGCTAAGAAAGAAGGCAATTAGGGTTTTAAAGCAATAAAGGGATGTGTGGGTTGTTTAGGGGATGAACTTATCAATTAGGTTGGGGTGACATATGAACATTATGCTTTCATTTAGATTACCAAACCAAACAACAAGCTAGAGTCTAATGAATTATCCTAAACTACTCACTATCCATGGATTTCTAGGTTGTGTATAGGGAAACTAGTCCCTAACACCCCCTACTACCCTTGTGAGGCTCAATTGGGTTAGGTTTTAGGTGTAATTCAATTATAGTCTAAACAAGCCTAGGTTTCTAGGTTAGATGGTATCAGGATGATTAGGGGCTGAGGTTAATAATGGAAGTGGAAATGAGGTTTTAGGCCTCCCATCACCCACATTCTAACCTTGAGAAAGCTCCATGATAAGCACACCAAATTCATCTAAACTAGCTACTTAGATATCTCAACTAGAGTTAGGATAATTTATTAGAATGTAGGAAAATTGGTAGCTAGCTAGGGATCTAAGAATTAGACCTAGGAGCAAATCCCAAAATTCACACATATAATTAATTTCCCTAAATTCCTAGGTGATTTCAAGAACAAACCAACAAGAAATTCATGGAGAACGAGATAGAAATAGAACATAATCATTAACAAATAAAATTACAATGTTTACATATCATTTCCCCCCAATATGGTATCAGAGTGACATTTTTTAGCCCAAACAGCCCACCCAAGGGTCCTAGCTACTCATGGAAAAGAAAAAAAAAACAAAAAGAATGGAGAAAGAGGTAGAAGAAGCCACGGAGATCAGTGTAGATGGAGCAATACTCCACTTTAGTCACTTCAAGACGTCCTCCTCCTTCCTCCAAGGTGCAAGGGGCATGGGACAATGGTGAAATAGGGTCAAAACACTAGGAAACTAGGGTTTTGGTGATGGAAATGGTGAAATGGAGTGGAATGGAGGTGGAAATGGAATGGAATGGATAGGGGGTGAAAATGGAGTGATAGGAGTGAGCTAACAGGTCCTACTACTGGTATTAGACTCATAATAGAGCCTAAATATGATTGCAGCAAATAATACTATCGGGGATGAAACTCAAGAGATTCAGAACACAATAGAACATCGTGATTTTTGAGGACTAAAAACATGTCCTCTTTATTTAGGATTATCTCCTATTTATATTAGAAGTAAACAGCTGTCCACGATCAGGAACAACCATGACTGGGACTCTCGCATTGACTCCTAATTACTCGTGCACTTCCTGCTAATAGCAAGGCACGTTCACCAGTCTTACAGGAGACATGGCTTATTTATAGGAAATAAAATCAATACGTGGATATAACAAGAAATTCAAGATTAGTTCTAACAATCACCCCCCTAATCTTCTACTTTCTTCTTTACCGTTTGAAGCCCGATCCTTTCCCGCATTTCCAGAAACTTCACGCGTGGAAGTGGTTTCGTGAGTATATCAGCCAGCTGATCACAGAAACTGCCATGTTCTACGATGGTTGTTTCATCTTCCACGCACTTACGAATAAAATCAATATGTTTGTTGCGATCATGATGGACTGGGTTCTGTAAAAGTGAGATTGTAGATTTGTTGTCCACTTTGATCTTCACGGCACAAGGTTCTACATTCAGTAGATTGCCTAGCAAATGACTCAGCCAAATACCTTGGCAGGCTGTAGTGCTACCACTTTTTGTTTCTGTGACATCCATGTCACAAGATTGGAACCCAGGAAGAAAACCACCCCGATTGTGCTCTTCCTATCATTGAGATCTCCAGCTAAATCACTGTCACTGTAACCAACAAGCCATGGATTCTCCTCATCCTTTCTTGCATAGTGACATCCAAGGTTCAATGTGCCATGCATGTACCTTAATATCTGTTTTACTGCAGCCATGTGATGCACGGTAGGAGATTCCATGAATCGACTGACTATTCCCACTAAGTAAGCCAAATCTGGTCTCGTGTTCACCAAATACCTCAGACTTCCAACAATGCTACGGTAGTGAGTAGAATCCTCCTTCTCACCTTGGTCTGACTTTTGCAGCTTTCATCTCGGCTCCATTGGTACTTGACATGGGTTGCACGCAGCCATGCCAAGTTGCTCTAGCAATTTTAGTGCATACCCGGTTTGATAGAGGGTAATGCCATTCCATGTTTGAGCAACTTCGATGCCCAAATAATACGACAGCAATCCTAGGTCACTCATCTCGAACAAACTCATCATCTGTCCTTTAAACATGGTAATTTCCTGCTGACTTGCCCCGGTGATGATTAAATCCTCAACGTAGACTCCCACTAACAATGGTGTACCTCCGGTGCTTCTTGTGTATACTACATGCTCAAGAGGGCATCTCTTGAACCTGAGTGTCTGCAGATTGGCATCGAGCTTCAGATTCCATGCTCGCGGTGCTTGTCGTAGTCCATAGAGCACCTTGTTCAGCTTCATCACCTTGTTCTCACTACCATTTTCCTCATAACCAGATGATTGGCATACATATACATCTTCACGGAGCTCGCCGTTGAGAAACACTGACTTCACGTCCATGTGATGTAGTTGCCACCCCTCCTGTGTTGCAAGTGCGACCAGTAACCGCACGGTCTCCAGCCTTGCAACTGGAGCAAAGACCTCATCCAGGTCCACCCCCTTTCACTGCACATACTCCTTTGCGATGAGTCATGCCTTATGTTTCACAGTGACGCCGTCGGGGTCCTTCTTTAACTTGAACACCCATTTCAGCCCAATGGGTTTCTGACCAGTAGGTGGATCAACTAATACCTACGTTTTATTGTTGCGAATTGATTCAAGATCCTCATCCATGGCGCGTCTCCAATTTGGATTCTTTTAGGCTTCAGCAAATGTTGCAAGTTCTTCTATCCCAAACAAGCACAACCCAACTTCATCATCGTCATCATAATTAAGCCCACCGGGACTGGTATTGTCCATCAGCTCGCTTATGCTGCGATAGCCTCTTGGTCCAAAACTGGAGGATGATCTCGTCGTCGCAGTTTCATCACCACCTCCTACGCTTGGCGTCGGGGGGTTGTCGAGCCTTCTGTTGTTGACGTGGATCCATCGCCTAGTCGTCCTGGTGTGCCTACAGGTGTGGCACTACCAGTAACGCTTCCCTGTGGCAGGGCAGCCTGGGATGGGCTTGCACCATGATCTTCCTCCATGGAATAAGCATTTGTACCTGCAACATGATGAGTTGAATAGACAAATGTGAAAATATCACCTTTTGGTTCATTTTCTTGCAATGAGTTCCACTCCCATTGCTTGTCTTCTTCAAACACCACATCACGTGAGATAATCACTTGCTTCCTGACCGGGTTCACTACTACAGAAAATGCTTTTTACAACAGTTCATTTTCTCAATTTACAACATGTGTTAACCATTGTATTAGATCGCGTGGTCTTATGGGGGGGGTTCTTTACACAACATGTGATCACATGTTGTAATATATGTATTTTATACAACAGTTGAAACATGTTGTCTTTTAAGGAATGGCCTGTTGTAATATGGGTATTTTACACAACATGTGGCGCACCTGTTGTAATATATATTATACAACAGTTGAACAACCTTGTCTTTCACTAAATACACCCATTGTAATAGGGGTATTTTTTACAACATGCGGTTCGCCTGTTGTAATATATATTATACAACAGTCGAAGCATGTTGTCTTTCACTAAACACACCTGTTGTAATAGGTAGGTATATTACAACATGCAGTGCACCTGTTGTAATATACATGTTTATACAACAGTTGGAGTATGTTTTCTTTCCATAAATTTAACCGTTGTAATAGGATTGTTTAGACAACATGGTGTGTGTCTGTTGTAATATACACAATTTATACAATATGTTATGCATGTTGTAGTTCATTAGAAACACCTGTTGTAATAGGTGTATTTTTTTCCTGAAAAACCTATTGTAATAGGTGTGGATAACACAACATGTGTTTTTTGTTGTAGAATCATACATTTTACAACATATCATTAACTGTTGTCTTTGATTAGAGTTTGACAGGTCATATATCGAACCAATTGTATTTGATCAAATTAACCATATTATTAATAAATTATAATAAATATGCAATTATACTTTTTCATTTCACAAACAAACACATAGTTGAACAAAATTTCCATCAAACCTTGAAAGAAACTCGTACAAAATTTAATTAATATTAAATCATCCATACAACGATTCAATAATACAAAGTACTGAGTATCCACTCTAGAATCGAACTGAAAACTAACTAAAAAAGTTTCACACATTGGTATATGCTAAAGTAGAAATGTCTCCCCCACATGTCACATAATCTTATGTGTGCTCAAGAACACATGTCGCCCACTCATTGTGTACCTCATCGATTTCTTCTTGGTTGAAGCAACAACCAATATACTTCGAATAATACTGCCATCATATGACAAATATATCAACATATTGTGATTTTTTCAATTTATTTAGAAATTTGAACAAACTAAAAGAATATAA
Source organism: Alisma plantago-aquatica (assembly GCA_963693085.1). NCBI lineage: Eukaryota > Viridiplantae > Streptophyta > Magnoliopsida > Alismatales > Alismataceae > Alisma > Alisma plantago-aquatica. The sequence continues at coordinate 1,110,735,414 of OY856409.1, forward strand.
TGTTAAGTAGCTTACACATTCAGGAATATTTCTATTTCTCGCATCAAAGATGTCTTTCATATACTTCAACACATAATACATGCAATCTGTATTGTTCGGCTGCTTTGGACATTGTACAAAATAAATATTAATTTGTTATCCAAATAATTGTGAGAACTTGTTAACAAATAAGAGGATGGAAATGTATAAATAGCCAGAAAACTTAATAAAAGGTATGTGTAAATAGAATAAAAAATGCTATAAGAGTGAAAAAGGCATGGTTTATTGCTGAAGAAGGCATGGTTTATATGCCATACTGGATGATGCAAAACTTGCTCTTGCAAGAGGGGGATTTTGTAAGAGTGAAGAATGCCACCCTTCCAAAAGGAACCTTTGTTAAACTACAGCCTCACAACATTTAAATTCAATTCAAGTAGACCACTGTCAAGCAAACAGTCATTAAACTCCTGCATACATTCTAGAAGAAGGCTCTTTACAAACTTATTAAATGTCCTTACAATTGGGATCTACCTATAGGGTCTACTTGTAAACCCAAAGTGTAATATCCCGTTTCGAAGGATAATGCTCGAGCAACTTGATGATATTGAGCCAAATAAGATCTAATCGATATATGTAAAAATTAGAGCATTTGTAAAAATAATACCATATCAAATCAAGTAGCAGAATCTGAAGAAACTAGAACAACACTTCTATTGGTGAATCAGAAAGTAGTATTTTTCTGGATCAAAATGGTAAATTACCTTGATAATTTCCCATTTCAAATTCTTCCTATATTGCACATCTCTCTTTTGATAAACTTTATGAGTCCTATTCAAATTCATATCAAGAATTCTTTGCATTAGTAACTATATATGGAACTTTCAATACATGTATTATGTAATTGAAATTGTTTTATGAAGTACATACAACTCCATGAGTTTTTCCACGTTCCCACGTAATTTTCCTCATAACGGATCAAGATAGTGGCACTTACCCCACATAGGGTCGAAGATGCAAAGTATCCAATGTCCCTACGCATACATGAGTATTACATTTTAAGATTAATGTATTTTTAAGCAACATTTAAAGTAAACAAATAACAGACAATTGACAAAATGTATGTGTACCCCACATTATAAGGTATAAAGAACTTGTACCCATATTTGACAATAATTTTATAAAAAAATCATGATCTGATTACATGTTCATGAAAAAATTCTATAAAAAGAAATTGCGTCCGGCTCGGTTCACAGAATATAATAAGAAGTAGGAGTCTGTTGTAGATACAACAACATGTATAGCGGGTTGCATAGTCACAAATTCAGCATTCGACGTTATTCGGCGAGGTTGAAAATTTTAGTATTCGGGAATTATGCGGGAACTTCAGATAAAAAAATTGCAAAGATACGACAAAAGTTTTGGTCAACTATTCTGGAAAAAAACAGATACAATTCAGATATATATATATATATATATATATATATATATATATATATATATAGGGTAGTGATCCAGTGAGAAACAACCTACGGTGAGAGCATGAGAGGCATTTGAATAACTACAAATCGGGAGTTGTTTTTAAAAATCCAACCATATAGATGGAAAAAGCATCATTTCATTTACCTTCTCACAAAAAATCATTACAATCAGACATTATTTACATGGCCATATGTACAATATACACTTTTTACATCCAACGGTGAGCCTGAAATTCAATATAGAGCGTCGAAAAGTATTTTGCTGTTTTGAATGATCTACAAATTGGATGGTGATAAAATTTTTTAGGAAGGTAAATATTAATATATACTTGTAATCTATACGGTTGGATTATGAAAAATTGATCTATGTAGAGAGTTATTCAAATGCCTCTCATGCTCTCACAAGATATGTTTCTCACTGGATCGCTGCCCTATATATATATATATATATATATATATATATATATATATATATATATATATATATATATATATATATATATATATATATATGCAAATTTTACTTGGTAATGTGGTACAAAAAGTTCAACAATTATCAAGATTCATACATGTACATAAAAGCACCACGGTACCACAATGGTCAATTTGGTAAAATTATAGGTGTAGAATTTAGTTGAGAAACAAAAATATGTACAATTGATAAACATTGACCTTTAAGGGTCTATCTGGTTTGGTGTAACTGAAATTTTCCTACAACTCATTTTCCTGGAAGGCTCCGATTGGTTCAGTGTAAGTAGAATTTTTTTGGAAGTCCTTTTCCAGGAACTAAAGTGCAGTTCCTGGAAATTGAGTTCAGATGATTTGTTTAAAAATCAAAGTTTTTCAGGAAAATGAGTTCCATGTGATTGGCTTGCTGTAATTTTGTTACAATACATGAAATGTAATGTACCACAAACATCACAAACTTTATATTTTGGAAACCATATCATATCTATTTTAAATAGAACTTCATAAGCAACAAAGTATTATTCATAGACTTATCCCTAAGTACATATGATTTTTTAATACACAGATAATTTCTATGTCGTCTCTTGCTCAAGATCAACATGATCATCATTATCAAAATGACATATGTTTGTTGACGTTCCTTACAACCAATATGATCAACCATCTACATAAAAAAGAAAATAATCCAAATATGTTCAAACAAAATTTCTATGCAAACATGTGATATTACATAAGTTATATTGTTGTTTAATCAGTAGTAGAACTACATTTTGCTTTACAATGATTTATATGATACGAAGAATATGACAGTCACCAAAATACTATTTGGTAAGAATCCCTTAATCATGACATGTTCATAAACATCTTCCTTTGATTTTAAATACATATTTCTATAAGTTTTGCATGGATACAACAATTGATTGTTTCTTAAAGGCCTTTGATGAGAAAGAGCATAGTCTATGAATGCAGACACCCCCTCTCAAAAGTCTTTACTAAGGAAACATCTTTCAATGTACATCCAACTCCTATCGGCTAAGTAATCCATCTACAAAAATAATAAATAATATATTTAGTATCATAGTAGGAAAATAAGTTGATCATCCATATGACAATAATAAAAATATTTTGCTAGATATTTTGATGAACTCCTTTTCCCTAGCTTGCAAGATACATTCTCAAATAATTTTTTGTTGGAGATATGCCTATTTTAAATAATCTTATTTTTAATGATATTTTATTGCATCTAACATAGCACGTAAAGTTGAGCATTTCAAATTGTATTGAATGTGTTATTGAAATTAGGAATTTATTAATTTGTTTTTATCTTCTTTAAATATTCATGTTCTAATGTGTAATAATATGACATTATTAAACATTACAATATCTTCATCATTAAATGAAAACAATGTTTAGCTAAGATCATTTGACTTAACTAAAATAGCATTATATTAAAGAGTTGTATTTGAATTATGACTATGTCGTTTGAAAATATATGAACCAGAAATACATATCACTACAGAATGTTTGAAAAAAATTATAACGTGGACATGTAAGTATAGTAATTGTCTACAACTTGACATTATTCAAGTGTTATAGAAAAATCTACTGATAAAAATTGGAGCAAGATATGCCTTATTTAATTAATTTCTTTTTATAATATTTTATTGCATCTAACATAGCTTATCAAGTTGATCATTTAAAGTTGTATTGAATGTGTTATTAAAATTAGGAATTTATTAATTTGTTTTTATCTTCTTTAAATCTTCATGTTCTAATGTGTAACAACATGACATTATTCAATATTACAATATCTTCATCATTAAATATAAACAAAGTTCAACTAATATCACTTGACTTAACTAAAAAATCTATAATTTGTAGAGAAAACGTACAAGTAATGTAGTTCACAAAACAAACTTAGCATGATCTTTAAAAATATTCTATATCTAGTTGATCTTAATTTTTTACCATGAATAAAATAAATAAAATAAAAACATGTATATCAAAATTTTATTTCATTATAAAACAATGACAAGAATTTTGATATGCATGAGATAAATGTAATTAATTCTAAAAGTAAGTCATTGCTAATAATTTAGTTGATATAGGTATTACAAATGGTTGTTTGGTATCATTTGGGAAAGAAAGGACAAATGGGAAAGGAAAGGGAATGGAAAATTTATTAAAAATTGTTATTTAGTAACATGTGGGAAAGAGAGGACAACTGAAAAGAAAAAAGAATGGAAAAATTATTAAAAAAATATGTCTTCATCGCTATGCTGAACAAACACAATTTTTTAAGGTAAAGAGGACTTTAGCCTTATGGTGATCTAAAAAAGAGACAACGGCATGCTCTAGGATGCCATAACAAATTTAAATATAAGCAACCTAATATAATTAATTAGAATAATGATGATAGATCATGTTTTGTAAAATTAAGATATACACTATTTTGTCCTATGTATAGAAAAAGGTTAAGATTTTTATATCCAAGTAATACATACTCAATGAGAAAATAGGTCATTAACTTATATAGTTCATCAAAAAAAAAATGTACGTTGATCATGATTTTTTAATACTAACACTAATATATTGTTAATACCACTTGATAATATTCGATTGTCAAGAGTATGTAATGGTGATAAACCTGATTTTTTAGAGTGATCTAATATTATTAATTAAAATATGATCGCACATATTTATCAGCAACACGAAAAAAATTAAGATCAGAAAATATTACTAAATATGGCATTGACAACAATTCCAATAAAAAGAGAACCTAAATCAAACTCAAGGCACGAAATAAATCATTCCCATCTACAAAATTTGTCAAGCAAGACATCCCTTAATAAAAGGACCCAAGTTTGACTCTCAGAGGCCGCATTGAATTTACCACTCTTCTGAGCATTTGCCTCTGCTAGGGGTTGAGGGAGGGGGAGAGTAATGTCTATCATGGTTTAAATAAATCATTATTTTACATGTAAGTTTTATATAAAATAACAATAACATCTCATTTGATGGGCTGACATGTAAAAATATAGATGCAATATCTAGACAAACATGTCAATGACTCTCAAGTTCAGGTTTTTATTATATAAAACAAAAAAGACATATTGTATATTCTCTTTCGGACAGACTCTTAAGAACATTGATAATATATGTACAAAAAAACCAGAGATACGGGAACCCTTTTTCAGAATTGAGAAATTACCTGACTTCAGCTGCAATGAAAAGATGTTAATTTGTATTGTCCTTGCTACTACGCAATTGTGCCTTGGAGACTGTTGTTTGAGGAGAGAAAATAGGAAAGACCTAAAGGTTGTTGGTCACCCAGAGATGTGATTTAAAAGATGCCCCTTTTAACACTGTCTAGGTAGATTGGCCAAGGATAATGGTTCCTGGTGCAGGGACAAATATAATTTTAGTATACAAGGAACAATCTAATAGTCAGAGAAGGCACTCACCAGAAGTAGAGGCAAAAATAGAATGACCTATCCAATGTCGGAGCAGAATGGATAAGGAACAATCTAATGCCCGGAGAAGGCACCCACTAGATAATGACATATCCAACGTCACTGGTTGCCCGATTAGGCCTGGCCGCAGTAGACGAACCACGCCGAAGACTCCTTGCAGAAACAATCGTAGACTTCTGATGGCTAATACAGAGGCAAAACATATTTAATCCTGATGAAGAAGACTAGACAGAAGAAGACTTGCAGCGGCACAAGGAGAGGGAGTGCTTGTTCTGGTTTTGGAGGCAGGACTTTTGCGTCGTTCTATTTCTGGAGCGGGAGCGAGAGAGAGAGTGAGGGTTTGGTGTTGTTGTTTTGTTTTTGATGTGGTAGATATAGAACAGAAGGGAGGCATGTATTGGAAAGTAATCCACCGTCTAAATGAATTAGGATTCAACAAGGTACAAAAAAGGAAACTACAATTGTTGTTTAAAATCAATGGCTGATCCATTTAAACAATTATAATTATCTAAAAAGAAAAGGATAAATGTCCACAATCAAATGGACTTTTCACGGAAGTAAAAGAGATAATGGTTTGTTTAATATAGTTAATATTGGTTAGGAAAAAAGTTAATGAGGGTTAGGAGAAATCCTTGGGTAAATTAAATAATAGTCTGGGATACATTTCCAAAAGTTCAGGGATAAGCTTTTGGGAAAATTTAATATACTCGTCAAGGATAGCATCACAAGGGTCAGGGATAAGCCTTCGGAAAAATCAATACACTTGTCAGGGATAATGTCCTTGAGGAAAAATCCTTCGGCCTTATTGAGTTTTGTAGTAGTGATTGAGGGAAAATAGTCTTTAGAAAATATTGAAACAAGAAACAATGCTAAGTGAGTATTTTTTTTATATCAATTCAGAAATAAATTGTTTTGTTCGGGATAATACGTGAAAATGCATAAATGACGAATAAAACACGAATAATTTGTAAAATTTGGGGAAAATACAGATTTAATACGAAATTCAGGTGTACCATATGTCTAATAAAGATTCACATATTATATACGAATAATTGAAAAATTCAGAGAATTATGTGAATATGACGTGTTGTTTAACTATGGTCTTTTACAATATGTAGCTAGTACAACAGGTAATATCATGTTGTGTAATAATAGTATATTACAATGGTTTAGTTTATGTTGTGTAATGGATGTCTATTACAACAATGTTTTATGTGTGGATATTACAACATGTTGTGTAATTATAATATATAACAACATGTTGGAGTCTGTTGTCTCATGTTGGGATATAACAACGAGTTTTAATATGTTGTATTATGGTGGTCTATTACAACATGTACCAAATACAACATGTAAAGGCTTGTTGTATAATTAATACACACTACAACAGGTGAGTCTGCGTTGTGTAATGATCGTCTATTACAACATGTGACTATTACAACGGGTCAAAATATGTTGTGTAAATAACATCTTTTACAATGTTTTGAATATGTTGTGATACTACAACCTATTACAACACTTTAGCAGTTGTTGTAGTATCCCCCTATACTACAACAGGTTTGGCATGTTGTAAATGACTTGTGTTGTATAAAATATACAATATACAACACAAAAATGGGCTTGTTGTGATAAGTATGCTAACTAAAACACAATCATCAGAACTGTTGCCTATCTCCCATTGTAAAAAGCATTTTCTGTAGTAGTGGTTGTACACCCGATATGCCTTCGTTTTCAACTCGTATCCCAGCAAAATGGCCCGGACACTTCGATCTACCAGTTTCAGTAGATTCGGCTTGGTTATCTTCACATACGTGACACACCCAAATGTGCGCAAGTGATGCACGCTTGGCTTCTTCTGGTACCAAGCTTCATATGGTGTATGATTGATGACACTTTTGGTTGGTGCTCGGTTAAGAAGATAGACAGTTGTCGACACGACCTCACCCCAAAACTCTCCTGGCATGCCTTTTCTCTTCAGAAGGCTGTGAGCCATCCCTATAATGGTCTGATTTCTCCTCTCCACCACATCGTTCTGCTGAGGCAAGTGCGGTGTTGTCAGGAAATGTTTAATACCATGTTCATCGTAGTATGTTTTGAACTCATTTGAGGTGAATTCCCCTCCCCTGTCGGTTCGAAGTGATTTCACTTCATGATTCACTTCCTTCTCGGCATATTTCCTGATCTTGTGGAAAGCAGCAAGGGCTTGATCCTTTTTCTCAGAAGTACGATCCACATAAACCTATTGTAGTCATCTACAAGTAAGAGGAAATATTGGTTACCTTCCGATGTTGGTGGAGACACTGGTCCGCACAGATCACCGTGCACCAGAACCAATTGTTTTTCTACCCGGAATGTGGCTATGCTTGGGAACGACGTACGTCGCTGCTTGCCCACAAGGCAGCCATCACATAGTTGATCTACATGATCAACTTTTGGTAGCCCATGTACCATTCCTTTATGTGCAAGCTCACGGAGTGCCTTGAAATTCATATGGCCATAACATGCATGCCACAACCATGTTGAATCCTTGTAACTCACCATGAGACACACCAGCTGAGTTAAGTTCAAATCAAGAAGGTAAAGCCGATTATGAGACCGAGTTACCCTGGCGAGCATGATCCTTTCTTGGTCATAGATGTCGAGGTATGGGCCCTCCATCACCACCTTGCACCCACACTCAGTGAGTTGTCCTAGGCTGATAATATTGGTCTTCAAAGAAGGGATGTAGTAGACACTGGATAATGCACGATGCTCGCCATTTTGGCATTAGAACAAGACTGTCCCACACCCAAGAATTTCCACTTTTGATCCATCACCGAATCTTACCTTCCCTTTAACAAGGTTGTCCAGATTTGTGAATTTCCCTTTGCTCCCTGACATATGATTACTAGCACCTGTGTCTAGGTACCAGATATCATCATTCTTCCTCTCGACATTATAAACCTTCGGTTGAACTTTTTCTTCATTAAGAAATATTTCACCGCTTAATTCCTCAGCCTCATGTGTTATTGCACACGTCTGTGCCATTAGAAGTGTTGGCCCGTCATCGTCCTTTTCAGCAACAAGGGCCTTTTCCTTCTTTGGCTTGCGACACTCTTTGGCAAAGTCTCCCTTCTTCCCGCAGTTGTGGCACTTGAATTTCTTCTTCCAGTCACCTTTTACTACTTTAGTAGCCCGTTCGTCGGTGCCTCCTTGCACCTCAACTTTTCCATGGCCACCACCACGATCTCCACCTGGCTTGACGCTGGTGCTTGACCTCTCCCCTCCTTTCTTCCTGGAGTTGAGGTGTTCCCATTGGGAGCGTGAGAGAAGCAGGTGCTCCCCTTCTTTCGGGTCTCCAAACGACAAGCGGAGACGCTCGTCATATGCCTTGTATCTTCCTACAAGGTCTTCCACTGTCAACGTCGTCAGATCAACGCATTGCTCGATGCTAGTGACGAGTTGCATATATCTTGCCGGAGCAGCTTGCAAGAATTTTTTCACGACGGTGACCTTGCTCAGAACTTCTCCTAAGGCTCGGATGTCGCTGACGAGTAATGTCACGTGGCCTGTGAAGTCATAGATGGACTCTCCATCTTGCATTTTGAGGCCTTCAAAGCTCTTCTTGCGAGCTTGCAGGTTTGCCGCTCGTACTCGCTCATGCCCCATGTGAGCAGTCTTGATTGTTTCCCAAGCTTCTTTTGCCGTGTCCTTCCCTACAAGAGAGGACATTACAGAATCCGACACTGCTTGGTAAATCGCATAGAGCACCTCCCGATCCATGTGAAAATACATTGTCTCGGCTTTCACGGCATCCCACACGTGTTGGGCTTGAAGTGCAACACGCATCTTCATGGCCCAAATCATGTAGTTTGATCGTGTCAGCTACGGGTATGCGATCGGTCGCGTTGCTGTCTTCTTCCCTTCGGAGGACTCGCTGTCTTCCGGGTTGCGTTGGCGCGGCGGTGACTTTGACCCATCCTTCTTCCCCGACATCTTCCTGCAGCTCTGATACCAGATTAACAGGTCCTACTACTGGTATTAGACTCACAATAGAGCCTAAATACGATTGCAGCAAATAATACTATCAGGGATGAAACTCAGGAGATTCATAACACAACAGAACACCGTGATTTTAGAGGACTAAAAACTTGTCCTCTTTATTTAGGATTATCTCCTATTTATATTAGAAGTAAACAGCTGTCCACAATCAGGAACAACCATGACCGGGACTCTCGCAACGACTCCTAATTACTCGTGCACGTCCTGCTAATAGCAAGGCACGTTCACCAGTCTTACAGGAGACATGGCTTATTTACAGGAAATAAAATCAATACGTGGATATAACAAGAAATTCAAGATTAGTTCTAACATGAGCTAGGGGTGTCCAACCTCATGGTAGAGTTGGAACCCAAGTATATATAGGTGGTGGGGAAGCATTAGGTTAAGTGGGGGTAAAATGGGTAGAATAGTGCAGAAAATCAGGTAAAATTGTGAGTAGCACGGATGTGTTGGGTAACACGGCCGTGGTGGGCAGTAGGTAGCATGGCTGTGGTGGATGGGAACGGATATGGTGGAAACATGGAATGAATAGGGGCACTTTGGGTTTTGGGGGCTGGCAGAACAGTCGTTCTGACCAGCACGACCGTGCTGGGACTTACTAGCACAGCCGTTTTAGCTAGAATGGCCATTCTAGCCAACTTGGTGAATTTTTGAAGATTATGTTGCTTGGGACATGTCCTAGAACGGCCATTCCATGGTAGCACAACTGTTTTGGGGCCCTTCCCCTGCATTTAGGTCTTTAACTTGGCCACCCATGAAGGTTATTGCTTCAATACATTCTTTGACCATTTGGGGTAGGTTGGGAGTGGTTTTGGCCTCATTTTGGGCTCCTCCAAGCCTGGGGAAACCCTAAATTCAACCATCATCTATCTCTTCCATCAATTAGTGTTCAAAGTACATATGAAACATACAAAGATCATCCATAAGTTTATTTGATAATAGAACACATATTTAGGGAAATAACATGCAATCTAATAGTTGTAGATGTGATTGAAATATAATATGACACAAGATGGAGCCCTAAAAAGGGCTGCATCAGGCAACTACATGATTAAGGTTCCATTTGATTAGTTATGCCAATTAAATGTCTTTTAGCATGAATCAAGTTACAACGTACAAAGTCTAAACAAAATCCACAAGAATAAGAGCATAGTACAACTTTAGAAAATATAAAACGTATAGTTTGTGAACTTGTCACGTCATCCCCACAACACTATAGCACTACCATTCATAAGGCCATCATCACTGTCACATAGCCACACAAGGCTATCACTAATATCACATCACTATGGGATATCAATCCCTCAATCACATATCTAGAGGCTATCACTCAAATCATGCACAAAGCACCTACCAGGTCATCAGACCCAACCACATAATCCCTACATATACCACATCACATTATGCCTCAACATTTCTCATAATCACCATCATATATAATATAGGATTCACCATAGCATTCTCATAGCTATCTCATTCAAGTTCATATCACCTGTAAGGTTAGAAATTTATAAACATGAGAGAGAGAAAACATATAATTACATTCTATACATATCTACACATTCAATAAGTATAACATACCCTAGGATTAGGGTTAGGGTCCATCCGCATAGATGATTAGGGTTTTATAGTTATATTCAACCACCAAGAGCAACGTCATGACCGCGATCGTGACTAAGGGCATCATCGCGACCACGACCAAGAGCAATGTGTCTCGACCAAGCTGAACCCAAGACACAAGACTTACAACAAACCAAGGATGAACCATCATCAAAAAAAAGGTAAACACGTCCAAAATAGGAGGTGATCATCAAAGAAAACCACCATCAACTAGGAGGAAAAACTCCTCATAAAATGATCACCAAAAACCGTAAAACATGCACTATGAGAGTCATCATGAAAGAACATCATGCACACGTTTAACACCTCCAAAATAGAACTTAAACTCCAAGATACATCATGGTACACGATCCTCATGCATGCACTCAAAACCAAGGTCAAAGGTAGGAAGATAATTACCATAACACATCCATCTTCAAAATCGGGTACCTTAGATTTAGGGTTTCAAATTCTAAGGAAACCAAGCATGTTAATCACCATCAAACAAGATCTAGAGCATGGTATTATCTACTAGCACGTTTGGGTTATGTTTTAGAGAGATAAATAGCAACATACAAGTAAGGAAAAGTGCCACAATAGATAAGGTAGAGGGTTATATCACATGCCTTAAAGAGGATCAACTCCAAGGATCACAAGCTCCAAGCACATGATCACCAAGGATGATGAAGCTCCACCAAAGGCTCCAATCTTGGCTATAAGATCACCTCAAGAATAAGAAGACACAAGGTCAAAGATTGCCCAAGAAAAGAGGGCAAGAAGCTCTAGACCGAACCAAAAGAAGAAGGGACAAAGAGAGAAGGAAACTTCCTCACACTTGGGTCCACCTTGTCAAAACATGGTCTATAACCTTTGTGATGAGGAGTTCACTTCTCAAGAATGACCACCATGGAGGATCCATGGTCTAGGGCTGAGAAAAGAGAAGGAAAAGAAGGTAGAAGACCAAAAGAAATTCCATCAAGGGAAGACAAACACTTACCAAGGTTGAAGATCAGAGAAGATCACCACATGCAAGAGATCTGATCACCAAAGCTCCAAGGATCAACTCTCCTTGCTCCACCAAGCTCCAAGGATGAGAAAGAAAGGAAGGAGAAAGATAATATCCAAAAAAGGTCACTTTCTTGGAGAGAAGAGGGTTTATATAGCAAAGGAGGAGGGAGGTAAGGTGGAGATGGGGTGTCAACACCAAAAGGGCACCATAAGGACACTTATCCAATCAGAAAACCAACATGCAACCACTTAAACCTTTCATGCATGAGATGGTGATATAACCTATGTTGGTTCTCGACCTCCCTTGGTCCCCAACACATGATTTCGGTCGGAACACCTCAAGGAGGGTCAAAACAAGATCAAAGCATCATCTTGGTTGAGACAAAAGGGTCACCATGCACACTAGGTCGAGACACTCCACAAAAGGACAAACTATCTTGATGCCAACCACATCAAACCATCACAGTCAAGACAAGGCACACCCAAGGAAGGTGTCTCAACCAAGACACACCAAAAACACCCACATGGGTTGAGATAAGGTCGCTACACCCAACCAAGCACACAAGGGTCAAAACCAAGCAAACTCTAGAAACTCTAATCACCTCTAAGGGCATCACCACTCATCCAAGGATCAACCAAGGTGCTCCAAAGAACCACACTCTATCATGAAGCCAATAAAGAGAAGGAACACTCTAGAGGTGCAAATTGCAAGGTAACCCTAAAAAATGGGTAAATTGCAATTTTCCCCAAAATAAGCACACAAAGCACAAACATCATTCATATATACATTCTTGATATGTTCCTAGTTAGATGTTATTGTGGAAGAAAGCTAGACAACAACAACACTTAAGACTAGAGTAGGTTTTGGTTGATGATACAATCTCATTAATCATGATATGTGACATCAAACCAAACACATAGATACTTGATAAAGAATAGTGTATCGGATAGACCCACCTTGAGAGTGATACATGGAAACCATTGAATGGTAGTTAGAATCATCTCTTGTAGTGATGGTGTCAATTGTGGTTCCTAGACATGAAATCACTACACTCATCACATGTTGTTCGATGTACTTTTTCATCATCAAATATGACCTTGAATAAGGGTTTCCATAAAGGTGATGTTCAAATACATTATAGAACATGGGAAATGATTGTGAGTGATGTAGATGGGATTTTTCCCTCTAATAGGGTTTGATATCCTAGCCACTTAATAAATGAGATTGAGAATAGCATGGCCATGAGCATGTGAATCAATATATGATGTTGAGTTCACATATATCTTAGACAGTCTTCTTCAGTTCAAGGAACATGGATTGAATATGGAAGAGGATGATGATTCCATTCCTCCAGTTCAATATGGATATCAGAGATAAATGAACTATACAATCACTATAACAACAATCACATATTTTGTAGGTTGGTGTTGTTGTCCAACTCTCCAAAATACTTGGGTAGCAATGATGTCTTTCTACCCATTATTGGTTGTGGTGTCCTAAAATAGTTATGGACATTCACTACCAACATATCATGGAACCTATAGGGTCACACGCATAGGAATGCACTTCGAATAGGAGTTTATTCATGAATGATGTTTAAACTTGATTACTAAAGTGTTTGGTATTCAATTTAAACAACATTGGCAATTTGCACTCCAAAATGACCAATTCATCAAATGAACCAATCAACTAGGTGCATGAACCGAATGTCTTAGGTTGTGAATTGTCCATTTGGTTGATCAATGAGATTGGATCAAGGATTTATGTTCATGTCATGTTATGCATTGATCGAATATTAATTGCCAATACATTATGATGGGGAAACATAGTGAAATGACCAGTTTAGGAGTTGAACCAATCAGCTCACAAGCCAACTAATTGGTTCATTGTTGAACCGACTATTTTGTCATTTACAGATTATAAAAATTTCATGAAATTTTGCCTCTTCGACTCCTAGATTGACTACAAACCCTGACCCTGGACCTCCTATAAATAGAGGGGTATGAGGGGCTTCCTAGAAACAATAATTAGCTGTGAAAAATGTTGTCTTCTCTGGTTGTTGTAACCAAGAGAGCCCGAGCAAGTTCTACCTGTGAAAGGGATGAACAATAAGGGAGAGACAATTGTGGGAGAGTAAGTCGGCACTAGCACGCTAACTAGGAGATACAACTCCTTCCAATTCATTGATTTAGAATGACAGGAGCTCCAGATGGTTGGCATAGACTACTCTAGAGGCAAGGAGGTGTTTTCCCTACAAGGAGGATGACATCAATCGTTATTTGTGGTGTCTGACTAGGAGGCCAACAAGGACAGTCGTTTAGGTGCAAATAGAGGAGGTGGCACTCTAAAACAAGGTGTAGTTGCTAAACTTTCTCAAGGACCAGTTATATACCTTGAAACCCTCTTTCCCATCTCATATTTGTTAATGCTATCTACTATATTAGGGTAATATAGCAAGTAAAAAAATGATGCCATATTTCCTAACACCACCAACATGGTGTCGGTGGTACTGATCTATAATTTTGCATGCCTCTAAAGTCTGGTGTCAGTGCCATCAACTTTTTATGTCGGTGGCATAGAGATGTGTCAATTCTCATTGTTGGATCTGAGTGGGTTGGTACCATTGAAAGGACTCTTGGTAGTATCGACTATATTTTTTTGGGTGCTAGGCTCATGTTCCTTTTTTTCCAAATACCAGTTCTACCGACCTTCCTGTAAGTAATTTCGCAACACCCCTCCTTATGATATATAAGACAACTAAGAGGAGGCTTTCATCTTTTAGGGGGATGTCATATTTATGAAATCATAGAAAATAAGCACATCATTCACCATTGAGATTCATATATTGTTCCTTAAATACACTATACTTGAGTTCTATGATATATCTACACATTTCTAAACATGTAAAATTATTCATAAAGGCAAACATGATTGGATTACCTACAATAAATGATACCCCACCAGTTAGCTCTTGAAACTCTTCTAATCATTGCTTGCTCCTCTTCAGTCCTTACTTGCTCCAACACCTGGGGACATCACATCCCCATCCATGTAAAGGGGAAAAACATCAAATCAGTAAATGGTACTGGCACTTTATAGTATGAGCAAAGTAAATATACTTTATATGTAAGCAAACTTGACATGAATTGACTATAGCATTCTTGAATCATTTTTAACATAAAGAATTGAATAGTAAATGTAGGCATCCCTCTATATTCCCCCTTAGGAGCACATGATTCCTAGGAAAGCCCTTGATACTAGGAAAGGCCTAACAACCCCTTTAGATCCATGATTTGAGAGCATATAAAAACTAATTCAATTCCAATTAACTTGATCATTAACATGACATTAACATTTAGATAATCATGATTCTTGAACTTAACATGATGGGATTTCTCCCTCTTTAACATTAACATCGATTTCATAAGTCATAAATCATAAACCTTAATCATAATGAACATTTTAACCATAGAACATAACATATAGCAATCATCAAGCAATAATATAGAGTGAACATGATTAAAACATTAAACTTGCAATAATAATGTCTACTTTGTACTTAACATTCCAACAATCATAATTACTTGTGCTCAGCAACATGACTTGTGTATCTTGGAGCAATGTAGATCCTAAGATAGTATTCCTGATCCTTGAGTCAAATCTAGGTCAAACTTCCTCTTGTCTTTATTAGGCTCTAAACACTTGTTCATAAACATCATTAATCAATACCTTGTATTGAACTTAGGTTGAGTTAGGGTGTATTAGGGTTTGTGTGCATTGGGGTTAAGCTCACTAACCAACATCGTTAACTTAGGAAAACTAGGTTGGATTATATCACCTTTATTACATGTAATATATAATTAGGGTTTCAATGGGTTAAATTAAG
Source organism: Alisma plantago-aquatica (assembly GCA_963693085.1). Lineage (NCBI taxonomy): Eukaryota > Viridiplantae > Streptophyta > Magnoliopsida > Alismatales > Alismataceae > Alisma > Alisma plantago-aquatica. Next base: position 1,110,751,347 of record OY856409.1, read on the forward strand.
GTTTCAAATAAAACATCAAAAAGGAAAGGAAAATCATGACTTGTAAACTTTAAAATCAGATTCCTCTCCCAAAACCCTTTCCAATGACTATTCATTTGTATTTTTCTGAGCATCCTATGATTTACTATGAACATTTGAAAACTGACCAATCAGAATTTAGTGTAACCATAGCGTGACACTGATTTGAGTCAAAAATAAACTTGATGTAAATAAACTGTGAAAATACCAAATAACCTTAGGTGTGTTTTACATGTAATAAATTATACGGGGGTAAAATTTCCATTAAAGCTGATTGAATCAGCGTGGCTCACAAAAAAGAAAAGAGCTTGTGAAAACCCTAAAATGCCCATGCGATTTAAATCATTCAATCGATGCTGCGAGCACTCCATGGTCAATTCAAGACCTTGTTTCTTCTTGTGTGAATTCATGGCGAGAAGCTCCCTCTATAGCCTTAAGCTATGCCTAAGACTCGACAAGATTGCCTGAGTTCAAGGTCTGACTGTGGCCTGTAAGACTGCTAGGCTGAGATGAACTTGGAGAGCCCTTGATGAGGTCTCACGAAGCCCTAGAACTACAGATCATGTTGCCACCATGGTTGGAAAGGTTAGAAAGCTCCACGGAGCAAAAATGAATTGCCTTAGTAAGAAAAGACTCATCTGACTTCCCAAAGATCTATCGGATGCAAGCACGACAAAACAACACCTCAAACCACAGTCATGCGATGAGAATAAGCACAGAACAAGAGGATATCTTTAGAACTCAAAATCATTGAAAATTGAACAAAAAATCCCCAACTAAGATATGAAGATGATCGTAGAGGTGTTGTGACACTAAGACAAGTACTTCCATATACAGTGGAGCCTTCAGAGGTCATGGCACGAATCTGCCGTTGAGAACCTTACTGTGGTCTATAGGACTCGGTGCCTTGGGGCAAGGCAAGAAAAATCGACAAGAAGAAAACATCGAGTAGGGGTCTTAGATGCTCACCGACGAGGAAATTTTGTCTGAGATGGAACAGAGAGCCAGGGTGAGGTCTTCGTTGTTGTAAACTAAACATCGAGTAGGTATGAGGACTTCGAGGATCTAGGATCTCAATAGAGAGTGGAGGAGCAGTGAGTGTATATTGGAGATGCTCAAGGCCTAGTTATATCGGCAAGGCAAGGTCCTAGGTGACTTCTATAAGTCAGGATGGCATAGCTGTAGAGAGCCCCAATTGGGTGTTTCGTCAATCAGAGAGATAGCTGATTAGTCGTGGCTCATTTGGATAGGAAGGATCTCATGAACTCATAGAAAGAGAAATTTTTGGAAATGATTTAGAGATGGCGAAGTAAAAGGGTCAGGAGCAAAACTTCTAAGAAATGGCTCTTGTCCATGAAGAGTGCAGAGGAAGGAGACGATGCCCCAATTGTTGGATCGTTAGCTCATTAAATGTGTACCATCGGATTGTGCGCTAATAAGGAAAGAAAATAAATTGGGGGAGTTACATGATAAATGAGCCGAAACTTTAGAAAATGAATGTAAATAATGAAATAAAATTCAAAACTTTGTTCAAACTATACTCAAATCCTTCAAATTCGATTTGGAGGGTCAAACATGGGTCAAATGAGTTCATATTTGAACCATAGGAAAATTAGAATTTTTATAATATTCCTATTAAATTAGATTTTGTTTTTGTACACATTATGGCCCATAACTTCTATATTGACTATTAACCTTAATTAAAAGGTATTAAAAGTAATGTAATTTGAAAAGGCTCCTAGTATTGAATCCTTGAATCACCATTTCGAGTTTTACACATTCAATAACCACATGGTCACCTCTTTAACCTCTTCCTATGTTTTATGGTCATTTTGGAGGAGAGAGAAAATGAAAGAGGATTAATATGAGTTAATTGATATACATAATGCATAATTGAAAGTGAACTATGAATTTGGGTCTTATTTTAAGTTTTCACATCCTGTTTTCATATAAGTACAACCATTATAGGTATTTTGCATTAAAACCCCTCAGTTATTATTATTTAGAAAAACTCCATTCCAAGTTTTAAATTGATTATGAAAATTGGGATGTGACAATTCTACCCACCTTAAAACAATTTTCGTCCTCAAAATTTTCTAGGGTACTACCCACCTTAGGGTTTATGTTACTTCTTCACAAAATGAAAGAATTACTAAAATTTCGCATGAAAGGAAATGTTTTTCATAAAGGTTTAAAAATTTTGCATGAAAAAGGGTAAGCATTGCTAAAAATTTTCATGAAAGAAAATGTTTTTCATAAAGGTTTAAAATTTTTGCATGAAAAAGGGTTATGTAACATAGGACATTTAAGTTTTGTACATTACCTATGTGAGCATAAATTAGTTATTAACTTACTCCTCATCTCTTCAACTCATACTTTAGGTTTTATGAAACCAAACATACTTAGGTCTCTTACCTTCAACTTGGCAAATGTTTCTAACATTAGGCGTAGGTGACTATCTTCCCTTAGGTCTTCAGGTGCTTCCTACATTCCTAGATATGTGGTGATCAGGCACATAACCAGAGATGTGGGATCTTAACATGCTACCTTCTCACTAACCTACTAATGCACATGTACCATACCACATGAACTAGTGATAAAGGAGAAGTGCATAAAAGGTCTCATGCTCATGACATTCCTCTTCAAGTCTCCATTGGTTTTCCATAACCAATGAGAATGGAGACGTCATCTCATTACATGGGTAGGTTAACACTTGAGATCTAAACTAGGTAAGCATTTATATTTGACCTCTATCTCTTCTAAGGTGAAAATCTAATCATTATAGGTCATGGTATCTCTACTTTGAAAATCTATCCCTAAACCCTAATCTCATATCTTCATTCTAGGGTTAGAACATATGAACCGGGTTGCTTCGTGGTGACCATCCATTTATTGGCTCTGATACCATTAATGTAACACCCCTCCTTATGATATATGATACAACTAAGTGGAAGCTTTCATCTCTTAGATGGATGTCACATTTATGAAATCATAGAAAATAAACACATCATTCACCATTGAGATTCATACAATGTTCTTTGAATAGGAAACTATACTTGAGTTCTATGATATGTCTAAACATTTCTAAACATGTAAAATTATTCATGAAGGTAAACATAATTGGATCGCCTAGTATGAATGGCACTGCACCTGTTAGCTCTTGAAGGTTTTCTAATCCTTGCTTGCTCCTCTTGAGTCCTTAGTTGCTCCAACACCTGGGGACATCACGTCCCCAGCCATGCAAAGGGGAAAGATATCACATTAGTAAATGGTACTGACACTTTATAGTATGAGCAAAGTAAATATGCTTGACATGTAAGAAAACTTGACATGAATTGACTATAGCTTTCTAGAATCATTTTTAACATAAAGAATTGAATAGTAAATGTATGCATCCCTCTATAATGCCCCCTTAGGAACACATGATTGCTAGGAAAGCCCTTAACAACCTGTTGAGGTCCTTGATTCAGGATCATATGAAAACTAATTCAATTCCAATTAACTCGATCATTTTTATGACATTAACATTTAACATAATCATAATTCTTGAACTTAACATGGTGGGATTTATCCCTCTTGAACATGATCTCTTAACGTGATGGGATTTCTCCAACTTGAACATTAACATTGATTTCATAAGTCATAAATCATAAACCTTAATCATAATGAACATTTTAACCATAGTATATAACATATAGCAATCGTCAAGCAATAATATAGAGTGAACATGATTAAAACATCAAACTTGCAATAATAATGTCTACTTTGTACTTAACATGCAATCATAATTACTTATGCTCATCAGCATGACATGTTTACCTTGGAGCAATGTAGATCCTAATATAGTCTTCCTGATCCTTGAGTCAAATTTAGGCCAAACTTCCTCTTGTCTTTATTAGGATCTGAACACCTGTTCATAAACATCATTAATCAATACCTTATATTGATCTTAGGTTGAATTAGGGTGAATTTGTGTTTGCATGCATTGGGGTTAGGCTCACTAACCAACATCATTAAATTAGGAAAACCAGGTTGGATTAGATCACCTTTATTACATGTAATACATAATTAGGGCTTCAATGGGTTAAATTAAGGTTTCAAATAAAACATCAAAGAGGAAAGGCAAATCACTAATAGAAACTTTAAAATCAGATTCCTCTCCCAAAACCCTTTCCAATGACTATTTATTTGTATTTTTATAAGCATCCTATGATTTACTGTGAATATTTGAAAACTGACCAATCAGAATTTAGTAAAACCATAGTGTGACACAGATTTGAGTCAAAAATAAACTTAATGTAAATAAACCATGAAAAGATTAAAGAACCTTAGGCGCGCATGACATGTAAACAATTATACTGAGGTAAAAATGTCATTAAAGCTTATTGAATCAGTGTGGCTCATGAAAAAGAAAAGGGCATACGAAAACCTCGAAATGCCCATGCGATTCAAATCATTCAACCGATGTTGTGAGGACTCCATGGTCAATTCAAGACCTAGTTTCTTCTAGCATGAATTCATGGCGAGAAGCTCCCTCTATAGCATCAAACACTACCTAATATTTAGTAAGATTTCTTGAGTTCAAGGTCTGACCCTGACCTGGAAGACTGCTAGGCTCAGATGAACTTGGAGAGCCCTTGATGAGGTCTCCTGAAGCCTTGGAGCTGGAGATCGTGTTGTCTCCATGGTTGGATAGGGTAGGGAGTTCCACGGGGCAAAAACAAATTGCCTCAATAATAAAAGACTCGTCAACTTCCCAAAGATCTATCAGATGCAAGCACAAAAAAAAGAACGCCTCAGACCATAGTCATGAAATGAGAATAAGCACAAAATAAGAGGATATCTTAAGAACTCGAAATCTTTAAAAACTAAACAGAAAAGCCCCAACCAAGATTCATAGATGATCGTTAAGGTGTGGTGACACTAAGACAAGTACTTCCATAGCCAGAGAAGCCTTCAAGGTCCATGGCACTAATCCGCCGATGAGAACCTTACTGCAGTCTATAGGACCCGGCACCTCGGGGTAAGGCACAAAAAATCAACAATAGGAAAACATCGAGTAGGGGTCGTAGAAGATCACCGGCGAGGAAATATCATCTGAAATGGCAGGGAGAGCTAGGGCATGGTCTTCATCACTACAATTGAATATCGAGTAGGTATGGGGTCTCTGAGGATCTGGGATCTCAATAGAGAGTGGAGGAGTAGTGAGTGTAGATCAGAGATGCTTAAGGTTTGGTTATATAGGAGAGGCATGGTCCAAGGTGACTTCTGTAAGTCAGGATGACATGGCCATGGAGAGCCCCAATTGGGTGCTTTATCAAATGATAGAGATAGATGACGAATCATGGCTCATTTGAACCAGAAGGATCTCACGAACTCATAGAAAAAGACATTTTCAGAAATGATTTAGAGATGATGGAGTAAAAGGGTAGGGAGCAAAACTACTAAGAAACCGCTCATGTCTGCAAAGAGTGCGGAGGAAGGGGATGGTTCTCTAGTTGTTGGATCATCGACTCATTAAATGTGGACCGTCAAATCACATGCTAATAAGGAAATAAAAGAAATTGGGGGTGTGCAAAATAAATGAGCCAGAACTTTAGGAAATGAATGTAATTTATGAAATCAAATTCAAAACTGTGGTCAAACTATACTTAAATCCTTCAAATTCGATTTGGAGGGTCAAACATGGTCAAATGAGTTCAAATTTGAACCATAGGCAAACTAGAACTTGTAGAATATTCCTAAGAAATTAGATTTCATTTTTGTACACATTATGTCCCATAACTTCTATATTGACTATTAACCTTAATTGAAAGGCATTAAAAGTAATATAATTTGAAAAGGCTCCTAATATTGAATCCTTGAGTCACCATTTCAAGTTTTACTCATTCAATAGCCACATGGTCACCTCTTCCTATGTTTTATGGTCATTTTGGAGGAGAGAAAAAATGAAAGAGGATTAATATGAGTTAATTGATATACATAATGCATAATTGAAACTGAAATATGAAGTTGGGTCTTATTTTAAGTTTTCACATCCTATTTTTCATATAAGTACAACCATTATAGGTATTTTGCATTAAAACCTGTCAACTATATTTATTTAGAAAAACTCCATTCCAAGTTTTAAATTTACTATGAAAATTGGGATGTGACAAATACCCAATTCTTGCAAAAATTGACCTAACAAAGATTCAATGCCACCGACCCTCCTATCGATGGTACCAAAATTTTTGAAATCCCCATCGTGAATTTAACTTCCATTTGGTGTCATCGACCCAGATGTGAGTGTTACTGAGATTTTCTCTTCCTCCTCACCAAAAAAAAGCATCAAGTCACCTTTTTAAACTTATAAAAATTATAACAAGACAAAATACAAAAAATCTTGTGGAAGATGGTAAACAAAAGATAAATGACAAATATAAAAATGAATGGGTTACCTCCCATAAGTGCACTTGTTTAATATCTTAGGATCACAATCTTTTCACTAAAAGATTTATGAAGCTCAATGAGCTTCAACTCCCCCTCTCATGGATGACTTCTCCTCCATAATAGTGTTTGAGGCATCGTCCATTTTTCAATAAGATCTTGATGCCATCACTTATCTCAACATCTCCATGAGGGAATGCCACCATCACCACATAGGTTCCACTCCTTCGAGATCTTAACATCACAGGGTGCAGTTTCATCTTGGATTTAAATAACAACACTCTTTGTCCCAATAGAAACACCCTATGGAGAATGTGGAGGTCATGCATTTTTGTAGTCCTATCCTTGTAGATGCTAGAACTCTCATAGGCATCTATCTGAATGTCATCTAATTCATTTCATTCTATTTTACGCTTCTTCCATGCACTAGAAAGATCAAAATTCAGCTTCCTTAAGGGACATTTGTCTTTATGATCAAGTTCCATGGGAAAATGACATGCCCACCCATATACTAGCAAGTAGGGAGTTGTACCTATAGTTTCTTTAAAATCAGTCCTATAAGCCCATAGAACATCATTCAGTTGCATGATCCAATTTGCCTATTGGTTGAGACGGTCTTTTCTAGAATCATCTTAATTTCCCTATTTAACACCTCACCTTGACCTTGGGTCTAGGGATGATATAGGGTTTCTATCATATGCTTCACTCCATATTTGCTCAATAAAGTTGCACACTTACCATTAGTGAAGTGAGACCCCCCATCACTTATAATAACCCTTGACACCCCAAACCTGTAGAAAATGTGATCCTTCACAAATTTATATACAACTTTGTGCATCCTTGGTATGGGTTGGGATTGCTTCAACCCATTTGACACATAGTCAATTGCAAGCAAAATATGCATGTTAGAATTAGAAGACATAAAAGGTCCCATAAAACCAATTCCCCACAAATCAAAGACATCTACCTCTTGAAATGTATTAAGAGGCATTTAATGTCTCTTAGATATGTTTCCTACACATTGACATGTGCCACACTTCCATACATAGTCATAAGCATAATTGAATAGTGACAGCCAATAAAATACACTCTCTAAGACCTTATCCATAATCCATAAGCTAGCATGGTTTCCCATAGTGGGTAAGGAGTGACAGTGAGAAAATATACTCTCAACCTCACACTCTGAAATACACTTCCTTAAAATGACATCTCTATATTGTTTAAGTAAAATAGGGTCATCTCATACATAGAATCTCAAGGAATGGAAAAATCTCTTCTTCTCCTAATTTCCTAGTCCTTTGGTATTTGTGACGTCCTAGGATTTTCTAAAACTTAATCTAATGTGAGACATCCAAATAGAAACCTCACCTCAGTGAGAATTCCAGTTTAAACATCCCACATTAGGCTAAGAAGAAGAAAATCAAGGGAGTCAGAAGGAAACAATCGGTAACACATGTACACGAACAATAATAAAACCATACACACATGTTCACCATTCAACATATAATTACAACATGAATTGTTACAACATTTGATATTACATATTGAATAGAAAATGTATGCATATACATGTAATACCACTAAGCAACATAATCTTAAGACAATAGGTCCACCTGTACATCAGCTCACCACAGAACTCTCAACTATCTTGGATCTTCAAGAGCATAACCACAACCTAAACAAAATAGTACATGTGGTACACGTCAGCACAATATTCAAGAATATTGTACTGAGTATGCCTACGTGTCTTTTATATACCTCTCATCATATCTTGGCAATAAGATAAAACTAATACTTGGCAGTAGTAAACAAATATAAGAAGAAGTGTATACTTGCACAAAGATATTCATTAACAAAACAGAACTCATATTTTAAGCACATTTTCCATTATATATCCATGCATTTGCCACCTAAGGGAATAATGCATCATCTCAGCTACCAAAGAGTATGAGATGTAAGGCCTTATGATCTACTAACAAAGAGTTGGATCATTGTACAATGTGATCTGCTACCAAAGAGAATGATCACTTTCCAGCACTATGCTACCAAAGAGAATTAGTGCTTTCATATAATGGAACAAATATATTATGTTTGATGTGTTCATAGCAATAGGTATGAAAAATCAAGCAACATATCATACAAGAACAATCATTTCAATCAATACCATATGCCAAGTCTTTACTACCATATAACACAAGCATATTGTATAATAAGCCAAGTAAGAGTTAATGGAGTACCTTGATCATGGATATACTAATCACATATTCCTCATGTCATATATTTCAAATTATAGTTCATCAACTGGATATACTCATGTGTCACATTATTATGTGAACATACTTAACATTATGTCACTTTCATTAATCATATTAGGGTTACATCACATGTATTAAGGGTTCTCTTCATATAACATGAATTCTATGCATATAACTAATATCAGAGTTCCACATTAGCTTCTAGTTACTGATATTAGAGAGTTCTGTAAATTTCATCATTTATTGAGCATGTATGCATTAATACATTTTATTTAGGGTTAAAAGCCCTAATTAGCCATATGGAGTAAATTACATGTTTTCATGTATCAACATGACCATATTTGACATTATATGCAATATAAACATGATTATTGACTTACGGACATTTTTCCATAATTTTATATCATCATTTGATATTTATTACTCATGAACTACGCATTACACATATTACATGATATTACTGTTATTAGTGCATCAAAAGCATGATGTAAAGGTTGCATGTTGTTCTACGCATTTTGCTGAGAATTTTGGTATATTATATGTATTTTTCTAATAATTGAGCTATTTACTACAAATTATTCAAGAACTGAGCATTTTTTGATTAATTACCTTTTTAGACGAATGGTGTGTCACCACGTGGCCATTTGGGTTGCGTATCTCTTTCTTACTGGTTTCAAGATTTGGTTTTTGATTCCAAATGGACTGAACCTCGATAGTTTTCTCTGATGCTTGTTTTATCGGAGAAAAACTATATAATATTTTATTATGTATATGTATAAGTTTGTTGTTCAATATGTAATATCAAATGTTGTAACAATTTATGTTGTAATTATATGTTGAATGGTGAACATGTGGTTTTATTATTGTTCATGTACATGTGTTACCGATTCTTTCCTTCTGACTCCCTTGATTTTCTTCTTCTTAGCCTAGTGTGGGATGTTTAAACTGGAATTCTCGCTGAGGTGAGGTTTCAATTTGGATGTCTCACATCATATTAAGTTTTAGAAAATCCTGGGACGTCACAGGTGGTATCACAGCATGAAAAATAGCAAAACCTGACATTTTCTCATTATGCAATGAAAAACTAAAGAACCTTGAATTTAATAATCTTTAGGGTTAGAGTAGTCGTCTTTTTGAGACTAGATCTGAACTAGCCTCTAGGTTAGCACCTAGATGTCAGAGAACTAGGTCTAGACTGGTGCTTGTTGTATATCAAGTCCTTAGATGTCTTACTTTCCTTATAGTGCGGCGGTATGGGACGTTGCACTATTTGGAAATGATGTGCATCAAGGGAAGAGAAACCCTAGACATATTGCGCATGTTGTCTAGAGTAGCTACACTAGTCTACACCATGTTCTCACCCTTTTCACTAGTTTTCATGACACTGGACTCTCTACTATGTGTGGGATACTCTTTTTCAAGATTTGGTTTTTGATTCCAAACGGATCAAACCTCGATAGTTTTCTCTGACGCTTGTTTTCTCGGAGTTTTCTTGGAGACAAAATATATTATATTTTATTATGTATATGTATAAGTTTGTTGTTCAATATGTAATATCAAATGTTGTAACAATTCATGTTGTAATTATATGTTGAATGGTGAACATGTGTGTATGGTTTTATTACTATTCATGTACATGTGCTACTGATTGTTTCCTTCTGACTTCCTCTGGTTTTCTTCTTCTTATCCTAGTGTGTGGTGTTTAAATTGGAATTCTCACTGAGGTGAGGGTTTCAATATGGACGTCACACATCAGATTAAGTTTTAGAAAATCTGTGGACGTCACAGTATTTCTCCACATGCCATATAATTAGCTACGTGTGCAAACTTGGGATCCTTATCATTCATGGCAAAAAGATGTTTGTTGGGGACATCCTCAGTAGGTACCTTTGACCCCATCTCATTCACTTTCTCCAACCAAGACAACTGATCTTCTACTATATTTTCTGCTCCAACCTTATCATTAATTTTTAATATCAAACTCTTGTGTAGCAAAATCTATCTAATTAGCCTAGGTTTGGCATCCTTATTCTATAAAAGATACTTAATAGCTACATGATCAGTCCACACTATCACTTTAACCCCTATCAAATATTGCCTAAATTTATCAGAGGCAAAGACTACACCTAGAAGTTATTTTTTTTGTGGTAGTATAATTCAGTTGTGCATCGTTGAGGGTTCTAGATGCATAGTAAATGACAGTAAGAGCCCGATCCTTAACATTGGCTTGGAACAGCCCCTACTATAAAATATGATGCATCACACATAAACTCAAATAGTTGACCCCAATCTAGATCCACCACCATGGGTGCAAAGATCAACTTCTCTTTTAATATTTCAAAGGCTTTCAAACTACAATCGTCAAGATTAAATTCAATGTTCTTTTCTAATAATTCACAAAGTGGCTTTGCAATCTTGAAAAACATTTGATGAAACATCAATAAAATCCTTTCACGATGATGGTGGAGGTATTTTAGAGATCACATCCATATTTACCAGGTCTACTTCCATCCCTTTGTAGGAAACCTTGTGTCCCAACATAATTCCCTTAGTCAACATCATATGACATTTCTCCCAATTCAAAACTAGATGAGTGTCCTGGCATCTTTGTAAAACTCTATCAAGATTGGCAAGGTAGTCCTCAAAAGACTCTCCATAAACTAAAAAATCATCCATGAAAATCTCAAGACAATGCTCCACCATATCCAAAAAAATAGCAAACATACATATTTGAAACGTCGCTAGAGCATTACAAAAACCAATGAAATTAGACACATAAAAGTACCATAGAGAAAATAAAGGTAGACTTCTTTTGATCTTGTGGTTTGATATAAATTTGGTTGTACCCAGAATAACCATCTAAAAAGCAAAAATGTGAGCGGTCGGATAGCCTCTCAAGAATTTGATCAATAAATGGGAGGGGGAAATGATATTTCAAGTCAATGACATTCAAATAATGATAGTTAATACACACTTGACACCAAATCACTAGCCTATTTGAGATTAACTCACTTACTAAATTTGTGGTGATCGTAATTCCTCATTTCTTAGGAACAACTTGTGTAGGATGAACCAACTTAGAATCAGAGATACTGTGAATTATACATGCTGATAGAAGATTTATTACCTATTTATTAACCACCTCTGTCATGATCAGATTTATATATCAATGAGGTTTTGCTGAAGGTTTTGCTCCTTCTTCAATCTAGATCTTGTGTTGACATGGACTAGGGGATATCGCCTTTGTATCTTCAATGGACCACCAAAATGTGGCTTGATGATTCTTCAAAACTATAAGTAGTTGCTCCTCCTTCACACTCAATGATGTTGAAATTATCATCTGAAGTTTGTTATCCATGATGGGACTAATGGTGGCGGTCCCAAATCTTCATAGTGTCTTGTACAGAAGCATGGCAATGTCTTTGGGAACAATGCATACTCCTCCAATGAATGGTAGTGAGTGCAGTCATCAATGAGGTTCATGAGACATGCCTCTAATGGTAACTATGAATATGCATGCTTCATTTAGAAGACACCACATCAACAATTGTCATCGAGTACTCCTCCTCTGTATCGTATGGTACTTTACAACATTTTTCAGAGATATTTGTTTTGTATGCTCCATTATATTGATAGTAAGAGTAACCTTATCCACCTTTGTCATGACATAGACCATGTCTAGAAATGGTTTCCCCAAGAATAGTGACACTTGATTTCCTAATTTCTGTATCATTTGGAATTGTGCCCTCTCATTGTATGGTGGTTGATAATCGAGTAGCTTTATCTCAAATTGGTCATCATAGATATCCATTGTCAATCTTCCTTACTCCATATCTAATATGACATATATTGTAGATTGGAAAGGCCTTCCTAGGAGTAGTTGAGTGCCATAGTCATCCTGCATCTCCATGATGACAAAATCTACTAGAAATATGAATTTATCAACCTTCACAAGAATGTAGTGCATATTTCTCTTCTTTGATTATGTCTATTGGCCTCACTACAGAATCATCTTCCAGCTAGACCGTCATATTGCTCTTGCTTTTTTTTACTCCCAATTTCTTGAATGTAGTCAACGACATGAGATTGGTGCTTCCCCTTGAATCACATAGTGCATCTCCAAACTTGACCCTACCAATGTAGCATGGCATGTTGAAACACCCTAGATCTTGTATCATTTGTGGCAACTTCCTTTGTATCAATGCAATGAATCCCTCCTTTAAGATGACTACATCAGAATCATTTATCCTCCTCTTCTTGTTGATAATGTCCTTCAAGAACTTTCCATAAGAGGGAATTTGCTTGAGAGCATCAACTAGTGGTAGGTTGATGTGAAGTTTCCTATATGTATCCAAAAATTTCTTGAACTGCTAATCAACCTTCTTAAACATAAAGATGTTAAGAAATGATATTTTTTTTGCTTATGGGGTGGGATGTAGGACTCATTCTTGGCCTCTATCTTCTCAATTTATTCCTCTTCTAGGCTCTCCTCATGTGGTGTGGTGTCTTGTGGTAGCTTTAGAGAGATAGAATCTATCACTACCCCAATGTCATCCAGTGTGGTGCTCTTCTTTGGAGCCTCCCTCTACTCTTTAATCAACACTTAGGCACTACAAAGAAGCACTACCTTCACATGTTGATAGCCGGATGGGATATCCATGTTCCCTGGAAATCCTTATGGACTGAGCTTCTTAAGGGATGCCACCTCTGCTGCTAGCTGAGAAATATAACTTTCTATGCTACGGATTTGTGCACCTTGTAGACCTATCAAACAGGTGGGTTTGGTGTGTTTGGGTTGGGTCCTTGTGGGTGCGGATCAAAAAGATACAATTTTAAATGGGTGGAAGAAAAGCACAACCAAAGTTGAACTAGAGGGTTGTGGGTTGCCCGTGGGTTCCCATATAAAATGTGTCAAATCAACAATAAGTTCCTAGTTCCTTCACTTAACACAAAAAAACAATTAAAACATCTCATAATTATGCATGTATGTCAAATATAGTGCAAAGCAACCAATCAACTACTATGTCTGATGTCAAACCAATTGACTAATTGTCAACTTATTTGTATACCAAACTAAAAGAAAAAAATAGCAACTAGCTATTTTATTTCTATGTAAATTAGGGAATGACCAATGTACTTTTCTTACATAAAGTATCACAAAAAGCAACATTTAATTTTTTTGATTAAACGTTACATATTCTGAATTGTATAAGTACTTGTTATTGTTTATTGGAAACATAAAGAGAATATAATTATTACAATTAATGGTAAAGATTTAACTTGTAAAAATGGCATGCATCTCTTGATAGGTGTGTGTGTATAATATGTATATAAATATATTGACTTCATTTCACTGGGTCACCCGCGGGTGCCCATGGGTCACCCATGAAACACGCTATATAAGTGGGTGGGTATGGGTTTGGGTGATTTTCAGCAAGTACAAAATTCCATTAGCCAAACCCAACTTAAACGGGTCGACCCATGGGCACCCACAGATTTTGACCCAGTTTGACAGGTCTAGCCCCTTGATACTTTTGTTTCATTTTCGTTTGGCCCAGAATGACCTATTTCTGATTCACCAAACTGCCCAACATGTCTTTCATATTGTCTATCTTACTAGGGGCCCTGTCCTACTAATACTATCATGACATGTTGCCCTGCTATTATTTAAGTTGCTGTGCCTGTGAAGGGTACTGTAGAAAATTGTTAGGATCTTTCCATGAGAACTTGGGATCCTTCCTCCATGCATAACCATTTCCTCCCATGTTGTTATGTTGCCTCAAATACATGCACTCTTCCTCTTCACCTCCACATGAGGTTATATATTTTTGGTCAAGTCTTCTTGTGAGGCTATCCATCTTTTCCTTCAAGATTGTGATCTCCCTTGATTCCACAACACTTTTGACAGTTGTTGGCGAGTCACACTCTTCTCCCCAAGATTGATTCTTGGCCATGTTCTTTAATATATATTGTGACACCTTATAGCTTTATTATTTAGAAAGAAACATGCTCTTGCACTGTCAAGAGTAGTTCTCTCCCCCTTATGTAGCCCATAATAAAATGACTTCACCTGGCCATAGAAATCAATCAAATGATGAGGGACCTTCCTGAGCATGTTAAGAAATCTCTCCTAGGCTTCTGAATAGGATTCCTTTGCATGTTGTTAGAAATTATAGATTATCCCAACCAATCTCTGCATCTTCTATGGTGAGAAGTACCTCTCAAAGAATGCATCTATCATCTCATCCCATGTCTCTATGGATTTTGAAGGAAGACTGAGAAATTGTGTTTTTTCCTTGTCTGATAGTGAGTAGGAGAATAGCTTCAAGTAGATCACTATAGCTGGGACACTGTCCAACTTCAACATATCATAGCTTTCCATAGAGTCATTAATGTGCACCATGTGTTATAAACTGGTTTTTCACATGTAATTGAAATGCAACTATTTCAATAAAAAGGCACATATGGGAAATATGTTATGCTTTGTTTTAAAGGTATGGTTTCTTTTGCAGAATTCTCTTTGCTATGAATTTTGTGATTTCTACCATTTTTTTGATCCAATAATGGATACAAGGGAAAAGGAAAATAAGAAAATGCAACATTAAGAAAAAGGAAAAATAATGAATAATAAGTAATGTACTTACGAGAATTATGTGGAATTCCCTACAAAGTGGTATGGGTGACCACTAATGGTCGGTTTTTGGTTTCACATGGTTCCTAATAAGAAAATTCATTAACATAAAGAATATAGAAAATATAGAGAGAGGAAAGAATTGAATTAATGTTTAAAATGTGTCTTATAAGAGGAAGACTTGGATATTCAGAAAAGCATCTTTTATTTTTGAGTTTTGGTCTCAAACCTTTCCCACAATTAGATAAAGTCATTATGGACTTTCCCTTAAAATCAGGGATTAAAAAGAACTAAGGATTAAGAGATATAGAATTTTCTAGAATACTTAAAGTGAGTGGTTACAAAAGAATTGTATCAAATGCCACGAAAATATTTATAAATCTGGATTTACAATATTCTCATGTGGCTTGAGGACCATCAGATCCTAGATCCAATGGTGATTCAATTATCACCTACCTCAGTTTGATATGGAAATAGGAACCCAGACTGGTGATCTTTGTGATTGTTTTTCCAACGAATTAATGAACAAGCAAATCAGGAAACAAGCCCAATGGCTTCGTGAGATCGGAGCAAACCTACCTATCCCAAGTTTTACCTAGTTTGGAGGACTCTAGAGGATTCACCCAATCCACCCTCCAGGGACATACAGTCAAAATTGGGGGAGTATAAACAGAGGGCCATAGACCCTATGCAAGACTACCAAGTCGCTCCAAAGATTCGGTCTAACCTTGTGCACATTTCCCTAGTCTCAATTTTGTTGCTTATCCCTTCCTTCATCACCATCTTCTCATTCTACCTTGCCAGATAAATGGTCGGTTGTCCCAATGACTCTGACCATTGTCATAGAAATTGAAGGCACCACTGAGTTTGTGGGAGCACAACGGTGGCCCTGGTAACCTCACCTTTCGTCCAGAAGATCGGATCCACAAAGTTAACTAGTGAGTTGACCGGCTTCTTGTATGGGAGGATCAGAGGAAGGTAGAAGAAGACTTGTAACAAAAAGACTAAAGTTCCCTCGACTCCTCTTCACACTGGTAAGGGAACTACCATCCTTTTCCCTCTTTTTCATTTATGTGAGTGTGCGTCCATCCATGCAATCCAAGCCTAGGTGGTGTGAGCCCACTTGTAAGGAGGCGGGATCACCCCCTTACTAAAGATTTGAAGAATAAAACATCCATTCCGAACACACTCAAAGGTATGCTGGAATAGGTGTAACATTTTCAAACTTCAATAAATGGTATTAAAAACAACCAAAGTATAGCAGCAGAATTAAACAAATGACTATATTCAATTTTCACAAAAGATTACAAAATTACATCATAATCTCCCATAAGGGTTTACATGTATGATA
Organism: Alisma plantago-aquatica; assembly: GCA_963693085.1. Classification (NCBI taxonomy): domain Eukaryota; kingdom Viridiplantae; phylum Streptophyta; class Magnoliopsida; order Alismatales; family Alismataceae; genus Alisma; species Alisma plantago-aquatica. The sequence goes on from OY856409.1 coordinate 1,110,768,031, forward strand.
CAACATAAGGATATAAGTAGAGGGAAATCTAAACCATAACAACTTTTTCTCCAAGCTTTAACATCTTAAGCTAAATCCACATCATCATGCCATGTCCTCATTGTCCTCCACCTAGGGTTGGAAGCATACCCCAGAAAGAATAGAAAATAGATGACATCAACAAAGGCTAGTATGTGCATACTAAATAGGAAATTGAGCAATATATGGAATAAAGGACATCAAATATAAAAGGCTTCCCATAGAAAGGATAAGGATCACCCAATTGGGTATCAAGAAAAAAGGACTTGAAATCATATGATAACAAATGAATACTTTCCATTAATAAAACATAAAGATTGTGCCACACAAGCACATGTAAAGAATTAGGGCACATACCCCATATCATCAACCTGCATGCATGTGAGATAAACATAGCCCTAGAAAAATATAAACACAAAGGCAGCCAAGTCTCATAAACTTGAAGCCTGATAAAGGAATACTTCCAATCTCCCAAATATATAAAACATGGGCCAAGAATCACACATCTTGCCCTGGGTATGAGGTTCCTTTCCTTCCAAAAAGAGTAGGAAATATCACATATACTCGTAGGAAATAACACGTCTACCATAAAAACCAATGCAATTACACTACTCTAGTGTTACTGAATCACATAGCATGTTAAATGTAGAGGCAAGTAAAAAGTATAGTCAGAATATATAAACTAGTCACCACATAAGTGACCAACATATACACCCACCTCATAAGTGGGCAAAAGACATCACATGTCATCTTTTAGAGTTCCATCATGAACAAAGTGTAAGATAAGAGTTCAAAAGAATATCCACGATCACATGATCAATATCAAATAAGGTAGTTCACATGAACCATGATTTTCAAAAGAAAATACATTATGTATAGGCTAATGTCCATAGGACAAAGAGAATGAATAAGCATAGGTGAATTGCTCAACATAGAAGAATAGGGGATACATCATACCTCAACTTTAGAATTTAAATAGTCCAAGTTAGTCCTAGATCCAAGACTAGGCCTCCAAAAAACCTCTAGGGAAGGTGGATAGGTCCAATAAGTAAGGTTCCCAAGCTTAGAGAGGTTGGTTTCTCCAATAAAGCTCCTATCTCGAGCAAGAAGCACCTTCTCCACTTTAGAGGTGAAAACCCTAACAAAAGAACATGGAGATGAGGTGTTTATGGGTTCTATGTGGGGTTTCACCATGGAAGACCAGGGTTATGACCTAGAGGAAGGTGGAAGGAAGACTAAAAACATGAAAATAGGGAAGTAAAGGAGAAAACTTACTAGTTATGGTCGAAATAACCAAGGAGGAGCTTTAGAAACCCTAAATAGAGCAAATTTGGAACCCTAGGAGCCGTCTTTACCAATGTAGGCACCCTCTTTTACCTTGGAACGGAACCTTCATGTCCAAATAGAGTAGGAGTTATTCTTAAAGATAGAGGAAAGAAAGGAGAGCAAGATTTTTCGAATTTGGAGTTGGGAAGGGGTAGATATGGCTATATAAAGAAAGAGGTCAAGTATGAGGTGTCTATGAGACTTTCCATGTGTCATGTATAAGGGTTTCCATGGGCATGCAAGACTTTATGGATAAGGAAGAAGTCAAGAACGAGGTGTAAAGTTACTTTCCATGTGTCCAATGCTTAGGGTGCCTATGGACATGCAAACCTTTATGGATAAGGAACAAGTCAAGCATAGGAGTGCATGGAGCTTTCCATGTGTCCTTAGCCTAGGGATTTCATGGCCATGCAAGAGGATAGCTCATAGAGGCTTCTTGAATATCAAATGTCAGTTTATGGACACTTATAGGCCATCCCAACGGACCTCCAATCAAATAAATAACCCCATTGGTTGATAGCTTCTAAAGATAGGCCCATTTATAAAGAGAGTAATCCCTAAAATGCCCTTGGAAAGAAACACCTTCAAACCAAGGTTCAACTAGGTGCCCCATGGCTTAAAAAATAGAGAATGGTAAGGGAATATATAAGGATTATAATGCATGTGACAATTTGCAAATAAACCTCCCAATTGGATAAATTGCAGAAAAGTCCAAAATGTACCTAAAAGTGCATAACTTGCAAAACAACATCCAAATTGGACCAAAATGCATCCACAAGTTATCTTTGATGTGTTTAATATGCATTTTCCAATATTTCCATATTTTAAAGTTATATAATCACATTATTCATTACTTATGACTTTTACTCATTTTCTCTCTCCTAAACCTATCCTAATATTTCAAGGTTGTCCAAATTAGATGAAATTTGACATGTAGGCTAATTTTGATATGTAGATTTTAAATTTGAAATTTGTTTCCACTTTTGAGACTTCGTTTATGAGATATGTCATATGGACCATTAACAACCCATTATCTAAATTATTCATCCAATTAAGTTTCTTATCTTCATATTACCACCAAAATGAGTTATGTGGCATATGTTATGTATCCATTGTCAACCTAAGACTAATGTGAAAACATTAGGCTACATTACGGTGATAAATTCATGTATTAGCTCATTAGGATCATACTAAACATCTATTTATCATCTAACCTTCAACCTTGTTTGGCTAAGTCCAAAATGTCAACTTCCAAGGTAGGGTCTGAGATCTAGTATGTTACACCACTGGTCGGCCCAGCCTAGTTGGTAAGGTTGGTACAGGGGCACATTGCCTAGGTGGCAGCTTTTGATTGGTCCACATATTTTTAATTTGCAAAAATTGTAGTAAATTGTAGGATACTCATGATGACATGTAATTATATGAAAAATGATCAAAAAAATATGAGGAATGCGATAAAAATATAATCAAGGCATACATCTACCTACAATTCAAAAAGTATCCAAAGATTCCATCTTTAATGTGTTTAATGCATAAAACCCTAATTTATAGATTTTAATGATCTTAATATGTTCAATTAATCTTAATAATCAAAGATTGATCTTTTTGGATAAAAACGACAACTTGAATCTAATTTGAGTTCAACAAGCCATTAATTGATGAGTTAGGGTTTCCTTGAGATTATAGGTGTATAAAATGATAAAATTAGGGTTTGTAAACCAAAAGAGCATGAAAAGTAGTAATTAAGCTTTGGGAATCCAAGACCCTAATAAAACTCTAAGTTGACCCCAAAACCCTAACTTGGAACCCAATTCAATATTAATGGTGAATTTTGGATAAAATAATAACACATAGGTATTGTGCTTTAATTTCAGAGTAGTTTCTTGATTGGTTGCTCTTATTGACTTTTGCTTGGATATCAAGTTACTCATGAGAATGGTATGTGGTTACGCCTAATATTACCCACATTACTTTTCTATGGTTTTTCGAGCTTTCTCGAAATGGATTGCAAATAAATTCTTGCTTGTTTATTTATTTCCTACAATCTATAAAGTCATTCTGGATATCACATTATATGGACATGACTAGCTCGAATCTTATGCCACCTCTAGATGTATGAAAATATAAGGGAAATGGTGATTAAGCCCATGGGGCAGAGGATCATCAAAAATCAACCCATGGGTGGGTCAGAACTGATATGGCACCTTAGCAATTGAGGGACAAAGTGGTCTCAGTCCACTGTAGGGACAAGACCCTAAAGGGGTTTCAAAAAGGTTGGATAGATCAGGGTTGAGTAGTTATGATGAAAATGTTAATTTTTTTGTGAAACAAAAATTGTTGTGAATATGTTGTTACAACTAGAAGAAAATATTTTGTTTCCCCCACATACCAATATAACTTGTTATACTGACCGTTTTTTGGATTCACGACGTTTTAGGTTAATCTTTTGATATCATGAAAGTAATGATGAAAGATGGACACCTACAGAAAAAGGCACCAAAAGAAAAGATTTAATGTAAAGCCTAGATGATATAGTTAGAAGGATTACTTCATGTTGCAAACTTTATAAATCTATATTTTGTAAACCATGCTAGAGAATTTATACTTATCCTTGTACCAAAATTTTTCCTATTTAGTGAAAATTTAATAATTATTTCTAGTTATTTGATAAGCCTTCGGTCATGTATTTATGGTAATGGCCCTTGCCCTTAGTCCACCTGAATAGGGGATAACATGGGGAGGAGGTTGTTACATTTGGTATTAGAGTTGGTTTACCATTTAACCTCTAATAAATTTTAAGAGTTCTATAGAGCCCAAGGAAATTATTAGAGTGTTTTCCTAAGACGATGGTGTCTAGAAAGGACCACAATCTAGGGGCTGGCAATAATTTCCTCCACACTGTTAGTCGAATTACAAGGACTCCTGAACATGTGCATCCGACCTGGCTAAAGTCAGAGGATTTCAACTGAAATAAAATCAACCTAGGATTTCTCATCTACATTCTTCACTTATCTACCCCCTTCACTCACTAAAACCTAGGTACATGTAACTACTTTCTTTACCTCTTTCAGAGTACTAGGGTTATGGATATTAGGGATTAAGGCATCCTCTACCAAATAATTAAATGCATGTGAACAAGATTTCATGGAAATGATTTTATCATGCTTTAATACCCTAAGTATGAAACTGAGGTTAATAAAGTTAGCTTATGTGAAATAGCTTGGCCCGTACTAAGATCATTGTCATCCTTCACTTCCAAGAGGGAATTCCCACCTACTAAAAGAGAATGACTCCAAGAGGGATGATAGAAGATGAGACTTCCAATAAAGGGAAGAAGCCATAGGAGGCCACCACTGAGGAAGGTTTTGAGCCCAAAGTTACCCCCTTTGACATCTTGAACCCTGAAGATAGCCCTGACTCTAGGTGCAAGCCCATGATAGAAGATGAGTCCAAGGATTACCCCATCCATGCTTCCAGTCTTGAACCCATAGTCAAGCAAGTTCATACACTTGATGCTCTCTTCCTAGGACAATAGAAGGAACTCACCAAAATTGTCAGTGCCTTTGCATCCAAATATGTTGCCAGATACAAGAATGGTGAATCCCTACTTGTCCACCCTTTCCATGTAGTCATCGTTCTCGACTTCAACAAGTGGGTTATAGAAAAGTTTTGGGGTGAAGACAACTCTGAGGTGGAAGTCTGGATTCTTGATGTGGAAAAAGGTTTCCACATTCTGGAGGTGCAACCCAACATGAAGGTTCACGTTGTGGCTCCCCTTCTTGAGGGAAAAATAAATCTTTGGTGGGAGAATTACATCACCAACTGAGATCTGATCACAGAACCGATGGCCTGGAAGGACTTTCTTACCATTCTCACTATCTACTTTGCCATGGACATGGAGAAAGACATCATGCATGTTCAAAACCTACCTAAAGGATATACAGGGTATGCAGGAGGCACTTCTACCCCAATGAAGGATAATGGAAAAGGGTAGGGTTGTGATCATAGATGGAATAGGAATGATAGGAAAGGAAAACCTCAGTGCAAGAACCCCAAACCCTCCTACCATACATGTGGAAAGAAGCATCATGACAGATGCCACTATGAGAATAAAGTATGCTATCGCTGTCAGCAAGAAGGAAAATTTTGGGCAAACTACCCTTTCCCTGACCCTCAATGACCAAGCCTAGTGGAAGCTGAATCAGTAGCTACAACACCACAAGGGGCAGTCCCAATTGTGGAACACTGTTGTCAGGTTCAAGTTTTCACGACTGATGATAAGGAATCTTAGGCCAATACAAATTGACTTCTAGGAAGTGGCCATCCTTACAAAGTTGTAGTACCCCTTGTGCTAGAAGATGTATGACTCAATGAAATATTGTAGTTCTAAGCATGAGAAATATGATGTATTTGTTCTTGTGTAAATTTGATAGTGATCCAATTTTTGAATCGTAACTCACATGGTATATTAATATATCTCCTAGGTAGAAAGTGCATGGAAAGAATAATAGGAAAGATGTCTAAGGGACATGTCCTCTTATAATGACATAAACTTTGGATTCAAGTACGTTTTTGTGATCCTTGGTACTGCCAAGTATTAGTTTTATCTTGTCCTAGGATAGGACCCCTCCTAAAAAGAGTGAGTTCATAAACTAGTTTGAGAATTACAGTAACATTAAAGGTTACTAAAAACTTGAGAGATTAAGTGTAGGAAGCATAAAAACACATATCTTGAGTATGATTCTTGGGACCCGTATATGACCATCTCTAAGGGGCATGAGGAAAAGTCCCTATGGAAGTTATCAATAGAATGAGACCAGGCCTGGAAGGGAAGGTGGCCATGAGCCCGATGAAAGGAATAGAAGGAAAATTGTGTATGTGCCCTAAGAGATGAAGGAAATTCGGGTGGAAGAATTTTAAAGGAAATAATGTGCATGGATATCATCAAAGAAACCTCAAGTAGAATGTGTGATGAGATAAAATAAAGTTATGATGCCTCAAGGAAACCCTTAGGAAGGATAGGGCCACAACTCAACCCTAAGATCTTGAAGGATGATTATAGATATATAAAATTTATGAGGTTGAGGAAATATCATATTCTAAGTGTATAAGACCTTTAGGGGTCAAGAGGATATCATTCCAAAGGTACCTATACCCTAAAAATCTTGAGGAAATGACATGAGATGCATACACGGAGTCATGGGCGTTTGAATAAGGATCTTAAATAGGAGTTATGCTAAGACTCAAAGGTTATGAGAAAAGTTTTTCCTATGTGTGTGCATAGAACTAAAGGAATGGTGGTATTCATGGTTTGGATCATGTGGGGGAATGATTCAATCTAGATCTAAAATTAAAATGATATGTACGATGTGTGTCTCTACTATTGGAATGGGATGAGCTTTGTATTTGGACTACAGATAAATGCTTATTTCATCTTCTTATGAGTGTGAGAGATGTGACAGGTACATGACATATTAGGAATGGAAATAATATGAGAAATAAATACTTCTGTTAAAATCCTTTTAGGATAACCGATAATTTGAGGCATTACCACACCCTTACAAAAGAATATTGAATGAATAGTTTGGAAACCTAGGTGAATAAGGTGATCACAAAATTAAAATTTCAAATGAGAATATAACTATCAAGTGGGATTCGAATTCTATAGATAGAAAATTGAATTTGGTGATCGAAATAATGGATGTAAGAGTTGAGGTACCAAATACAGGTAACCCAAGTCTGACTTGTTGACTGATCTTGTAGCATCCTTATAGATGAACCAAGCTTAGAGGAGATGAAGGGTTTGATGGAGAAGCCTCAGACACATCTCTTGATGGGTATGAATGGTGGAATCTGATATGAAAATCGTATTTGGGTTCCTGAACATTCCCCTTGAAGACTCATATCTGGCAAGAAGATCATAGTTCTAAGTATACGATACACTGTGGCACCACCAAGATGATTAAATACTTACAGCGATATTTCAAGTGGCCTAGAATGAAGAGAGACAAAGCAACATGTATGTGCAATTTTCTCAAGTTCCAAATGGTGAAGGTTGAACACCAACGACCTGGTGGGTTACTGCAATCAATTGAGATTCCTGAGTGGAAATGGGACCGGATCACTATGGATTTTGTGGTGGGCCTCCCTAAGACAAAGAAAGGTCATGGTGTAATATGGGTTGTGGTAGACCACCTAACCCAGTCAGCACATTTCCTCACCTTAAAGATTACTACCAAGGTGATAGACCTAGTTGAACTATATGTTAGATTAATAGGTTGTTTACTTAGTGTTTTGAGATCGATTATTTTTTATCGTGACCCTAAGTTCACTTCCAAGTTATAGGAGCATGTGCATGAAGAACTTGGTATGAGGTTAAAAATTCAATACATCTTATTAGCCCAGACTGATGGATAGGCAGAAAGGATAATTTAGACAGTAGAGGATCTATTGAGAGCATGTGTTCTCGATAGAGGTGGATCATGGCATTAGTGCTTTCCCTTAGATGAGTTTGCCTATAATAATAGCTACCAAACCAATATCGTGATGCCTCCATACGAAGCTCTTTATAGGAGTTCATGTCGGTCACCACTTCACTGGGATGATGTCAGTGAGAGGACCTTGTTGAGATCATAGAAATAATAGTTACATGTTGACAAGGTCGCTTTGATCGAGTAGGAGCTGAAGAGAGCCCAGGATTGATAGAAGTCGTATGTTGATGCAAAGATGACATATTTGCACTTCACTATAGGTGACTATGTGTTTCTAAAAATCCAACCCCTCTGAGCTATAGCTAAATACAGAGGGAAACTGAGTCCCCAATATGTGGGTCTGTTTGAGATTCTAGAACATATTGATGAAGTTGCTTATCATTTAACCTTACCCCCACAATATAGTATAATGTGTGATGTGTTCCATGTGTCTAACCCAAACCTCTATTTGAAGGATCCTAGCCATGTGTTGAGCATAGAGCCTATTGATCCCCAAGGGACGCTGACATACCTTGAGTCACCTATGTGGGTACTAGATACCAATGTGAAAGAGCTCCAGAATAAAAGATAGAGATGGTGAAGGTTCTTTGGAAGCACTATGGAGAGGTTGAAGCCACATGAGAACTAAACACAAACATGGAAAAGTCCCATCCTGAATTGTTTGTATGATTAGTGAAATTTTGAAGACAAAATTACTATAAGAGGGTAAGGATGTTATAACCTAGTTCTTCACATGTAATTGAAATGCAATTATTTTGATTAAAAGGGACATATGGGAAATATGTTATGCTTTGTTTTAAAGGTATGGTTTCTTTTGCAAAATTCCATTTGCTATGAATTTTGTGGTTTATACTGTCATTGTCGATCTAATAATGGATATAAGGGAAAAGGAAGAGAAGGAAATCACATATTAAGGAAAAGGCAAAAGATAATGGATAATGAGTAACATACCTATGTGAATTGAGTGGATTTCCCTACAAAGTGGTATGGGTGACCACTAATGGTTAGTTTTTGGTTTCACATGGTTCCTAATAAGAAAATCCATTCAGGTAAAGAATATATCAAAGACATAGAGAGGGAAGAATTGAATTAATGTTTAAAATGTGCCTTATAAGAGGAAGTCTTGGATATTAATAAAAGTAAATTTTCTTTTTGAGATTTGGTCTCAAACCTTGCTCACGGTTAGATAAAGTCATTATGGACTTTCCCTTAAAATTTGGGATTATAATTAAGGATTAAGAGATATGGAATTTTCTAGAATTCCTAAAGTGAGTGGTTTACAAAAGGATTTTATTAAATGTCACGAAAATATTTACAAATCCGGATTTTTTATTTTCTCACACAACTTGAGGAATGTCAGATCCTAGATCCAATGGTGATTCATTCATCACCTACCTCAGTCGGATATGGAAATAGGAACCCAGACTAGTGATCATCCTATTCATTTTTCTAGTGAATTAATGAATGAGCAAATCAGGAAATAAGTCCAATGGCTTTGTGAGAACAGGATTAACCTACCTACCCAAAGTTTTACCTAGTTCATAGGACTCTATAGGATTTTCCCAATCCACACTCCATGGGACTTCCATCCGACATTGGGGGAGTATAAATAGAGGGCCATAGACCCTCTACAAGACTACCAAGTCGCTCCAGAGCTTCAGTAGAACCTTAGGCGTATTCCTCAGCCACAATTTCACTGCTTATACCTTCCTTCATCACCATCTTCTCACTCTACCTCGTCAGAGAACTCCTCTATCGTCATGATGACTCTGACCATCGTCATAGAAACTAAAGGTGCCACCGAGTTCATGGGAGTACGATGGTGGCCCTGCTAACCTCACATTTTGCCTAGAATATCAGATCCACAAATTCAACTAGTGAGTTGATCGGATGCTTGTACGGAAGGATCAGACGAAGGTAGAAGAAGACATGTGGCAAAAATACTATAGTACCCTTGACTCCTCTTCACATCTGGTAAGGGCACTACTATCTTTTTCCCTCTTTTTCATTTATGCAAGCACACGTCTACAGACGAAAGATGAGCCTAGGTGGTACGAGCCAACTGGTCAGCCCAGCCTAGTTGGTAAGGTCAGGACTAGGGCGCGCTGCCTAGGTGGTGGTCTGTTATTCCCCATATTTTTAATTTGTAAAAATTGTAGTGAATTGGAGGATGATCAGATGATGACATGTAATATATGAAAAATGATCAAAAAATATAAGGAATGCACACAAAATATAACCAAGACATAGACCTACCTATAGTTTAAAAAGTAACCAAAGATTCCATCTTTAATGTGTTTAATGCATAAGAAACCTAATTTCTAGATTTGATGATCTTAATATGTTCAATTTATCTCAATAATCAAATATTGATATTTTTGGATAAAAAGGACAACTTGGATCTAATTTGGGTTTAACAACCCATTAGTTGATGAATTAGGGTTTCATTGAGATTAAAAGTGCATAAAATGCTAAGGTTAGGGTTTCTAAACCAAAAGAGCATGAAAAGCAGTCATTAAGGTTTTAGAAGCCGAGACCCTAATAAAACCCTAGGTTGACCCAAAAACCCTAATTTGGACCCCAAATTAGTCTTAATGGTGAATTTTTGAATATAATAATAATATATGGGTATTATGCTTTAATTTTAGGGTAGTTTCTTGATTGGCTTCTCTTATTGACTTTTTCTTGGACATCAAGTTACTCCTGAGAAAGGTATGTGGCTACGCCTAAGACTACTTGCATTAGTTTCCCATGGTTTTTTGAGGTTTTCCGAAATGGATTACAAATAAATGATTGCTTATTTATTTCCTACAATCTATAAAGTCTCTATGGATATCACATTATATGGACATGACTAGCTCGAATTTTGTTCCACCTCTAGATGTATGAAAATATCAGGAAAATGATGATTAATCCCATGGGGAAGTGGATCATCAAAAATCAACCTCTAGGTGGGGAAGAACCGATATGGCCCCTTAGCACCCTTGGGGAGAAGATGGACTATGTCCACTGTAGGGACAAAAGTCTAAAGGGGTTTTACAGGGGTTGGATGGATCAAGGTTGAGTAGTTATGATGAAAAACCTAATTTAGTTTCTGTAACAATATAACTGTGAATATATTGTTACAACTAGATGTGAATATTTTTTCCCACACATACCAGTATAACTTGTTATACAGATTGTGTTTTGGATTCACGGCATTTTAGGTTAATCTATTGATATCTTGCAAGTAATGATGAAAGATGGACACCCAGAGAAGAAGGCACCAAAAGAAAATATTTAATGTAATTCCTAGCGGATATAGTTAGAAGGTTTACTTCATTTTGTAAACTTTAGACCTATAATTTGCAAACATTGTTGGATAATTCATATTTATCCATGTACCAAACTTTTTCCCATTTAGTGAAAATTTATTAATTATTTCTGGTTATTTGATAAACTTGTGGTCCTGTATTTATGGTAATAGCCCTTTCCCTCTCAGTCCACCTGAATAGGGGATAACAAGGGGAGGGGGTCATTACACCATGGGTTCTCCATAATATTTCCATGAAATGATTGAGATTTAATTAGTGCCATCAGTTCGGGATCTATTTGTAACTACCCATGTTGATAGCTAGCTTTCTGACTGGCCCTAACTATGTTGTGGCCTAAAATGCTTTAATCTTTTCCTAAACAGTTTTGTTCCTCAATCTCTGCCTCAATAAGTCTTTAGCATTTGGGTCCATGTTTGTTGCTAGCACCTTCTCTACTAGCGGTGGTGGGGTTTGAATAATCTTTTGAGATGAACCCCCAAAATCTCTTGCTCTATGATGAATCTCCAATAGACATGTACCCTTTAGAGTGGAGTCCCTATAATCTGTAGTTCTAGTATGAGTCATGCACTAGTCCTGAAATCAAGATAGCAATGAGTGAGAATGAGTACTTGTTAATATGTTGTAAAAAAATTGAATCTATGTGCAATTTCAAAGAAAGGATTTGGAAAATAATTAAAAGAAAAATAAAATGGCCTGGAGTGACCTGTCACAACACTCAAGTTGTCATTTCCCCGGCAAAGGCACCAAGAACTTTACACACCTAAACTATGCATGCAAAATGAAAGTTTACGCGTCGAGTGGTATAAGTCAATGAGGCATGCATGTCTAACTTAGGGAAACTTACTCTAGATACTACTACTAACTATAACCTAATCAACTAGGTCTAGAAAAGGTGATTGATCTGACTATTAATAACTATATGCAAGAATAGAATCTAAATTAAGTGGAATGTGAACAGAAATTTTTGGATCTTGTAGGATTACAGTATCACTATAGTATGTGTTGCATTTAACTCCATTTCATCAATAATCATTTACACTTAATCCTGGGCTCAGGACTTGTAGCAAGCAATACACACTCCCACAGCATAACACACTACCTATCCTAACACAAAACCCACTTTTGTAGCAGTTTAGGAATTATCTAGGTGCATTAATGATAACCCTAGGTTATTACCTTCATAGCCGTAAGCCCTCTCCTATGGCACGACATTGGGTGTGTAAATGTAGAACTTGTCCAACCCTTAATCCCTCTTCAAAAGCAATTTAGGGTCTAAAACATTGATTATGGTGATCAAGCGCATACTATTCATCAAGCAATCATAGATTTATGTCCATAATTAAAGGAAATATATATACTAATTAATGAGAGTCAAATATTGTTGGTATGGTATGCCCAGAAAGCCAATCATATGATGATTGTGATGAGGCATTAGATACCTGATTTGATAATAAAGGAAATTATGTCTATTATGTCTGTCTCAGTCATGAGATGATGACTTATACATGATAGATGTCTAAAGAATGATGAGACTTGATGACATATGCTTTCAAGTATGTGACTTGAATGATGAGACTATACATATGATAAGAGTACATACATTGTTGTTATGTCCCTAGTCGGATATTACTGTGGAAGCAAAATAGACAACAGTAATACATAAGACTAAAGTGTGTGTTGACTGATGACAGAGTCTCATTAGTCATGATATGTGATATCAAGTCAAGCACATAGATATATGTTAGAGAATAGTATATTGGACAGAGCCACCATGAGAGTGATACATGGATACCATGGAATGGTAGTCACAATCGTCTCTCATAGTGATAATGGTGTTAGCGGTTCTTAGATCTGAAATCACTGCACTCATCACATGTGATTGGGTACACTTTGACATTATCAAACACAGTCCTGAAACATGGGTTGTTATAACGGTGATGATTGGGTGACTTTGACACATGGGGATAAACTGTGAGTGATAGAGATGGGATTTGTCCCTCCTACAAGGAGTATGATATACATCGCCCCTTGATAAGCGAGACTGAGAATTGTATGGCCATACTCATGTGATTCAATATATGATATGTGAACTCACATGCATCTCAGATAGTCTACTCTAGGTCAAGGAACATGGATTGAATGTTGAAGAGGATGACATTCCATGCCTCAAGTTCAATCTAGATGTCAATGACAAAGGAACTATATGATCACTATAACATTAATCATAGATTGTAGGTTGAAGTTGTTCTCCAACTTTCTGAGTTACTTGGGTAGCAATGATGAGTTACTAGATTCCTCTCATTTCTTGTGATGTCATAAGTTGTTATGAACATTCACAACCAACGTAAATTGGAACCTGTAGGGCCACACACATAGGATACCCCTAGAAGAGGAGATTTTCCATGAATGATGTTTATATTGAGACTAAAGGTGTTTAGGTACTCAATTAAACATACAATTAACTGATTGGACTCAGAATCATCAAGTTCAAGTGTTGAACTAGTTGGTTAGAGTGTCAAGTCGATTAGAGACTACATTGGCAATGGCAGGACTGCCAACTAACTGGTTCACCCTTGTGAGCCGATCGGCTGGTGTGAGCCAACCGACCGGTTCACTTGGTGAATCGGGTGGCTCATAGTCCTGCCAAATGAGGAAATAAGGATTTGCCCAGTTGGAGGAAAACTTTCATGGTTCACTTGTTCAATTCGATTGGAATAAGGATTAATCTTTGCATTAATTTAAAACGACTAAGGAAAGTCAACTGTGGGAAAGTATGGGAAGTGAAATGACTGGTTCACTTACTGAGCCGATCGGCTCACCTTGCCAAATGACCGTTTTAGTTGTGAAATGATTAGTTCGCCTATCGTAGTGCAAGTTATTCATGGAATTTCCGGATCCTTCTACTCCGAACAGACTGGGAGCCCTGACCCTGCCCTCTACTATAAATAGAGGGGTATTGGGGGCTTCTCGGGACACACAACTCAGAACATCACTTTCTTTGCAAAGTTATTGTCCTCTCTTGTTTTGATAACCGAGAGTGCCCGAGCAAGTGCTACTCGAATGGGGAGGCACAGTGAGGGCAAGACAACTACAGAAAAGCAGTCTGAGTTTGGGAGAGCATGTTGGTGCTAGTACACCAATAGGAGGGTCGTCTCCTTCCTTCCAGTTCTTCTAGAATGGTAGGAGTTCCAGGTGGTCTGTGTGGACTATCTGTAGAGGCAGGAGATGTTTTCCGCTCAGGAGGACACGTCAGCAACATTCCGTGGTGGAGGCCAGAGTCCATGTCAAAGACCAGGAGCTACACAAACACCATCCAAGATATGTCATTGAAGACCGCACATGGCAGCGAGGTATTATCACTGGGCAAGCCCCATGGCCAGGTATATCTCAGTAAAACTATCCTTCCCATTACATAGTCTTTGATGTAATCTACTGTTATGGGTTAATGGCCAGTAAAATTTTTATTTCCACTGCCTACTTTGTTGCCATAAAACCCAACAAATACAATGTAAAATTGGGTTACTTCCATGTCCTAAGTGTAAGGACCCTGACCTCCATTTTGGGTTTATCCTGTTTGCTTTGCTTAACCCTGGTGCTTAGTTGCTTGCTAATCACCTTTAGTGGTGATTAGGGTTTGTTGGTGTTTTGTTGGGAGCTGGAGGTGCTACTTGCAATATACCCAAGTTTAGGGTTTGTGGGCAAGTTTGTCACCTTGTGAGGTGTTCCTCCCTCTCCTTGCTTCCTCTAGTGTTGAGAGGAAGGGTTGGGCTCATTGCTTGAGTTCCTTTGGGCTTGGTTGAGCTTGTTGGGCCTTGTGGTGCGTTGGCTTTGCCTCTTTGGACCTTGTGTCAGGAAAATGTGCTTGTGTCGACCTAGGTGTGTTGGCCTATGGTGTGTCGGCCTGTGGTGTGTCGGTATGTGGTGTGTCGGCCTAGGGAGTGTGTCAGCCATGGTGGAGTGGAGGTGTGTCGCCCATGGACCCTTTGACCCTCTTTGACCTTGTTTGTGTCACCACTAGTGGACACTTGGTGCTTGATGCTTGCATGTGGCAATGACCTTGGACATGTGTTTAGGGCATGTTAGAGTGGTGGCTTTGCCCATGGACAAGTGTCCCTAGGTGGGCGACACCTTGCCTTGTCTTACCTTGGTTTCTCCTCCATCCTCTTCTATATATGTGTTCCCTTTCTCTTGCTAAGGATCCCTTTAGTTCCTTATTCTCCCTCTCCTTGGTGCACGTCACCCTTCTTCCTTTGCAAGCTTGGTGGCCGATCCTTCTTGGAGTCTCCTTCTTCCTCTAGTGGTGGCCGAACCCTAGAGTGCCTTGCTCTTCTTCCTTGATGGTGCTTGGAGATTGGAGCTAGGAGCTTGGAGCTTGCTTAAGGTGGGTTACATAACTCCTAACCCTAACTACATTACCATCTTCTATGTTCTTGTTTATATGCTTCTTATGACCATATCGGCTATGTATGTTGCTAGTTTGGTTTCTTGCTTAGTTGTACCATGTTGGTTGAACCTTGTTCTAAGGTTTCTTGTTGAGCAACACCCCTCTCCCTCCTTGGTCTTGAGAAGTGAGCTTAAACTCTAGTGATATGAGCAATACTCCTCTCTCGTTTGAGTTCAGAGGTGATCTTGTGTTCTAGTTGCTTGAACAACACCCTTCTCTCACCATGGATTCGAGAGGTGAGCTTTGTGGTGGTTGTAAACCTTTGTTAGGGTTGGTCCTTGTGTTGCCCGATTGGTGATAAGAAGCTAGGTAAGACCCCACTCTCTTAGTTGTTGAGAGGTGAGCCTTCTTCTCGATCCATTAGGGTTTTGGTGCCCTTGTGCTTGAGGTTGGTGACGACCTTGTGGAGTTGCATCTTGGCCGATATGGCTTGGGGTTGGCTTTGCACGATATCCCTCTTTGGCCTAGAGCTTTGGACGTTATGTTGTGGTGTTGTGTCGGGCGTCACACACCTGGTTCCTACCTTGTTGTGTCAGGCGTCACATCATGATAAGTACCCTACCCGACACCCTTAACCTTGTTATACCTTGATGTTTTGAAGCTTTGCTAGCTAGTTCTGTGGTGGGCGTCTCCCCTGGACCTGGCCTTGTGTGTTGGCCGATAGATGAGGTTAGCTAGAGGGACGACATGTTTTCCTTACTGTCGTTTGAGGTTGTGCCCTGGTCGTTATACCTAG
The DNA here is from genome assembly GCA_963693085.1 of Alisma plantago-aquatica. NCBI lineage: Eukaryota > Viridiplantae > Streptophyta > Magnoliopsida > Alismatales > Alismataceae > Alisma > Alisma plantago-aquatica. The sequence goes on from OY856409.1 coordinate 1,110,784,360, forward strand.
ATGAGTAGAATATTGGCCGTTACCCTTGTGTGTCCAGCATCACACATGGTTGTGTCCTCTGCCCGAAACACCTGGTTCAGGTGGTAGCCTTGTGTCCGTACCTTAGACGTTATGGAGTATGTGGCTAGCTAGTGTCAGGCATCATGGTGTTGTGGTGATGCCCGACAGAGTGTCACCTAGTATCCCTAAGCCATTGCTTATAGATGCTCGTTGCACCTGATGAGTGACACGCCCATAGGCTTAGTTGCCCGATAGGCTTTGTGGCCGTTGTACCCTTGATACCCGGCGCAGTGTTGCCCGACTTGAGGTGCACGACACGCGTTGCACGATACACATGAGTGCATGAGATGGCTTGGTTCATTGTTGTCTGATATATGTGGTAGCCTGATACCTTGATGTGTGCTTGGCTGTTATGTGGCTAACTTGTTTGGCCGATATGTGGGAGAAGTGTTTGGATGATATGAGGAAGTACCCTGTCGATATCTCTTCTGGTTAGGGTAGTGGATGCTTCTAGTGAGGGTCTTGTCCTTCTAGAAAACGTATGTGCTAGATCTTGTTCCATGATGTCACGTTGTGTTGATGTTGATGACCCTTGTTAAGCTTGATGATAGTAAGATAATTAATATGGTTGATCACACCTTGACATGACATCCCATGCGTTTATGACCATCTTGAATTACATGTATAATGCGGAATTAATGGTAAGCATGAAAGATGCTTGCATGATGATATGACCTATGACTATGGTCACAGGTTGAGGCATGAATGATAAAGTATATAATCATCAGTACTGCCCTATGTTGATAATATAACTCTTCTGATAATCTATGATGCTTGTGCATACTAACCATGCAGGTACACATGCATATCTAGGTAAAGGGCTATGAGGTATATATGTTTGAGTAACACTGTTCTGATGGTTACTCTCGATGATGAGATGATATATGTGTCCTGGTCTGAGGACCTGGGTTGGCTAAAGTTCCTAGATGAGGTGTTATCCTCTGATGATGATTGGGGATTGCTATCCCATGGTGATGATGTAAGCCTTGAGAGGAAGTGGCACTATGTGATGAGGGATTGAGATCCCATGGCAATGTGATGATCCTTGTGATGGATCTAGATGATTGGCAAGAGGCCAAGTGATAACATGTAAGGTTGGATCCTTGTGATAGACCAGGATGATGTTGATGACAGTAAAATCATGATGTTGAGTTTCATGTTATTTATTCTTGTTATAGTCTGCATGCTATACAACTTGATTGCCTCAACAATCCACTTAAAATATACTAACTAATCACAGTGGAACATATCATGTAGTTTGCCCTAGCCATAGATCCATCATCGTCAGGAGTTGGTGATGGTGAAACGGGTTCTCCTGTGGGTTAACCCGGAGCACATATTTTTGAATATGTGAGGTTTCTCCTAGCCTAAAATAGTGAGGATTCAAGTGCAGCTGCGGTTGCAGACTCGGGATATGTATAGAGCATGGTGAACAAGCCCATGGCTCAGGATATGTGATATGGGAGCATGAATGCGTTCATGGCTCAGAGCACGGTGAACAGGCATGTGGCTCAGATATACTAGCATTGAGACCTGTACCGAGGTGGTCTAGGCAGAGGGTAGCCTGTGGGAGCTGACCCTGTGGCTGAGGCCACTTAAGCATGAGACTGCAGTCCTTCTTGTGTTGTACTCGTGCACTGAACATGAGTGGGAGGTCGTGGAGTCTGGCTCTTCCATTGACCTTGTATGGCACCGGCTCCGGGTTTCGTAGTCGTCAGTTGGATTTGAGTGGTATGGCTCACTTCCTCAGGGCATAACAATACGTAATCCAGCCGAATAGTATTTATTGCTTAAGGCAAAACATGGAACATTGATTGAGGCCTTGCTTGTTTAGTTAATCTTGTTATACTTGCAGTTACTTATACATTCCTTATGTTATGTGGTAAGATCTTATAAATCTTATCTTGTTAATCATGTTCCATAAAGAAATACTTGGTTATCTGCCTTCCGTATATCCTGGTAAGCTTGATGGTATGAATAGCTTTGCTATATAGACTGCTCTTGTTATATCTTCTATCAGTTATCTGTTGTTGTTGCTTCATCTTCTGAGGTTTTGTGGTTTCAGCGGGGAGTTATGTTTCTTCAGTGGGACTGTGTGTCTCACCCCACTTGTTTGTAACCTTTTTAGGTGTTCGTGCTAGGTGTGGTGGTGGTCGCGGAGTTGCGGCCGAGCAGTAAGAAGAGTTGTAGAAGGCAAGAGATGGACATGCTGCTATTTTGGTTGTTTTATAGTAGAGTCTTAGAGTCATCCCTGTACTCTCAGGTCCTTGGAGGTGTTTTGACGTTGTTTCACGATGTATGGCCGATGACGTTTTGTATATCCTGCTGCTGGCCGGATGTGGGCCATTTTGTATATATAAATAGGTGATGAACTCATGTGATGACATGACAGCTGATCTCCTAAGTTGTGGACATGTATCAAGGCTTGTAAATGTTTATATAACATATTTCCTTGCAGGATGAGGACCTAAATGTAATAGTTTCTTGGTTTATCTGCTTTCTGCAATCAGTTTTAATTAACCCGTATTTTTGATAATTTGTGGTTTATGGTGTTTTCCACATGTTTTTGCATAACACCTCGTTGTCTGCGTGATAGTGGGATGTGTTGCCACACTAAGGAACAAGGGGACTAGGCTTGAATGATTTCTACCATTGAATACCAAGAGGAAGTGAGACAAAATAAGCTAAGCATTAGATGAATAGATGAAAACCCTCAAAGAGGCGGTCCTTACGATCCCCTCTAGTAGAGACCTCAATCTATAGTGCTTCGGATGTAAATATGCTTCTTGAAATTGCCCAGAACATCCAATATGTGGCTATCTCCTTCATCTCTTGCTCTCTCAGCCCTATACTCCTTCGCAATGAGATAGAACATGATATTTTCTTTTGGCCGAACTCCCTTTAGGTTATAAATGGGACTCAAGTGTTCATTAAGTCACAATCATTAGATTTGCGACTACCTATAATATGCACTGATCGAGTAGAGTCGATACCACCGACTTGATGTTTGTTGCACTGAGTTGTCGGGTGACTGGAAACCCTTGATAAGTGTTGGTACTACCAATGAGTCAGTAGCACACGTTGATTCCATTGAGTTCTAGCTTGCTCTGGATGAAAAAGTCAGTACTACCAACTCGTTTGTCGGTGGCACCAAAACCATAAATTATGCTATTGTTTCTTTTTTGGCAATAAGTTGGTAGCTCCAACTCCTCTTTTTGGTAGCGTCAAGCATTATCTCGGTTACACTGAGTGCTCTATTGATAGCAATGAAATTTCTAAAATTTCCTTTTGGATTTTGCCTAATGTTGGTACCACCGACTTTTGTGTCGGTAGAACTGAGATGTGCTAAAAGTACTCGAATCACTTAAAACAAGGAAAAACCAACAAAACTCTGAATAAAAATTGATACCTTAATGTAATTCGGTGAAAATACTTATCAATTGATGAAATAGTGTTTCACATGCTAATATGATAAAAATGCATTAACAATACCAAAATGGACAATTATGCAAAGAGTACATGGAAACATAGCATGTGAAAAGTAAGTAAAACTCAATGCATCAAATATTAACACCTAATTATAATATATGTACAAGGGTTACTCACCACAGCAGAAATACTCATTAGTGGCATTTTGTACACTGGAATTTTTTAAAAAGGCCTCTATAGATCAAATTTTATAGGCATTTTAATAAAAAATACCACTAAGTATCTTAGCACGAGTTATACATAATGAACAAAGTAATATTGGCTTTTATAAATGTGTATAGTGGCCTTTTGAAATGCCAACCCAATTTTTTTTCTATTTTCCATGTTCACACAAAGTTTTTGTGCCTATTATTTAAATGAGAAACCATTTAGGCGCCACCTTGAAATACGCTAAAAACCCACAAAATATATACACTGTGTTAGGTTTCTATAAACCATGACTCTTCGGATGCGATTGCACAACAACACAGGTCGTCGGCGGATATTCCTCACATGTGAGACCTATTGCGGCTGTCATCTGCTCCAACTCCACCTACCTCCATTTCCTCTATCATTATCTAATTCACCCTCCCGTCCCTATCCTCCAGTCATCTTACTCCTCCGGCATGTCGACCCAACCTGATCCCAGCCTCGTCTGGCCAATTATTTATGCTTGATCCAAATTGTAAGATATCCCAAATTGTGAAAAGGTGGTTCCCGTGCCAGTGCACTTTCTTCCTAGAAATGAAGTTTGTATCAAATGGATCGGATTCTTCGAGGGTTTAGGTGGATGAAGCCAGTTAGAAGAAGCCAGACAACAAGCTTAAGCAAATGGGATGATTGTGGTAAGCTATGTTTGTCATTTTATCTTTGATCTCTATAGATGGAGATGGATGTGCCATTACACTCGCACTATGGTGAATAACATACATACGCTCTATTAATAAGAGGTGTTTTCTAGATATGTGGTACGCTATATCTATAGCCGATCTATCGTCGAGCGACTACTTGTTGAAAGTTATCACTAACGCTGTGTTTCAGTTTTGTCTTTTGAAATCCTGATTATTGACGAGTTAAATCTGTGTTTTATAAATTAATCTTTTTTTATCATGGGATTAGTGCGATCATTTCAAGATGGTGGCCGAATGGTTTCTCATATAAGATTCTAAAGTAAACATCTAAGTACACAAGAAGTTTAACATTCAAAAGCATTCATTGACGTTCATATAAATTTTATGCACATTACATTATCTAATCCTTCAATCTATTGTTGGTCGCAGACTGCTCTATCCAGATTGTTAGACACAAGTCCCAACAGATGCAGTTAGTTGAGTGGTAGTCTTCCTTGAGTGTGTCTATCTCTGGAAGAAGGTCTAGAGGTAGTTAGTGAAGCAATCCACACTCATCGTCCAGTACATCAATAGGGCCATGAGGATCGGCGATTGTGGTGCCTTCTTCTGGTTGCTGAAATTAGTCATTGTATTCTCACAGAGAGTAGAGTATACCGTTTATTTTCGGTGATGCTAGATTTGATTGTGACTACTATGTATCTTTTAGATCTTTGTTAAAATAAAAACTTGGAAGAGTCGGTTGTCAAAATGTAAAATCATCTACTATTACCATACAAAGCACCAACGGATATTGACTCATTTCCGTCCTTTTGGCATAGTCTATTTTCTCATGGTCTTTGTTTCATCACCACATTGCCTTTTCAGTTTTCTTCATCAATTTAATCATAAGAATCCAATATGCACAATTCTGTCAAGCCTGCAAGGCTACAATGGAAGAACACCTAACAAGGTTGATAATCCCAATTTGTTTTATGGCAGACTTGCTAGGATTCAATTATTGAGCAGGTTGTAGCAGAAATGTGAGTATAATTGTTAGCTACCGAGTCCTTCTACCCACTTTTATGGGAGTATGTGCCTAAGGCAACACTGGTAGCACATGCATCTTCCTTCTTGCACGGCCTACACCCTGTCATCCCGGTAAGACTGAACTACACACGCTGCACTGATTTTAGCTCCTATACCATATAACTCATGTTTCCTACTACCTATGTTTCAACAATGATGAAGTACATCAATCATGGTTACCTTTGAGCAAGTTTCTTGGGTTTCAGTTCCAATTGGCATCAATTGTATTGCTTACTGGTCCACGATTGTGTAAGAGACTGTAGGTGGTGGTCTCTTTAGAGATGAATACATTCTGGTATTTTTCTCACTCCTTATGAGGTTTAATTGTCAAACATAAAATATTGTGTTATGTAGTTCCAGGTTGAAGGCTTTGCTTCATTCATAAGACACACATTTGTCAGTATAGGACATGCAGTTGGTCACCTTTGACCTTCTAGATCTAATATCATGACCTCAATGACCTTTTGTTTAGCGTATGAAGTGGACCTAATCACATAATTTCTCATACGATCATCATTTTTCTATGATGAAATTGTGTTGGCTCATCGGAAGATTATTCATTATATCTCACAGAACCGTTTGCACCGGTGGCCTGGACAGGTTCTTTGGTGCATGTGAGTGTTGATTTTTGTTGCTAAATCTCAATGATTTTAGCCAGGCTGATCTTATATTGTGGCTTAAAGACAACGTCTTCCTAAAGGTTGCAAAATATTAGTCAGTTCTTGATTCCTATGCAGGTAATATGAATGCGTTCACACTTCAGTTTTTTTATTATTGTCTTGAACATTGATGTAGGCTTTTTGAAGATGATTGTCTTGTGATGCCAACTATCCAGTGCCATCTTAATGTAAGGTACAACAATATATTCATGCTAGTCTTCTATTAGTAGTTATGCACTTACCATGCATGATACAATCCTTTGTGGGGATGGATAACCAACATTCTTTGGTCTGATGTTGCTTTCTTTTAGATGTAAAGAACGTCAATGCAACCTATCTTCTTCCTAGCTCCATCGTTGTGCCTCTTGTGATATGATGCTTTGCCATTTCACTAGTAAAATATGTAAAGAATCCACCTTGGTAACAATTTTTTTAAAAGAAATTCAGGTTATTTAAAACTTGGCAAAGCATGATCTACATACATAAATAGTCTGACCAACTATAGGGATGCCATATTACTACGCAACATCATCATATCATCTTATTTAAATACCTTTCTTACTTGTTCTTTAATTTCAAAAATTTTGACGCCGACCGTCTGTTCCATATGAAATATTTTCATATTGAGATATATTTTCTAGATATGAAATCAAGGATTACAAAAGTAATGTTTCAGTGTGCACACAAGTATGTAAAAACTTTAAATTGGAGGGAATAAAAATATAATGTCTCAGATGGACTTTTATTAGTCTCATTTTCTTATACAACATAGTTACCAAAAATGTGAAAGGAGTGTTTTAAACAAATCATTGATGTCAGTGGGTAAAAACATCATGATTGTATTTGATTAATATATTCTTTTCTAACATTATTTTATATTTGTTGAACAATTTATAATTATTTTCTTTGTTGTTTTTATGTGTTTTCACATGTTATCTTCTGTCTAGTTCAATGCATACCTATAGTTTCGACAGTTTCATCAAAAATATACATTGCTTATATGTAGCAAAAATTACAACACTTGTGTGAACTGGCATCCATGGGGATCTTGATGCCATCCCATACATTGGCAATGATGTGTTGAGCAAGATTGGTTGAGGTATGTCATCCTTGGTGTCTTACAAAACAACAAGAATCTAAACACTAATGTGGCGTAATGTATGCAAGTGGTCGTGTCTTCTTCTCATGTTTCTTGCTTCTGCAAAAATACTCCCTCCAAGAAGAAAGTATAAAAAAGTTGTGAGTCTCATTCAAGTTTTTAACCAGGTTTGTTGCATGAACCTATTCTACCATTCTCTCTAATTAACAATATTGTACTAGTTTTTTTGTTTCTACATTATCTATTGGTTGATAAACTTTAGACCAGAATTATTCATCAGGTTAAGATATTGTAGAATTTATTATTAGTTTAGAAAAAAAAATTTATTAAACCATGGGTTGGCAAAAATAGATATTAGACCTAATGGTGTAGTGGGTAGTGTTAAGAGTGTTTTCAAAATATCAGTGCGGAAGTGATATTGTTAGGCTTGGTTTTACAATGGAATATATTATGTAGAGGTTGGTCTTAAATTTCATATTCCTACCCTACTTTCTAAAATTTGATCTGAACATACTTACAACATGGTCTCTGTCAATTACCAACATAAGTTCACAGGAAAAAAAGATCTTGCTACTGAAGAAGGAAAAAATATTTTTGCATAGCGTCGTCTATAAGTATTTCTTGATGTTCTATTAGATGTTAAAATAGTATTTTCTTAAATAGAAATTATAAAGGATGATCTATTGATTGTGCTGGTTGAAAAATATCTATAGGATATTTGATGTTGAACATTAAAATATATGTCCTTCAAAATGTTTATTGATTATAAGATGTAAGATTGATAATGATTTATATAACAAATGTATTCTTCCTTTAATTGATTTTCAATCCCTCCTCCCCTTGACCATCTTCCTATTCACTCCTTGTACTCCGCCTTTCACTCCTCCTTCCCCCAATCTATTGTTCTACCCCTCTTTTGTAATCTCTTAACCAACAACATCATCGAAAAAGTATTATGTGTCCACATCAACCTTGTGATGATGTCTTGCTTTGTACCTTTTCTTTAGCATGATGGGAAATGTTGATGCAAGTATCATTGAGATTGTCAAATGATCAAGTATATATGCCTTATTTATAATTCTACATGCACATGCTTAGTTCTAGTTTGGAAAATGATCTCCATTCATAAATAGAAATATCCAATGAATTCATTAGGGTGGTTATCAATGTCACATATTTTTATTCAATGATTCATGATTATATTATATATTTTATAAGTTCTTAACTCATCCTAATTGTAATATGGACAAGTAGGTTGCTAGTTTTGGTGTGAGGAAGTCCTTGGTTGTTGGGGATAGGTTATGAAAAAATAGTATACAAACAAGGGCCCATACTTAGCAAAAATTTGGTAGAATCCCTTGGGTATAGACATTGTAAAATGCATTTTGTAGCCTTAACATGAGGTTGTACATGATGGACGATACCTTGACAATATATGTACGTAGAATATTGGGTATTGATATAATTTTCTAAAATATGTTTAACATTCAACTAAATATTAATATAAATAACATAACAAACATTGCATGAAATAAACAAGTAGTATTTCGTCCTATATGATATATTGCCAGTCTGCTTCATTGCTTGTGACATAAAGCATTCTGACATGACATTCACATTAGTTTAAAATAATAAACCTTCAACACTATACTCAAATTCTTGAGTCTAGAAATAATTTGTGGTTAGGCTAACAATATTCTCTAATATTGCTTCCTATATTTCCATCTCATGTACTACTTCTCCTCTTGTAGTCACACTTTAACATTTTTTATTATCTTTGTTTTCCTGCACTAACAAATAGATCATATTAACATTAATAGTTTAAATCAAGTAAATTGGATGTTTTCTGAATATCTGCATCTATAAGAACTTTGAATGCCAATCGAGTTGGTGGTCGATGTGATACCCCATATCTCTAGAAAGTAGAAACTAATATATATCACCACCACCACTATATATATATATATATATATATATATATATATATATATATATATATATATATATATATATATATATATATACATGCACTTGAGAAAGCAAGGAACATAATATAATCAATTTATGGAATATGATACCCATCAATTAATGGGACAATTTGATTTCAATAGCATATTTTGTATGAGTATGCAAAAAGGGGGCCATTTAGTTAAATGAAAAATACAAGAACCCTAACAAAGCGCCATATAGAATTTGACAAAGTAAAACATTGTAGAAAAGAAATAAAACCCATATTATCAGAAGTGACATTTAGCTACAATAAGAACATAATCAGGCAAGCTTCTAAAGGCATATACATTAAAGGCATAAATCACTATTTCCTAAAGAGTAGAAGATTAAAAAAGGGAAAATAGAATCATGCATCAAATTTTATATGATTTGGAAGAACAATAGTATTTAAGACCAGAAAACACACCTAAAAAAAGATGATGCTTATTATCATCTTCAAAGTCGGTAAGTACTGTAGCTAGTAGAGAAAATATAGAGCCTAAATATTTGTTGCATGATAGCCCTAGAGGGGCTTGTGTCTGGCATTAAAAAGCCTTGTTGTTGAGATGAGAATCACATGGAGGATGGAGATATCACTATGACAAGTTGGAAGAAAGATAAGCATTTCTTGCCACTACCTCCATGGATTGAGGGAGAAACAAAAGTGCCAATGTCGTTGTAGGGTGGAGAAGGTGGGTGAAGATGATGGGATTCCATCAGTGCACCACAGAAGGTGGAAGAAGGTCGAATCTAGATTCAATTACTTTGGGTGTTCTAAAGATATAAAATGGAATGAAAATAGTTCCAAGATAACAACCATGTTGACAATGTCTTCTATGCAACCTAAGAGTCATCCATGTTCCTTCATGTGTTGTTTTTCATGTAAATTTAGAGGCTGATACTACTCAAATGCTTATTTCAACCTTTGATTATACCATGAAACAACATAAAATTCAAGTATGTAGTTTGATTAAATAAAAGCGTTCACTCTGATAACAAGAGAGGTTTTTAAAAATTGAAAAGAGATAACAATTTGTGTTAATATAGGTGGTTCTAGGAGATAAACAAATAGTTTGGAATAGCATAAAGGCTACATGGTTTCAAACATTTGAGATGAGATTAGGGCCAAGTGCAGACGTTTTAAGAGGAAAATGTATTACAAGACAACCTCATGTAGAAATACTACCATGCTACCATGTGATGAACTCTTATTCTACACCATAGTGAAGACTTGCTCAATGAAAACTCCTCTTCCAACCCTAACTATGCAAGGTCTTGCAATTATTTTTGAAGTCCAAACCATAATAGATAAAGCCATATATAAATCATTAATTAAGGTGTTATATTATTGTTAGCCTCATATCTACAAAGACTTTATAAAAGGATTATTATGTTTTTTTATTTCTGAGCTCAAATCTTACTAGTTTCATGGATGTAATGTTTTACTACAAACGTTGTACTATCCAGATTATAGATAATCAATTACATTATTTTTCAAGTGATGTCCATACAAGATGGAGCCAGATGCAATAATATACTCTCTAACATAATTGCATGAATGATTATTCAGTTGATTTTGAATATATCTTTCACCTAATATCAATTTGTTAGAAATATGAATGACTACCATCATCTATTTGACATATATTGAGCCTTGGATGCATTGTTCTTGAAATGGAGACTTCAAAACCACCATGGGCTCAATATGAAGGGGTAACTAGTTATAAAATTATGTACTTCTTTTACTTAACCCTATCATTCTATTTCATTTGTGATTGTATGCAAGTCTTGTGGCACCTCAGATGTGATCAAAATGTAAAGATTTATATAATCTCTTTATTTTCTCTTACCAAGTTTATTTTTTTGCATTTTCTTCTTTATCTTAAAGTTTTACTTGGTATTAGGCTTGTGTATGTTTTTTTTAGTATTTGCTTGATTTTAAATACTTTCTCTTGAATGTCAAGAAGAACTGTGCACATAAAATTAGAACCATCCAATATGTCAAATTTCACTTGAACTTTATCTAGATTTTGCTAAAATTTGTAGGTAGATAGGTGGGGAGAGCTCATGTGTATTTCTAAACCATCACGTTCAGAGTGATTCTACTACCAGTGACCTTCCTACATCTTGTGGAGCTCAAAATGTAACAACATTTTCTTTAATGGCGTGGTTTCTTTTGTAGGTATTACTCTATCTGAAGGTAGTTCCATTGATATGGATCGAAGTAGGAAAATCCTCTTGTAACAACATTAAAGAAAGGTTTACTTCCATCAATTTTCTTTAATGGCATGTTTTTTTTGTAGGTATTACTCTTTCTTACGCATCCACATAAGACAATGATATTGTCCTTGTCTAGACTTTATCCAAAGAAGAATATGACTGCCCTCCTGTAAGAGTTTATAGAATGTCATCCAATTAGAAAGCTTGTTAGTCTTGCAATACATCTCAAACTATTTTTATGTAGAACTCAGAAGTAATTAACTATTGATATCTTTGTGTAGACATCGATTATGAGGAACTTTGATGATCCAAGATTGAATTGAACCATGGTACATATTGGAGATGGACACACCATCTTTTATCACCACACCCCCCACATTGACGTCAAGTTCACTAAGATTCTCACCAAGATTGGCAAATGTTATGGTAACGAGCTCGACAAGGATCCTAAGTTCTTGAAGAATGGCGGTGTAAGATTTGTGAAAATGATTACCGCCAAGACCACATTCTTACCGTAAAATCAAAAATCCACAATGTGCAAATTTGAGAACATAAAATTCACATGTATGATTTTCCACTATGTTAAGGAAGATGGTCAAAGGATGTAGAAACTAATATCATACTTAACAAAATTTTGTATAAGATAGCATGTCGATCTGTTGTATGAAAGAAAAGGGGCAAGGTAGTATGTCCTCCCCATGTAATTTTCATTTGATTATATATAAACTGATTGATCTTCATAACTATATTTTTATCAATGTGCGACAAACTGGAAGTAGTATTCATTCAAAACTATAGGTAATAAACTAAAAAATGGATCATGAAAATCCATGACAATGAAATCAGATACAACACTTATGCTAGTATAGTGGCATTTGTTATGACATTAGGTACATTAAGAACAATTTCATACAACATCTTAATACACAATAGTGGCATTTGTAGAAAATCCAATTGATGTTATAGTGGCATTTGTATAAAAGCCAATGGATGTTATAGTGGCACTTATGTGGCATATATTGAAAGTGACTAAAATTCAACATTTAGTGGTATTTATAATTTATGCCACTATCTCTCTTGTGGCATTGGCACTAGAGGCATTTTTTAGGTGTCAACAAATTCCACTAAATACTTTTAGTGGCCTTTATAAATTTTTAGTGGCATTTGTCGAATGCCACTAATGGGTATATTTGTTGTAGTGACTGGTTATTCTACTTAATTCATTGTACCCTAAGAATGACCTTACCAAAAAACTAGGACTTATGCTCAAAGGACTTCACCAAAAATTAGTTGTTAGAGATATATTTTTTTGATAAACAAAATATTAGTTGTACTTTTTATAAGTTAAAACAATTTCCATTTACTTAACAACAGAGAGCTGACAAAATGATTGTTTTTCCCCCACATCTGATTGTCAAGTAAAGGAGTGTGAAAAGGCAGTTTTGGTGTAAGATAAGACTAAAGATTTGTGGCATGGGCTAAGTCAAACACGAGAAATGACTAATATGCCCCAGTGAGTCAAAGAGGAAAACACATGAGTCCATGAGGTGGAGGATGGAATTTGCATAGGGTATTGACCCCTTCCTCTTGTGACATGGAAGCCCTACTAGAGCTCGAATCTTAGGGTAATATCCCACGTGTTGTATCCATGTGAGTGGGAGATGATCCCATAAGATTTGTGGGACTAAGACAGACATAATGAGCATTTGCTCATGTATGGATATTGTCAGGATATTGAGTAGTCACCTCTAACAAGGTCACATAAAGAAGAAGTCACGAGTCTCAAACCCTTAATTTGCACGAGGAAACAATGGCGTAGAAATGAAGAAGGAAGTGCGGGAAAGCTTACTGTGAAGTGAATTGGATGAAGGTGGGTGATCACTATGGTGTTGAGGTACTTTGCAGACAAGATGGCCAATGTTGACAGGGTGAACCAAGGATTTTAAGATTCAATTGAGTGGGGGAAATGGTGGAGGAGGGTAAGTCAAAGGTCATTAGGTCATCATGTAGCAATGGATAGTAGTTAGAGGGTGTATAGATGTTTTTGAACAAAAACAATGATGGAGTAATTGGGGTATGATTAGGTGTTTCATGAATAGGCCACCATTCTCGTGGGTAAGGTATGAAACAAAATTGGAGTAGATGAGTTGAATGATGAAAGAATTGGGTGAGATTATCAACTAAGGAGGGAGAAATCGAGAAAATAAATTTTTTTGTGGTAACGCTCGAATACAAAGAAGATGGAGGAAGGCAATGATGTGTGTGTAGTTAGATATGATGACACGCAATGGGAGTTTTGGAACCACGCGATGTTGTGCGAAGGTCATGGTACTTCAATAAAATGGATACTTAGGTACATAAATGTGAAAAACAATTTAATCAATGAAAACCTACGTGCACTATACTTCTATTTTCTTTAGTTAAATTTAAGGCGTTCACATCCAAATAATTTGAGAATTTCTATATAACGTAATTAATATATAAGGAATCTGAATATAACATTCACTTTATCTTGTATAAACTTGTAATATTATATATCATTACTTGTATTTTAGATATTCACATAATGTATTTGTTACAACCCCAATTTTTGGGTTCTTTTGGTGAGAAATGTAATTTTTCCTATTAAAGATATTTGAACAAATAATGATATGGTTTGTTTCGAATAAAAGGATTTCATTTACAATAGCCTTGTTGGTTGTTTTGTGGGCTTTATTGGCTATTGAGCCCAAGTGAGAGAGAAAGAAAAAGAAAAGAAAAAGGAATTCAAGTGAATAAAGGGATAAATAAGAAAAGGGATAAAAGAATAAAAGGAAAAGGCAAAGGAATATTTCCCAAGATGGGATTTTGCGCCTTTAGGGTTCCTTGAGGTCCAAGGAATCAAAGATGATAAGATGATGGCAAAAGAAAGAGAAAATATTAATTAATTTGGTTTTATTAATGAATAACTTGCATATGAAGGAAACACCCTTTTCCTTTGGAATTTGGGTTTCAAATTTGGTAATCGAGTAGATAATGCCAAGATAGAGTTTCCTCTAAAATTTGAGTGAAAAATAATAAACGAGGAGAGAGATATGTTTTTCCCAAGTTTCCTTGTTAAATACCCTTTCTAATTCGATTTTAAGAAAATAGAATTAGGGGAGCGATGTCAACCGTTGGATGCCCTGCGTGGTCCAGGGGATCAAGAATCTAAGGGAAGCTTCTCATCGCCTACCCCAATTCACATAAGGAAACGGAGAGGAAAAGGAATCTGAGTTTCTTGCACTCAGTGATTTAAATCGATGAACTGATGAGTCCATCATCTTCGAGAGATTGATCCGAAGAATCTAGACCCTATTTTTGGGTGTTTTGGTCGCCGATTGGGAGAGTCCCCAATCCAACAGAACTTGTCGGTCGACCCTATATATAGGGGAGTGTTTGTGAGGGCACCGACACATAAACTATCTACCCTGGCACCTTCAGAGAGCGACGTTGAACCTGTTGGTGAGTCCAATTCGTCAAGCAACCCCGACCTTTCCCCTCTGCAACTTGTCGACCTCACTGGAAAGTCAGCGGCTTGTTGGTGGTGAAATAACATATCCTGCCACCAATTGAAGGCACAGGTAGGGTCGTGAGGTTCGGACGGAGCTTCTGGACCCATCCTCTTGATCGTAGACACACGAACGACCCGAGTCAACCCCTGAGTTGACTCGGCTGGGGCTGCTCGCAAGCCAGCCTGAGGTTGAAGAAGACAACGTGTAAAAGACCCCATTTACCCTCACGGTTGCGTTTACCAGGTAAGGGCATAGCTGTCTTTTTCCTTCTTTTCAATCGCGGGTGGGGCACGCGATCAAGGATTGTTGGATCCAGTCAGGTCCAGCGGATCATCAATCAAACGGCCCACATTTTTCTAAAAGTAACAGATAATTCAACAAAATAGTTTTCTTTGCAAAAATCATAACTTTTGATAGGAAGCTCCGATGAATAAAGTAAAAATATAAAAATTGATCCACAAAACGAGAGGAACATAAATAAATTATATTTGAAGCTGAGTTCTGCTTGAAATTCATAAAGAATGTAAAGATGCTATCATTAATGGTTTAATTGATGAACAACCCAAATCTTTGATGATTAATGAATTAGGAAGGGTTATATGGATGTTTAAAGTTGATATTAACTTGTTGATTATAAAAAGATGCATTAGATCTAAAAGGATGAACCTTATGTGTAATTTGATTAATTTAGGGTTCCATGTGCATAAATAAGCTTTAATGGGCCTTGAAACCCTAATGTTAGTGATTATGTTTCTAGTTTCAATTGGTCAAATTCATGCATAAAGCTGAGATTTGATGGCTCTATGCTATTTTGAGTATAAAAGTTCCTAATTGTGGATGAATACCCTTAATTTGGTAATTAGGGTTTTCTAATGGATAAATGTGGAATTAGTAATAAATGGAGTCCAAATATGAATTAGATCATGGTGAAATATGAGTCGTCAATTCGAAAGAAACTAAAGGTGATAATTGGGTCTAATGATCTTGAAATGACTTAAAAGGATAAAGATGGTAGCTTTAGTATAAAAGAGAAATAATATATTTTAATTATGTTTTATGATGTGGAATTGGGGTTTGTGAACTAAGAAAGTATTAAGCGTGATAAAGGTATTAAGGAGGCTAAAACCCTAATTGTAATCGAAACCCTAAAAGTGGCCTAGAAAGCCTAAGGTGGAATGCAAGTCTATCTTGAGAATGTTTTGGATAAACTATAACACTTGGATGTATTGCATTAATTTCAGGATATTGATGAGTGCTTGTTTGATTGTTCTTTATCATTATTATTTGGACATCAAGTTGCTCTAGATCAGGTATGTGGTTAATTATGGTTAATCGCATTAGTTTCTCGAAGGTTTTCCAGATGATTTGATCACATTGAATGCAACCTATCAGTTTGGATGTTCATAATTGCAAATCATAAAGTGACTATGATTATCACAATTATATTAAAAGTGTGTATTCTCGCACCTACATGCCACCCTGATGGATGATGCAAAAAGGTCAAGCCCGGGAGGGAAGACCCATGGGAACCCTAAGTGGTGACCCCAGACACCAAGTTCAGGATTGAGAAGGTGGTCTTTATTGAATGACTAATGGGCACTATGAGAGGTGACCCCAGGCACCAAGCTCGGGATTGAGAAGGTGGCCTTAAGTCATTGGCAAAAGAGAAACCCCAAGGAGGGTATGCCAGGGTTAGGGTAAAAGCGGTGGAGAATGTCACATTGAAAGTGTAAATTGGCTTGTTAATTAACTTGATTGTGATAAATAGATTGTTAGCCATATTTGTGAAATTTTGGTTGTCCCCACATACTGACATATTCATTTATGCTGACTGACATTTTATTTGTCAGAGTTTTAGGTACAAAGTTGAAAAGGACAAACAATAAAGTGACACATCGTGAAAATAAGTATTAAAGTGGAAAGGAGGATTAGTTAGAACAGACTCCAACTGGGGGTAAAAGTAGATATCCAACTTTTTGAAAAAGGTATGCAAAGTTTTATTTTATTCCAGATTTCAGTTTAGTTGGTAGAATTTCATAATTATTACTGATTATTTGTCGAACCTTTGATCTTGTTAATTGGGATAATGGCTCTGACCTTCATGTCTCCCTTAATTGGGGGTTACCAGGAGCCAAGGTCATTACATTTGGTATCAAAGCACTGGTTCCTCATTTAATCTTTAGTAATTATTAAATTTTACAAACTTTGTAGAACCCAAGGGAGTTATTAGAGGATTTTCTGAAAGAGAGAGGTGTCTAGAAAAGGATCATGTCCAGGGGCTGGCAATATTTTCCTCCGCACCACTAGTCGGAATACGAGGACTCCCAGATTGGTGTGACTGCCTGGCCAATGTCTCAGGATTTGACTCGAAATAAGATACATTTAGGACTCTCTCATCTTGTTCATCCCTTCTCAACTCAAATGCTACTAAGGATTTTAAGGATTAGGGTTTTATCTCTTTTCCTCACCCTCTTGAGGTGTGGGTAAAGTTAATAAGGTTTAAGGAATCCTCCACCAAATTAATGAAAAGCATGTAAATAAGATGTCATGGACATAAGCTTAATAGTTTAAGCATAAACTAAACAATAGATACATGCTTAGGTCATATGACATATGTTGTCATGCCCTCAGGAGAGACATGAGGATAGACCTTCTTGTCAGGAGGATGAGTATAGGAAGTTAGTCTTGGAAGTAGAGACCTGGCACATCCTCTGAGGATGATGCTAACCCTAAAATTAAGTGGTGGTTAGAGAGGGATGACACGATAAGTTAGATGTCAAGGTAGACCATGTGTGTGGGTGGACATGCTTTTGGTTTGGATACCCATGATGATATGAGCCATGTGAGGTTGGTTGACCTAGTACCTTTGGTGACCCAACCCTGGGAAGGGTCGTGCATGGTCGAGTGAAGGATAACTCCTTCATTGATGAGGTTAGTGATGACCATATAGAAACCCTATGATCTTATATGAGCATGGCAAAGTTGCACCCAAAGTACGTTAGTAGTGCTGACAGTAGGCTAAAACCCTGGCCAGGAGAGTGTGATGGATAACTTAAGAGATAAGCATAAAGAGCTATGGATAATCTTGAGCAAACATAAGTTGAACATAGGTTTCACCCATGTAGGGGTACACTTGTGAGCTTGATCCTTCATGGAGATAGGACCTCTAGTAGTAAGGTTGTTTGTAGGGTTAGCTCTAGAGAGAGAGAGAGCAGGACCCAGGTAAGAAGGTTGGAAGCTTAGACTCCGAGATATGAGGAACAGTGGGGAGTTGAGGATGATGCGACCTAAGTGGATGACAGTGGTTGCCTCATGCTTGATCCCTAGAGGTTGATGATATCTTGATTGCCTTTAGAGGAACCAAACCCTATAGAGAGGATGAGGCTTATGGTACCTATGTGCCTATGGTATAGGTGTTTACCTTATGAGATGGGAAAAAAGAGTTCCTTAGACCCTGAAGAGGTTTAGTAACAAGTTGTGAGGCCTTACACTTAGTTGGTTGTTCTTGAGGAGGACTCCACTCTAAAGTGTTGTTCAAATAGAACAATCATGGGAAGTGCATGTCATACCTTGTACATGCTTGGTTTGTGGTTAAAAGGTTGAGCATGCAGTTGGACATCCAAAAAGTGAACCTAGGGTTCTTAAACCTCAGAGGGGAAGTGGTGTACCTGATGCTCATGATGAGATTTGAGTTTTTGTAGATTCGAGCATGGCACTTCTCATGTTGAGAGGAAAGGGAAATCCCTTAAGCCTAAGGTATGTTTGATGAACCCCTCATAGCTAAGTTGGTGACATGGGAAGGTATGATCTTGATCCAATGTTGAGGAATGAGAACAAGTATGACCTAGCATGGTTTAGTAGGTGGTCTACTTGTGCCTTAGTAGCATGCTAGGGTTAAGCATGCTCAGGTGGATGTAAAACCTAGACATAAGGACGTTTGTGACCTTTTTCTATCAAGAGATAGTTTCCTCCCATCCTGGGAGAGGGGCCCTTTTGTAGGGTGTATACCAGTTTTGTTGGTTTTGAGGTAACCTAAAGAGGTCTCAGAGGATCTTGAGAAGCCAAGTGAAAAGTACATAGTATGAGAATGAACATGTAGACCCATATATAACCATCTCTAAGTGAATGTGGAGGTGTTACCATGGAGGTAACCGGTATTGGGCCTAACCAAGGTAGGCAGGTCACCATGACCCCTATGAAAGGATGAAAGTCAGACCACAAATGATGAGAGAGATTATGGAGACTTGGGTAAGGTTCTACATTGGACATGGACTATGTTAGAATCCTAAGTCTATCCTAGGGCCAGGTAGGGATAAGACCGATGGAAGTATGACTTACCTAATTCCCTAGTTGCACATGACCATAGGGTCGGGAGGTAACATCTATCATTGTCTGAGGGCCATGGGTTAGGAGATTGATCACCTTCATAAACTCATGGGACCCAAAGGGCAGATGAGGAGGGCACTCTCTGGATGCATAAGGGAAGAGGGATGACCCCAAAAGTGTCAGCACCCTATAGACCTAGAGGAGATGATTAAGGATTGTATGGTGACCCAAGTAGGTTCAAGACCAGTTTTCCATGGAAGTAACATTGATATCAAGATGATCACGGTGTAGAGACATATGTTGCACGTTTCAATTTAGATTTGAAGGTGTACTGGAAATGTGGGATGTACCATCTCTACTCTTGGAATAGGAAGAATTTTGTGTTTGGATGGCCGCCAAATGCTTAGTTCCTCTTGTTATGTGAGTGAGAGATAAGACAGTACGCATGCCATACACCAAGGATAAAGAAGATGTGAGCTAGAACGTTTCTATGAGGTATGAGGACAGAGATGTTAACATACCCTTATGGAGTGAATGATGCAGGGATGGCTTACAAACACTAAGAGAACTAAGGTAGTCATCTTATGAGGAAGTTTTTATCATGATCTATGTGGAATTTGCGGGTTATACAAGGTTGAGTTTGATAACCAAGAAGATGAGCCCTACGTTTTCTTGTTCAAGATATACCTAAAATATGACATGAGATGATAAATGGAATACATGGAGGGGTATGTCTTCAACATTACCTAATACATAAGGATGTGAGGTGGTAATGGATGCTCTTGTTGAGATGTAGCTTCCTAGTCCAGCTAGTGGAAAGGCTGGGAGAGGTGGCTAGGTGAACCCCAAGTTTG
This sequence comes from Alisma plantago-aquatica, assembly GCA_963693085.1. Taxonomy (NCBI): domain Eukaryota; kingdom Viridiplantae; phylum Streptophyta; class Magnoliopsida; order Alismatales; family Alismataceae; genus Alisma; species Alisma plantago-aquatica. The sequence continues at coordinate 1,110,804,484 of OY856409.1, forward strand.
TGAGGTATGTTTGGATAACACTCCGATGTAATGAAATTGTTGATCAAGTTAGTCGTTATTTGGTTAGCTAGCCTAGGCCTTGATGCAATAAAAGGATGGTTGTAGAACCTTAGATGCACTTCTATGGAAAAGAAGGTGATGAAACCCCAATTAGAGTGGTTTAGGGTTTCTGAGGAATCAATCTTGAGGAATCATGACATCTAGGAGATCATGTTTTTAAGATCACCATACACCATGGTAATATTAAGGTAATAAGTGGTAGTAGTACTTTGATGCCTAAGATGGAAAGTGTACAAAGATGCATGTTTCTTGTCGCCATACAAGTCAGGAGGTGAAGGGAGAACACGAATAACCCAATGAGTTGATATAGAGGATAAAGAGTCCCTGAGTGGGAATGGGAATTCATCACTATCGAAGTTGTGGTAAGTCTCCATGGATCGAGGAAGGTCAGGATGCAACATGGGTTATGGTAGATCGCCTTACCTATATGACATGAGAAAGAGAGAGTACTATCAAGGGATGAATCTGGTTGAACTACACATAAGAAAGAGAGATGGTTCAACTACTCCATGATGCAAGTTCAAAGGTTCTTGAATATAACCTAAAGATTCACTTCCATGAGGTGGAAGTAGAAGAACTCGATATTAGTACAGTTTATCACCCCTAACGGATGGTTAGTATGATCCAGATTAGAGGGTCTGATGAGAGCATGTGTGCTCATTTAGGGTGATACATAGAGACAATTCTTGTCCTCTGCAAGATGTGATGATAATGACCATATCCAGTATTAGGATGTAAAGGATCTCTGTAAGGGAGGTTGTGTCAGTCACCACTTCACTAAGATGATGTTGGTGAAGGGACCTCATGAAGGTTAGAAAAGGACCACAGTGTGTGCAGATGAAGTCGCTTTGATCGTGTAATGGCTGAAAGAGAGCCCAGGGGCGACATGAGTCATGAGCTGATGCAAAGTAGACTGACATGCAGTTCACTGTGGAAGAGTATGTGATGTGAAATCTGACCCCTCTAAGTTATAGCTAAGAGAGTTGAGTCCTGACTACATGGGTCCATTGGAGATGGATTAGTGGAGATGGTTATGTTTAGCCTTACCCCTCAGGATAACATGATGTATAATGTGTTCCATGAGTCTGATCTAGAGCACTATGTGAGGTACCCAAGCCATATGTCGATCCCTAAACCTATTCAGCTTTATGAGAGGCTGAAATGTCCTAAGTCACCTATGAGGGTACGATATACCAAGGTGAGAGAGAACTCAGATGAAAGAATATGAGATGATGAAGGTTCCTGGGAAGCACCATGGAAAGGGTGAGGCCACATGGGAGCCATGATGGACATAAGAAAGGGTTATCTTGTTGTTTGTGTGCCTGGTGGAATTTTGGGGGCAAAATTCCTATAAGAGGGGAAGGATGTTACAACCCCAATTTTTGGGTTCTTTTGGTGAGAAATGTAATTTTTCCTATTAAATATATTTGAACAAATAATGATATGATTTGTTTTGAATAAAAGGATTTCGTTTACAATAGCCTTGTTGGTTATTTTGTGGGATTTATTGGCTATTGAGCCCAAGTGAGAGAGAAAGAAAAAGAAAAGAAAAAGGAATTCAAGTGAATAAAGGGATAAATAAGAAAATGGATAAAAGAATAAAAGTAAAAGGCAAAGGCAAAGGAATATTTCCCAAGATTGGATTTCATGCCTTTAGGATTCCTTGAGGTCCAAGGAATCCAAGATGATAAGATGATGGCAAAAGAAAGAGGAAATATTAATTAATTTGGTTTTATTAATGAATAAATTGCATATGAAGGAAACACCCTTTTCCTTAGGAATTTGGGTTTCAAATTTGGTAATCAAGTGCATAATGCCTAGATAGAGTTTCCTCTAAAATTTTAGTGAAAAATAATAAACAAGGAGAGAGAGATATTTTTCCCAAATTTCCTTGTTAAATACCCTTTTTAATTCGATTTTAAGAAAATAGAATTAGGGGAGTGATGTCAGCCGTTGGATGCCCCCACGTGGTCCAGGGGATCACGAATCCAAGGGCGGCTGCTCATCGCCTACCCTAGTTCACAGAAGGAAAGGGATAGGAAAAGGAATCTGATTTTCTTGCACTCAGTGCTTTAAATCGATGAACTGATGAGTCCATCATCTTCGGGAGATTGATTCGAAGAATCTAGACCCTATTTTTGGGTGTTTTGGTCGCCAATTGGGAGAGTCCCCAATCCAATAGAACTTCCCTACCGACCCTATATAAACGGGAGTGTTCGTGAGGGCACCGGAACATCAACTATCTACCCTATCACCTTCGGAGAGCAATGCTAAACCTGTTGTTAAGTCCAATTCGTCAAGAAACCCCAACCTTCCCCCTCTACAACCTGTCGACCTCGCCGGAAAGTCGGCAGCTTGTTCATGGTGAAGGAATGGAGCCCGCCACCAATTGAAGGCACGGGTAGGATCGTGAGGTTCGGACAGAGCTTTTGGGCCCATCCTTTTGATTGCAGACGCACGAATAGCCGGAGTCAACCCCTGAGATGACTCGGTTGAGTCTGCTCGCAAGCCAGCCTGAGGTTGAAGAAGACAAGGGGTAAAAGACCCATTTTGCCCTCGCAGTTGCATTTACCAGGTAAGGCATAGCTGTCTTTTTCCTTCTTTTCAATCGTGGGTGGGGCATGCGATCACGGATCGTTGGATCCATCCAGGTCCATTGGATCATCAATCAAACAGCCCACGTTTTTCTAAAAGTAACAGATAATTCAAGAAAATAGTTTTCTTTGCAAAAATCATAACTTTTACTAGGAAGCTATGATAAATAAAGTCAAAATATGAAAATTGATCCTCAGAACTAGAGGAACACAAATAAATTATACTTGAAGCTTAATTCTGCTTGCAATTCATAAAGAATGTAAAGATGTTATCTTTAATGGTTTAATTAATGAACAACCCTAATCTTTGATGATTAATGAGTTTGGAAGGGTTATATGGATGTTTAAAGTTAATATTAACCTACTGATTATAAAAAGATGCAGTAGATCTAAAAGGATGAAACTTATGTGTAATTTGATTAATTTAGGGTTCCATGTGCATAAATAAGATTTAATGGGCCTTGAAACCCTAATGTTAGTAATTATGTTTCTAATTATTTCAATTGGTCAAATTCATGCATAAAGCTAAGATTTGATGGCTCTAAGCTATTTTGAGTATAAAAGTTCCTAATTGTTGATGAATACCCTTAATTTGGTAATTAGGGTTTTCTAATGGATAAATGTGGAATTAGTAATAAATGGAATCCAAATATGAATTAGATCATGGTGAAATATGAGTCATCAATTCGAAAGAAACTAAAGGTGATAATTGGGTCTAATGGTCTTGAAATGACTTAAAAGGATAAAGATGGTAGATTTAGTATAAAAGAGAAATAATAGATTTTAATTGGGGCTTATGATGTGGAATTGGGGTTTTTGAACTAAGAGAGTATTAAGTGTGATAAAGGTATTATGGAGGCTAAAACCCTAATTGTAATCGAAACCCTTAAAGTGGCCTAGAAAGCCTAAGGTGGAATCCAAGTCTATCATGAGAATGTTTTGGATAAACTATAACACTTGGATGTATTGCATTAATTTCAAGACATTGATGATTGCTTGTTTGATTGTTCTTTATCATTATTGCTTGCACATCAAGTTGCTCTAGATCAGGTATGTGGTTAATTATGGTTAATTTCATTAGTTTTCCGAAGATTTTATGGATGATTTGATCACATTGAATGCAACCTATCAGTTTGGATGTTCATAATTGCAAATCATAAAGTCACTATGATTATCACAATTATATTAGAAGTGTGTATTCTCGCACCTACATGCCACCCTGATGGATGATGCCAAAAGGTCAAGCCCAGGAGGGAAGACCCATGGGCACCCTGAGTGGTGACCCCAGACACCAAGCCCGGGATTGAGAAGGTGGTCTTTATTGAATGACTAATGGGCACTATGAGAGGTGACCCCAGGCACCAAGATCGGGATTGATAAGGTGGCCTTAATTCATTGGCAAAAGAGAAACCCCAAGGAGGGTATGCTAGGGTTAGGGTAAAAGCGGTGGAGAATGTCGCATTGAAAGCGTAAATTGGCTTGTTAATTTACTTGATTGTGATATTTAGATTGTTAGCCATATTTGTGAAATTTTGGTTGTCCCCACATACCGACATATTCATTTATGTTGAGCGACATTTTGTTTGTCGGCATTTTAGGTACAAAGATAAAAAGGACAAATAGTGAAGTGACATATCATGAAAATAAGTATTAAAGTGGAAAGGAGGATTAGTTAGAACAGACTCCAACAGGGGATAAAAGTAGATATCCAACTTTTTGAAAAAGGTATGCAAAGTTTTATTTTATTCCAGATTTTAGTTTAGTTGGTAGAATTTCATAATTATTACTTATTATTTGTCGAAACTTTGATCCTGTTAATTGGGATAACGGCTCTGACCTTCGGGTCTCCCTTAATTGGGGGTTATTGGGAGGTGGGGTCGTTATAGTATTTATTTCTCTTAATCAATCAATTGTGATACCATATTTTAATTAGTTTATTTTCTTTATCTTCTACTCTTGAGAAGATTCTCGAGTCTCAAATTATAATAAAACATATCCATTGGTGTATTTTTACATCAAATCCTAGTATTGAATTTATATGATTTCAACTATAAATTTTCTAGATAAAAGATATTTTGAAACCATGTTGTTATTTGCCTTTGGCTAATCCTAATGTATTTTGAATCAGGGAAGAAGGTACTGAATAATATATTAATAAAATCGGCATATGAAAGGGAGGAATAAGTCTGATACATAGATTTAGGTATGATGCAAATGCCTTCTCTACAGTTGAAGCTGCTTCTGCAAGGAACAATACTGACCCAACTTATCCATGTTCCTTCGTCGTGGACGACGTGCGATCAGTTGTCCTAGGAAAGGAGTCATTGCCTTTGACGCTCTTCTTGAAGCTTCAGAGGAGGAACATGAAGATGACTCAAAGACCTATCGATAATGTTAATGAGTATCACAAAGACTTTTAATTGTATGTTTGTTTGCTATTAGTTAGTGGGGTTGTTTAAGACCCCCCACCCTGCATTTGGTCCCTACAACTCTAATTTTTCTATTTTTACTCATTTTACATTTTTTTTTCACGTATGTACTTCTTTTACCTACCTAAACCCGCCCCGTATCTCGTTAAACAATTTCATGATTGTGACTATTATTTCCTATAATACATGTATTGATGCTTATAAGCAATGATATGCATATTTGTGTGTATATGGTTCTATAAACTCACATTCATAATTTAAAAATATATACACTTATGCGCATAATGAGAATATTATCTATATTTTTTATTTCAAAAATATTATCTTATATTATACAAAAACCTTACAGTTCTTGAATTAGTACTGCGAGCTCGTACTGAGTGTTTCGGGGTTTACTCTACTTAATTTGTTGGAATGTGTTCGATGTGTTACTGTTCACAATAAGGTTCCTTGATACAACATAAAAACATTCATACCAACTCTTTACGCGAGCTTTTGAACACTAACAAAATTTATACAAATAAACGATCTACCTCAATAGCTTTTCTCGTCCACTACTAGCACTACACCACAACGAACAAGCCGTAGCTGTAATTAAATGGCAAACCTTGTCGAAATCACACATGCCATTAGATTGCAATGTTGGGGGGAAAACCTGCTGATTAACAATGCACTGATCTTATGCTGAAATATATGGAAAGAACCCAAATAAAAATTTCATGAAAACCTGATCATATACACATGTAATATAACACATTACTTCCGAAAATCAATTGTGGTTAAAAGTTCAACAATATCGCTACAAATTTTATCAACGTATCGCGTATGCCTCTTATGTTTTACTTCCCAGGTTTAGTAGAGGAGATTCCCTAGGCCCCTTCGTCTGATCAAGGCCTAGAAGCTGGTGTCGTGTGGTGTCGCAATGATGAAAATTCAGCAGATACATCCCAACAATGAAGTCTAAACGTAATACTTATTCTTCTAAAGTTTTGCTAGTGCTCTGCATTTGAACCTTGACTTAAACTTATACTCCTTCCCGGCCTACTGTCTTTTTTAAAGATTATGCTTAGACCTGGAACTCCTAACTGCTTTCTCACTTTAATACGTGATGTTTTGGCATATTTATATTTTCTTTATACTTGGCTACTTGGAGAGTTTTGTTATCTTGTAGGTCAAAGTGGTTTAAACAAAGACTCGAGGAGATTAAAATTACGAATGCAGGAGATTTTCAACAAAATGAAGTCTCAAACTGATGATGTTCAATTCACATTGATGTATTTTTCAATTCGCCTAATGATAACCGGTTGGACATTCACACTGATTTTGTTTGCACCTGTAGCTTTTTTCTCTCTCACACACACGTATATGTTACATATTTGTTACCGAAGTCGGGTAACAGATTTTTGTTATTTGTGGATCCAGTTTTGTAGCACGAAAGTACCAAATTATAATGAGATGACCAAATTTCCATATAAAGACATGTCTTGTAAACACATCATCAATTTTTATTGTATTCGTTGAAATAGTAGAAATAACATTTATGAGAAGAAAAAAACTACGTCTCAAACTGTATTCAGACTGAAATTTTTTAACCGAAATACTAAAATTGTAATCAGAATGCTTAGATGGTAACTAGTATCGCTGGTTAGCTAATTTATGTTACTCAACTGGATTATGAATATACCATAACTCACACAAACACACACACATTTGTATATATATATATATATATATATATATATATATATATATATATATATATCACTTGAATCATTATATAACCAAATTTGGCATATTTTGTGCATTATACAAGAATATTGGATTGTTAAAAATCATAAATGTTATGTCTTTATTTAACTAAAAGAGAGAAAGAGAGAGACATATATAAAATTAGAGTTAAAATTGTATTGTAATTAAGGTAAACTGTAAGGAAAAGATATATGTTGTATTATTTTAACTATTGAGATACCAAACATATTATTAAGGAAGAAGAAGCAATCAACAAAGTAATAATAACCACTCCTATAATCAATGTTGGAAACATCATTGCATGAATCTTTCTAGTTTTATGTGGGACAGACCATATCTTCCGCCTCCTTCAATCTTAGTTGTGCCACTCTCTCAATCTCTATAACCACACAAAGATGGTGTGAGTCCGGAGATCAGCTCCCAATATGGTCGTTCATACAACGTTATTAGAATGCATAAAGTCATATTAATCATTCAAAAAATTAAATATAAAAATTACATGTAACCCCTACAATGACCTTTCACACAGACGAAGACAAGTGTTAATACACAAAGTTGAAAAACTATAAGTAAAGGTTACAATTATCCCCTCCTAGAGCCTTTCTTATAGCTTTATCAGATACAAAAGGACCAAATTATAATAAAAGAACAAAATAAAAAAGTGCACATAAATAACTTCAGCGCCTAGGTTGTCTTATTAACAAGAAAAAGTTAGCTTGAAACTATAAGCATAAAGTTTAACATAAAGTACCTCCAATCGTAGCAATCCCAAAGTGCAATCCAGATATAGAACCACATAATCATAAGATTACACTCAAATATTGTCACAAATAGCATATATTTCATTGCAATAAAATTAAAGTTTTACACAAGATATAGGTAACATTGATTCACATACATACATTTTACACAAAACTTATAACAAAAAGAACTATATTGGTCTAATTGAATTCTTGATTTCTTCTTGGGTAGGCTTTTAATATGAATGAACTTCCAAAGACTTGTAAGTGAAAGATCTAGAGGGGGTGAATAGAGCCTATACAAAATTTTAATAAAATAAAATAACTTTTTTCTTAAAGAGAAGAGAAAAATAAGCAAACACAAGAGACATAATTTAGAGTGATTCCATCTAAGATGTTTGTCCACTACTTAGTTATTTCCAACTAGGATTTGCAACAATCAATTTTATTATTTATCAGTGAGGTCAAATTACAAAATACAAAAATTGCACTTTTACCCTCTTCTTTTCCAGCCACTCAAGAGTATCTATTTTACCTCTTCTTTCACAAACAGCAAAGAGCATCGATTACCACCTCTTCTTTTACAGACGCGGAAGAGCACTGAATCACCACCTCTTTTTTGATGACTATGGAAGAGCACCTTGTGAGAAGACTCATTCTTCTCTTGCGAGGTCCTAGACAACCTCCTCTCCTAGGAGTATTCCAACCACAATACAAGAACACATAATGGGGATTGGAGAAGAGAATATAACAATTTAGCTCCAACAATATTCTATATCAAGTTTATGGACCAAATCACACAGGATAAGCCAATGATGAGTGGTGTTATTAGAAAGCTATGGGTAGGACACAAAAATAGTAGTTGTAGAAGATCGCAAGTGTAATGTTATAGCTCAAATTGCTCAAAGTATAGTATCTTAAGTGTATTAGGTGCCCTAAGACCACTCATATATATTGAAAATATTTACAAGTGGCTAGGACAATTGTGGTTAGTGTCTATAGTGTTCTAGGTTGATATTTAGATGTTAGGATTAAGTTAATTAAGTTGAAATGGCTAATTTGATCGTTAATCAACTAACATTTCAAAACCACTCTCGATCGACAAATAGTTCAACCGAAACTATCTCAGTCGAGAAGTTGTTTGGCTGAGAGTGACATGAGTGTGTAAATTCTTCTAATTTCTATATGTCATTCTATGTTCTTGGTCAGTAATGTACAATGGTCTTTTGTCGGTCAACCAAGTCTTTGACCAAATTTGTTTCAATCGGCAAAAACTTTAACCGAGACTAACTCAGAAGTAACTATATTGTAAAAGGTTTTCTAGTTGTTTGAGTCCTCGATCAGTGGGTATTTTGGTCAACAAGTTCTTTGACCAAGAATGTATTGGTTGATAAGGTTCTACGACTGAGAAAAATCCCTATAAATAGATGTGTAAATTTTGATAAATCCTAGCTAATGATTTTTTTAATAAGACCTACCTATCCTAGACACTATGTTTTGACATATGAATAGGTTTGGGATAGGTGGGATTGGTCCATAGTTTGATTTTACATGAGTTCTAAATACTTATAAATTTGTACTACAAATAAGCACATATGAACAACAATTCAAGTGTATGATGCTCCAATGTAGATTAATCTTTCCCAAGATGTTATCGGTTCCCGAAACACTTAAGTGACAAGTTAGATCCTTAAGTAGGAAATGTTTATCATCATCAAAGAGAGAATAAGCTAATGTCAAGCTCAGCCAACAATCTACCCCTTTTTGAAGATGGAAAACATTTCTAATTGTAAGAAAAAACTTAAAATGAAATGTGTATACCTTTGTAAGCTTCTCCTTGAGTGTGTGCAAAGAATTCTTCTTTGAGGGATATGGAACATATCAACCATCTCTAAATTAAGAATGCAACAATTTATATCAAGAGAAGTGTATATTTTTGGCTAAGTGAGAATATGACTTATCCATCTTAGTTAAGAGAGTAAAATCATAAACATGAAGGAGTTATGTTTTGCTTCTAAATTATTTCTTCCCATTTGTCATCTTAAAAAGTAAAAAAATAATAAACTAAGATGAGTTCCACTTAGTTTAATACTCTCCCTTAATATGATTCTTGAAAAATATGTCAAGTTTAGCCACAATAGTATAGTTATGAACAAGTACCTAAGCAAGCTCAATTCAGTTATAAAAGCAAACCATTACATAGCTTCTTGCTTAAAAGAAATACATAAAGATAGCCACATTATTACATAAGTGATAGCTAAGATGTAACTTAAACAAATTAAGAATCACATCCACCTCTTGATCTTGACCATAGAATGGTTTAATGTCATATTATTGCATAAGAGTTCCCCAATCTAGTGCACCAATCATGATAGGAGCATATGCCTTAAGGAAAGTGGGTGTCCTGACAAGACGGAAATGGGCGGCGATTTCTTGAAGTTGTGTCGTGGAGAATTGGGTATTGGCATAGTTCGGTGTACGATGAAGGTGAAACTTGGGAATGGTTGATTGATGGGTTAAAATGATAGATACTCCCGGGGTATGAGTTATAGGGAAAGTTATTAGGAGTTTTTCGAGTCAATGCTTCCTTTTTTTAGTTAAGATATGGCATAGCTTGGTGGTTATAATCAAAGTGCCTCTAAATTTGATAAGCCGCTCCTTTGAGATAGGAAACATAATTTGCAAGGTTATTCATGGAGTAACTAGTGGGAGAAGAGGAAGTTGGATAAATGGCTTCTTGGGATGTACCTTCCTCATTTCTAGCTCATTTGTGCCCAAAATCAATCCCCATTTTGTCAACCGTATTTTGAGCAATTCTTTGGGTATGACGGTCAGAGGCATATCCTAAGTCATCTAAGTATTTGACAATGGAATTTCCAATGATTTGGCAAACACAGTCAGCATAGGGTGGATTTCCATAGAAGTCAACCATATTCGAAAGAAAACCATGAATGAAGTTGATGGGAATTCTTTTGAGGATGGCAAAGATAAGGAACGTCCTAAAATGTGATATTTAAATTTTTTTGGCTCTAGGAAGAATATTATGGCTACGAATGAGGTTGCTTATCCTACCTTCAGGTGTGAGAGAAGTAGCATAGTAAGTTTTCCTTTGTTCTTGAGGAGTTACATTTGAGAGGAAGATGGTTCTTTGAATGATACTAAGGCCTACTTCATCTTCTTGATGTTTGGAAATCTTGTGGAGAGGGTTGCCGGATTGAAGTTCTACATATTTGACATTATCTATTTCTATCATTTCTAGGATGTCTAATTCATAAAAACCAAAAGATATCCATTAACCATGAAATGAACGGGAAATGGCCATTTCAGTCCCGAGCAAGATTAGAGTAGAACTCGTGAACAGCTTGAGAGAACCAAAATGAAAGGTATATGAGAAATTTCTTAAGTTTTTGGAACGAAAACAAGCAGGTAAGATCGAGGAGATTCAAAACATCATTTGTTTTCATCGAACATTGAGGAAGGGGAATTTTGGAGGTTAGGTGCAAATACTTCTCTCCTACAACAGTGTCGATGAAGAATATCTCGTTGATGATCGTCAGTTCTGGAGTGGGAGGAGCCCCCAAGGTGGGAGGTCCCTTCTTGGATGCCATCCGCTTCTTGTCACCGTGAGCCAAGGATGAAGCCATATTGATGTAGTGAAGTAAAAATTGTCTGGAAGAAGGTGTGATTAAGATGGAGAACAAAAATTGTTGAAGGGATGCTTTAGTTTGCTCAATGCATTATGAGAAAAATAGACGAATTGGGGTCTATTTGTGCAAAATAGAAGCCTACTCAATTGACAAATTTGTCGATTGAGTTCCCCAATAGTCAAATAATGGGTAAAAAATGGCAGGTTTGGTCAAAGTCCTCAACGGTCATACTTCTACTTGGTCGAGAATTTTGTCGACCAAGACTATGTCAGTCCAGTATTTATTTGACCGAGGGATTGACTGGAAAGTTGTTGACTAAAATGTGGTTGGCCGATCGAGTGTCCACCGAGAAATTATCGATAAAGAAAATTGGTGACCGAGATAATTCTCGGTCCAGATGTTTGTCGGCCGAAAGTGACATGTTTAGCAATATTATGTATTAAATATTGAGTGAGCTTGACTATGCAATTTTTGTTCATGATACTAAAACATTTTGAATAAAAATTAAAGTGGTAATACTAATAGTGTAAGAAATATAAAATCATTGTGAAAATAGATCAAAATATGCATATTCAAGAGAAATGTTTAATTTGTCCTTAATTGCTCTAAATTTTTCCAAGGCAAGGGGTTTTGTGAAAATATTAGCTAATTAATTTTTAGTATCAGCATGATGAAGACATTTGTTATTTTTAACACCTTGATCACTAATAAAATGATGTCGAACTTCAATGTGTTCAGAATGACTATGTAAAATAGGATTATGCCCTAAGTTGACGGCACTAGTGTTATCACGGAAAACCGGGGTTAATGATAAAGAAAATCTATAATCATTTAACACATGTTGCATCCATAAAACTAGTGCACAGCATTAGCCTGCTGCCATACATTCTGCTTTGGTGGTAGATAACACAATGGTATTTTGTTTCTTACTAAACCAAGATACAAGTGGTTTTCCAAGTAAAAAACAACTACCACTAGTATTTCTACGATCAAGGCAGCAACTAGCATAATCAGCATCAGTATAAGCCTTAAGGTCAAACGGTTGATCTCATGAGCACCAAATACCATAGTCGATAGTATCGACTAGATTTCTGAGTGTTCTTTTCATAGTGATGAAGTGAGATTTTATAGGATTGAATTGAAAATGAGCACATAAACCAATGTCAAATACATTATTCGGTGTAGATGCAGTTAAGTATAACAAACTAACAATAATACCTCTATATAAAGAGTTGTCAATGGGTTCACCAGTCACTCTTTGTCAATTTTGGCAGAGGTGCTCATCGGGGTGGAAGCATACTTGTAGTTTTCCATGTTAAAGTGTTTCAAGAGTTCTTTTGTATATTTTTCTTGGTTTAGGAATATACCATGAGAAGTTTGTTTGATTTGAAAACTCAAGAAAAATGTCAACTCACCCATAAGACTCATTTTAATTTTGTTCATAATATCATTAAATATGTGCAAAGTGAGTCATTTGAAGCACCAAAAATAGTATCATCAAGATATGAATGATGAGAAAATCTGATTCATATTTTTTTATAAAACTAATGTAGGTGTGATTTGCCAATAGAGATATCATTTTCAAAAAATAACTTTTGAGACAATCATACTAATTTCTAGGGGCTTGTTTTAACCATGTAATGCTTTCTTTAATTTATTAGCATGATTAGAATGTTTTGGATCTTCAAAATTAGGAGGTTGAGCAACATAAACTTCTTCTTGTATCATTCCATTTACAAAAATATACTTTTAACATCCATTTCAAAAAGTTTGATGTTTTTATGTGCAGCTAGAGCTAATAACATATGAATTGATTCAAGTCTAGCTACTATAGCATAGGTTCCATCAAAGTCACTTCCTTCTTGTTGATTATACCTTTGAGAAACCAATCTAGCTTTGTTCCTAACAACTTCACCAGCTTCATTTAACTACTTACGAAATATCCATTTAGTTTCGGAAATGGTTTTAGCTTTAGGTCTGGGAACTAAATCCCATACATCATTCTTAATGAATTTATTTAGTTCTTGTTGGATAGAAATTATCTAATAATCATCCTTAATAGTTTCATAAACCTTTTTTAGTTCAATTCTGGATACAAAGGTGGTGTTAGCTACATTTCTAAAAGAAGATCTAGTTTTTACTTTATTAAAAGGATCACAAATCATTAGATCTTTTCAATGGTCTTCTATTATTCTTGGAATGGGTTCATTTTCAGTATTGTTATCTTTTTTAGGTGATATGGTTAAATCTTTAATTAATGGTGGAAGATCATTTTTTATTTCATTGTTTGTTTGATTTTCACAAAATGTTACATAAATTGATTCTTCTACTTTGTTAAAGACAGTATTATAAATTCTATAGGCCTTACTTGAGGTTGAGTGACCTAAGAACAACCCTTTTTGTGATTTAGGATCAAATTATTTGTATCATCTTTGATGTTTAAATTGAAGCATGGAGTTCCAAAGGTGTGAAAGTAATCCACTCTTGGTTTCTTAGAAAAGAGTATTTCATAATGAGTCTTTTTAAGTTGTCGATGAATTAAGATTCTATTTTGAACATAACATGTGGTATTAACGGCTTCAGCCCAAAATGTTTTAGGTGTGTCATGTTCTAATAGCACGGTTCTAGACATTTATTGCAAACAGAAATTTTTTTCTTTCAACCAAACCATTTTTTGTGGAGTGTGTGGAGCAGAAAAATTGTGAGTGTACCCTTTAGATGAGCAAAAATATTCAAAATCATGGTTTCCAAATTCTCCCCTGTGATCACTCCTAATGGTATAAATTTTATTTTGAAGTTGAATTTCAATTTTTGAGTAAAACTTAATAAATATTTCAATAGTATCGTCTTTGACAGAAAGAAAATGTACCCAAATATATCTATTGTAGTCATCAACAATTACCAAATAATATTTCTTTCCACCTATAGATTGTGTTCTCATAGGTCCAAATAAACTTATATGTATGAGTTCAAAAGGTCTAGATGTACTACGGATTTGTTTTGCTTTAAAAGAAGGTTTAATTTGTTTTCCTAAGGTACAAGGTTCACAATGTTCCGGATTATAAAAAGAGATTTTAGGCTAACCATGAACCAGATCATGTTTAGTTCATTTTCTAATAACATGAGGGCTAGCATGTCCTAATATTCTATGCCATAGATTTTGAGCATCATCATTTGCAAGATGGAATTTACCAACAATTGATTTCATAGAGTTAGGGCTAAGGATATAAAGATTGCCTACCATTTTCCCTTCATATACTATATTATTTGTGTTACAACCTCAATTTTGCATTTGTTTTCATAATTGAACTGTAAAGATTTTGTGAATTTGGGCATAATTAAAAGGTTGTATGTTTTGCTTCAAAGTATGGATTTCTTTGCAAATATCCCTTTTGATAGGAATTTCGTGATTCCTATTATTAGATTAATCCATTAATGGATATAAAAGAGAAGAAAGGAAGAAAAGTCCAAATAATAGGAAAAGATACAAGATAATGAATATTAAGCAAAGTATTTATAAAAATTACATAGAAATCTCTTGAAAGTGGCATTAATGGCAAAAATTGAATAAATTTCGTTATATGTGATATCTAATGAAAGAAATAGGAAAAAGGAAAAAGGAAATGAAAAATAATGAGAAATCCTTGAAAAGGAATCTTTTAATAAAGAAATAAGAAAGACAATGAGAAATAATGGGTGTAGATGCATCTAGAAGGATAATAAGTATCCTTAAAAAGGAATTTCGAAATATTAGGATTTCTTGGAGTCCAAGGATTCCAAGATAGCAAGATAATGGTTTGAGGAAAGAGAAAATAACCATTTAATGGATTTGATTAATGAGTAACTTGCCTATGAAGAATTAGTTCTTTTATTTTGAAATTTCGGACTCAAACTTGACATACAAGTGGATAAAGGCAAGAGAGAGAAACCCTTAAAATTTGGTTGAAAAATAGTGCACAATTTTTGAGTTATGCAATTTGCAAATTTGCCTAAAGTGTGGTTATTAATGGCCTAAGAAATCGATGTCATGATTTAATTGGATAATCCTTCCAATTTCTTGATTTCGGGCTTAATATGAACATCCAACGATCAGGGATGATTCCCTTTGGCGCGAGGAGTCTGCGTCAGGAAGACTTGAGATGATCCAAACTTGGATCATTGCGAGAAAAGGAAAGGGTGTTAGGAAGATGGAAGATCACAGTTGGACTCAGGAGAGAAGTCTGGTGATGACCATCCCTACTTTGTAGGGGTTTGGTCAATGATCGGGAGAGTTCCCAATTCATCTGATCCCTGCCCCCAACCCTATATATAGGGGAGGATGAGAGAGGATACCCGCATCTCCTTTTACTACCCTAAACTCTGTGGCAGACCAAGAGGAGCGTTTCAGTGCCTTCAATTCCATCTTCTACCCTGACCTGCACTGCCATCTTCTCAGAGGACCTCGCCGGAGTCCGGCGAGTAGGAGGTGGGCACAGTAAGGTTGTGGCAAGCAATTGAGGTCGTGGTCGAGTTCAGAGGAGGGAGGCAAAACTCCCTAGACGATCGAGGTGCTAGCATGTGGTTAGAATCTTAGAGTCAACTACCAGGTTGACCACGGGTTGTTGCTCGCTTTGGCGCGAGGAAGAAGATGACCGCCTGGTCATTTACCAAAATACCCCTCTGCCACCATTTTTCGGGTAAGGGCTTTTCTAACTTTTGTTTCTTTCTAAACTGGGAGAGGCACGCAATCGTGGATCATTGGATCCAGTGTGATCCAGCGGATCATCGATCCAACGGCCAACATTTTTCTAGAAATAGCGGATAATTCAAGTTAATGACTTTTCTTGCAAAAATCATAACTATTGCGAGGAAACTCTAATGAATAAACTTTATATGTGAAAGTTGATCAAAAAAATGCGAGGAATGCAATAAAAATATAATTAGAGCCTAATTCCTCTTGAAATCCGAAAAGTAGTGGAGGTTATCAACTTTAATGCATTAATGATTCAGAAATGCTAATTTAAGATGATTAATGTATTAAGAAGGGTTATATGGATGATTAAAGTTGATATTAACCTGTTGATTATGAAAAGATGCATTAGATCTAAAAGGATGAACTTTATGCATAATTTGATTAATTTAGGGTTCCATGTACATAAATAAGCTTTAATGGGCCTTGAAACCCTAATGTTAGTAATTATGTTTCTTAATGACTTTAATTGTTCAAATTCATGTATAAAGTAGATATTTGATGGTTATAAGATATTTTGAGTATAAAAGTTCCTAATTGTGGATTAATACCCTTAATTTAGTAATTAGGGTTTTCTAGTGGATTAATGTGGAATTTTAATGATAAATAGAGTTCATATATGAATTAGACTATAATGAAATATGAGATGTTAATTTGAAAGAAACTGAATGTGATAATTGGGTCCAATGATCTTGAAATAACTTACAAGGATAAAGATGGTGATTTTAGTATAAAAGAGAAATAATATACTTTAATTGGGCTTATGATGTTGAAATTAGGGTTTGTGAACTAAGAGAGCATTAAATGTGATAAAAGCATTATGGAGGCTAAAACCCTAGTAAAACCCTAAAGTGAGCCTAAAAAGTTGAAGGTGGAATACAAGTCTATCTTGAGAATGTTTTGGATAAACTATAACACTTGAATGTATTGCATTAATTTCAGGATATTGTTGATTTCTTGTTTGATTGTTCTTTATCATTATTGCTTGGACATCAAGTTGCTCTGGATCAGGTATGTGGTTAATTATGATTAATCGCTTTATTTTCTTGAAGGTTTTTTGGATGATTAATCGCATTGAATGCAACCTATCAGTTTGGATGTTCATACTTGCAAATCATAAAGTCACTATGATTATCACAATTATGATATAAGTGTGTATTCTCGCACCTACATGCCACCCTAATTGATGAGGCAATGAGTTCAAGCCCAAGAGGGAAGACCATGGGCACCATGAGTGGTGACCCCAGACACCAAGCTCAGGATAGAGAAGGTGATCTTTATTGCATGACTAATGGGAACCATGAGAGGTGACCCCAGGCACCAATCTCAGGATAAAGAAGGTGGCCTTAAGTCAATGGCTAAAGAGAAACCCTAAAGAGGGTATTTCGGGATTAGGGAAAAAGCGGTGGAGTTTGACACATTGAAAATGTAATTTGAATTGTTAATTACCTTGATAGTGATAAATAGGTTTTTAGCCTTATGTGTGATATTTTTTTTGTCCCCACATACCGGCATATTCATTTATGCTGACCGACGTTTTGTTTGTCGGCGTTTTAGGTACAAGGTTGAAAAGGACAAATAGTAAAGTGACATATTGTGAAAATAAGAATTAAAGTGCAAGGAGGATTAATTAGAATAGACTCCAGTTGTGGATAGAAGTAGATATCTAAGTTTTTGAAAAATGTATGCAAAGTTTTATTTTATTCCAGCTTTAATTATAGTTTTGGTAGAATTTTATAATTATTATAGATTATTTGTTAAACCATTGATCCTGAAAAATTGGGATAATGGCTCTGACCTTTTGGTCTCCCTTAATTGGGGGTTACCGAGAGGCGGGGTCGTTACATATGGTATCATAACACTGGTTCCTCATTTAATTTTAGTAATTATTAATTTTACAAACTTTGTAGAACCCAAGGGAGTTATTAGAGGATTTTCCGATAGACAGAGGTGTCTAGAAAAGGATCACATCCGAGGGATGGCAATATTTTCCTCTACACCGCTAGTCAGAATATGAGGACTCCTGGATCTGTGTGATTGCCTGGCCAATGTCTTTGGAACTGACTTGAAATAAGATACCTTTAGGACTCTCTCATATAATTTTGTCCCTTCTCAACCCTAATTCTGTTAAGATTCTAAGGTTTAGGGTTTTCTCTCTTTTCCTCACCCTCTTGAGGAGAGGGTATGCATGATAAGGTTAAGGAATCCTCTACCAAAATTAATAAAAAGCATGTAAATAAGATGGCATGGACATAAGCTTAATAGTTTAAGCGTAAAATAAAGAATAGATGCATGCTTAGGTTGTATGACATGTGTTGTCATGCCCTCAGGAGAGACCTGAGGTTAGACCCTCTGGTCAGGAGGATGAGTAGAGACTTGGTCTTGGAGGCAGAGATCTCCATTAAAGGTAGAGACCTGGCACATCCTCTGAGGATGATGCTAACCCTAACCCTAAGTGGTGGTTAGAGAGGGATGACACGATGAGTTAGATGTCATGGTAGATCAGGTGTGTGGGTGGACATGTTTTGGGTTTGGATACCCATGATGATATGAGCCATGTGAGGTTGAATGACCTAGTACCTTTGGTGACCCAACCCTGGGAAGGGTCATGCATGGTAGAGTGAAGGATAGCTCCTTCATTGATGAGGTTAGTGATGACCATATAGAAACCCTATGGGCTTATATGAGCATGGCATAGTATGCACCCAGAGTACGTCAGTAGTGCTGACAGTAGCCTAAAACCCTGGCCAGGAGCATATGATGGATAGCTTATGAGATGAGCATAAAGAGATATAGATAATCTGGAGCAAACATAGGTTTCACCCATGTAGGTGTATGTTGGTAAGCTTGATCCACCTTTGAGAGAGGACCTATAGTAATACAGTTGTTTGTAGGGTTAATCTCTAGAGAGAGAGAGAGTAGGACCCGAGCTAGAAGGTTGGAAGTTTAGAATCCAGGATATGAGGAACCCTGAGAAGTCGGATTTGATGCGACCTAAGTGGATGGTTGGGGTTGCCTCGTACATGGTATATGGGTTGCCTTTAAAGGAACCAAACCCTAAGAATAATGATGAAGTAGCTGGTACTTATGAGTAGAGGAAGTAAGTGTTGACCTTCTAAGGATAGGAAGAAGAGTTCCTTAGACCCTGGGGAGGCTTGGTAACAAGTTGTGAGGCCTTATACCAAGTTGGTTGTCCTTAAGGAGGACTCAACTCTGAGGTGTTACTCAAGTAGAAGGATAATAGGAAGTGCATGCCATACCTTGAACATTCTTGGTACGTCGTTACATGGTTGAGCATGCAGTTTGACATCAGAAAGGTGAACCTAGGGTACCTAGACCTAAGGGGGGAAGTAGTAGTTCCTGGTGCACCTGCTGCTCATGACGAGATATGAATTTTTATAGATTTTAGCATGGCACTCCTCATGTTTAGAGGAATGGGAAACCCCTTGGATTAGGGTATATGTTGATGAACCCCTCATATGTAGGTTGGTGACCTATGTATGTATGATGTTGGTCCAATGTTGAGGAATGAGAACAAGTAGGACCTACCATGGAGACCTAGCATGGTTTAGTATGTGGTCTGATGTCTAGCTACGTGCCTTAGTAGCTTGCTAGGGTCAAACATGCTCATGTGGATGTAAACCCTGGACATAAGGACGCTTGTGACCTTGTTTCTATCAATATATAGTTTCCTCCCATCCTGGGAGAGGGACCTTCCTGTAGGGTATATACCAGATTTTGTTGGGTGAGGTCACTCAAAGAGGTCTTGTAGGATCTTGAGAAGCTAAGTGGAGAGTACATAGTATGAGAATGAACCTATAAACCCATAGATAACCATCACTAAGTGCATGTGGATGTGTTACCATGGAGGTTACCAATATGGGGCCTAACTGAGGTAGGTAGGTCGCCATGATCCATATGAGAGGATATAAGTCTAACCACGAATGCTAAGAGAAATGATGGAGACTTGGGTAAGGTTTCAAGTTGGATATTTACTATGTTAGAACCCTAAGTCTATCCTAGGGTCAGGTAGGGATAAGATCGATGGAAGTAGGAGTTGCCTAATTCCCTAGTTGCACATGACCATAGGGTCGGGAGGTAACAGCTATAATTGTCTGAGGGCCATGGGTTGGGAGATTGATCACCTTCATGAAATCATGGGACCCAAGGGTCAAATGAGGAGGGCACTCTCTGATGCATAATGGAAGAGGGATGACCCCAAAAGTGCCAGCACTGTAATGACTCTGACCTGGGTTATGAGGTAACCCTATTTGTTTTGGCTAAGTAAGTTGCTTAAAATTTTAATATAATCCTATAAGGTGTTATGTTATCATGTGACACACTTATGTTCCAATTTTGGTCCTGATTGAATGTTGTTTGAGCAATGTTCCTTTGTTTTGGACCAAAGTGTAGTTTACCCAAGGTGAGGGGCTATATTGCAAATTGTCACATGTTGAACATGCCTTAAGTGTTTTAGCATCATAAGAGAGAGAATGATGCTAATTTGTGGCTTGTGGAAAGCCGAAATTCCAAGTTTGAACATGTTTGAATAATGCTAGTACCTTGTGCACCAATGTTGGTACAAATTGTAATTTACCAAAACTTTGGAGTTGATATGCAAATTACCACCTCTAGAATATTCCTACTTCCTCTATGTATCATTTTGAGGAGAGGGAAATAAGGAGAGACTGTGTTTGAATCAATTATGACTGATGGTAATCTTGGTGATGAAATGACCAAAAAAAGGGTTGAATATGAAACCTTAACTTGAGTTGTATCAAGTTGAAAAGCTTATATATGAGTGCCTATCAGACAAGGAGCCATAGGAGGAGCCTCATATCAGTTTTTAGACTCTTAGAAAAGGCCATGACGTGCAAATCACCTCAAGTAGGTGAAGTGTATCGGTTTACAACTTCCTTAGAAAAGTTGTATCGGGTTGTGAATAAAGTGGTGATTTAGTTGATATATTTTATTCAAAGGGATAAGTAATGGATGAAAAATTCATCCCAAGATTATATTCAAGTGTTATTCATGTCAAGATAAATGTTAATGCATGCATGTACACGTGTCACCCATGCATGGACACGTGGCACCTAGTAGCTCAAATTGATGACACTTCATTTTCACACTTCTTCATGAACAACAAGTATATATACCCCTTCTTTCACCCCTTAGTGAACTTTTTCAAATCCTACCACCTCCTTGCTCTTATATATCGTGCATAAGGTCCTTGTATCGTGTAGGAGTGAAGTGGTATCATGTATAGGGCCTTAGGTATCGTCCATAGGAAGATCATATCGGCCAAGTAGGGTGATATCGGCCTAGTGAGGTGATATCGGCCATAGTGAAGTGTTTTGATCATAAGTGAGGTGGATATCGGCCACAAGTGATGGAATATCGTGCAAGGGTAGTGAGGTATCATGCAAAAGTTCTAAGGAGAAAGAAGGAGCTCAATACTTAACCCTAAGGTGAGGCCATGATCATCTTCAACCTTGGATTGAAGCATGATTTAGGGTTATTATCTTCCTTTCGTTTCTTCTTCACCAATTGCTTATCCATGGTGATTCCTTGTATATGAAGGAGTTGTGAACTAGCCTTGGACTTTTCATAAGTCATCTTCAACCTTAAGAACGTGGAACTTTGGATCTTGGAGCTTTGAAGTTGTTCTTAAGGTGGGTTATATAACTTGAATTCTGCCATGTTATTATTCATCACCTAAATTGCTATGCTTAAATGAACTATTTTAAATTCTGAAATATTCAGAAATGGTTGATGAAATTATGAGTTCTAGTAGTTTCTTAGACTTGTTATCCTTGTACTAGAACAAGTATAATGAAGGTCTATAGCTTGAAGATGATGGTATCACCTTATAAAGTGATTTCGGGTTCAAGCACACAAGCAAGCACCTCTAACCCGATATGGTGATGCATCTACTTCACTAAAATGATATGGATATGATTTTATACTTTCTTGCATGATATGGTGGTGTATTATACACCTCTTACACGATATGAGATCAACAAAACACCTCAAAAATGATATTGGGTTAAGATCACACCTCTTTGCCCGATATGGTGTGAAGCACACATACACCTCTAAAGTGATATGGTGAGCAAGCACACACCTCTTTGACCGATATGGTGTGAAGCACACATACACCTCTAAAGTAATATGGTGAGCAAGCACACACCTCTTTGCCCGATATGGTGTGAAGCACACATACACCTCTTTGCCCGATATGGTGTGAAGCATACACACACCTCTCTGCCCGATATGGTAAACACACATACACCTCTAAAGTGATATGGAAGCAAGCATACACCTCAAACCTGAGATGGTAAGCACACATACACCTCTTACCCAATATGGTAAGCACACATACACCTCTAAAGTGATATGGGTAGCAAGCACACACCTCATACCCGATATGGTGGAAGCACCTCAAAACCCATATGAAAGAAAGCACCTTAGATGCAATGTACTTGATGAAGTAACACATGAAGTGTCTTATATCAAGTCATACATTAAGAGGTATGGAGTTTAATGAATATTGATTATGTAGGATAATGTACCTTGAAGGAAAGGTTGAGCCAACTTAATAAAGTATGAAGCAATCAATATCCTAGTAAGGATAAGAGAGAAACTCATACTTTGTGTTGATAATCATTTAATGACAAATGATGAGAATAAATAAGTATGAGTGAATACTTATGATATTAATGTATGCTCCTAGATGTGTGGAGCAATAAATTAGGGTTTGGATTGATAATATGAACTTGAAACCCTATTCGGCTATAAAGGAAAACCCTAATCCTAATAGTTGTTGCCTAGTGAGAGGTGACAGGTTGTTTAATGGCCTTGTGAGCCATTTGAATAGTTGTTTCCTAGTGAGAGGTGACAAGATGTTTAATGGCCTTGTGAGCCATGTAAATAGTTGTTGCCTAGTGAGAGGTGACAAGATGTTTAATGGGCCTAGTAAGCCATGTGATTAGTTGTTTCCTAGTGAGAGGTGAAAAGATGTTTAATGGGCCTTGTGAGCCATGTGATTAGTTGTTGCCTAGTGAGAGGTGACAAGATGTTTATAAAAGTCTCATGTAAGAAATGATAATGTTTAAATAAACTAGGAAATGGAAACTTAGTAATGTAATAATAATAATAAATGGATACAATAATAATAATGAAATCTTAATCATACATGCTTTATGCTTATAGCCAAATAAGGGCTATAGTGTTTTGAATATGCTTAAATGAGATAAGAGGTATAATTGTATTATATAAAGGATGTGAATGTGTATGATGGCTTGGCCAAGGTAATGCCTAGTAAAGGTGATGTGGTATTCCGTGATGAGATGCAAAGGATTGGCATAGTCCAATACCTGGAATAGATGCACAGGATTGGTCATAACCCAATACCTGGAATAATTGCACAGGATTGGTCATAACCCAATACCTGGAATAATTGCACAGGATTGGTCATAACCCAATGCCTGGAATAATGTCACAAGATTGGTCATAACCCAATACCTAGAATAATTACACAAGATTGGTCATAACCCAATACCTGGAATAATTGCACAGGATTGGTCATAACCCAATGCCTGGAATAATTGCACATGATTGGTCATAACCCAATGCCTAGAATAATTGCACAGGATTGCTCATAACCCAATACCTGGAATAATTGCACAGGATTGGTCATAACCCAATACCTGGAATAATTGCACAGGATTGGTCATAACCCAATACCTGGAATAATTGCATATGATTGGTCATAACCCAATGCCTGGAATAATGTCACAGGATTGGTCATAACCCAATACCTGGAATAATTGCACAGGATTGGTCATAACCCAATACCTAGAATAATTGCATAGGATTGGTCATAACTCAATACCTGGAATAATTGCATAGGATTGGTCATAACCCAATACCTGGAATAATTGCATAGAATTGGTAATAACCCAATGCCTGGAATAATTGCACAGGATTGGCATAGTTCAATACCTAGAATAGTTGCACATGATTGGCATAGTCCAATACCTGGAATAGTTGCACAGGATTGGTAATAACCCAATACATGGAATAGTTGCACAGGATTGGCATAGTCTAATACCTAGACAGAATATGATGATGTATACTCACATGACTGGTACAATTCAATATCTGGCTAACAGATTGGCTAAGGTCAACAAATAGAAATGAGAATGATTCATTGATGACATACCATGATAATGAGTATCACAAGATAAGCTTGAGATGTTGATATAGTATGATGGGTAAATGATATATATGTTCATCATATTCCTTACAAAGTGAATATATGATTTATTTCTCTATCATAGATAATTGCAATGCTTTAAAATATGAGAATGTTCTAAATTGCTTATCCTCTACTCAGTTTAATACTATTTAATTGTGATAATAACATTGTTGGCAGAGAGTTATATCTCTCACTGGGACAATTGTCTCACCCCGTGGGATCCACATTTTCTTAGGTGGACATGCGCGAGGGGGATTGAGATTGTACTGTAGAGAAAGAACAACAATAGCAGGGATAGTAGTGACAGCTTAGGTTGAGCTACTGTCTGTCATGTCTTGGAGATAGAAGTCCTATGTGTCGTCTTTGTACTCTCAGGTCCTTGGATTTAGTATGTGACAATTTTATGAACAATATGAAGTTTTGGCTAGTATGCCTCGACGTTTTATGTTGCTTCATTATATGTTTTGACAAAGCAATTGTACATGTTATCCTCGAGAAGAGATGGTACAATGAATGTACAATGTGAACAATGATGTATATAAGGTTTTGGTTCTTTCTTAAAGAGTTTTCCTAGAAATGGATCTCTTTGCAAAATAGTTTTAATTTTTAGTGATTTTTGTTAATCCACTACTTATGATTATTCTGCATAATTAGTAATAATCTGTTTGTCAGTTTGACGACGGTCATTTCAGGCACCCTATAGACCTAGAGGAGATGACCAAGGATGATGTGATGACCCAAGTGGGTTTGAGACCAGTTTTCCATGGAAGTAACCTTGACATCAAGATGTTCATGATATAGAGACATGTGATGCATGTTTTAATTAGATTTGAAGGTGTACTGGTATGTGGGATGTACCATCTCTACTTTCGGAACAAGAAGAACTTTGTGTTTGGACGGCCGCCAAATGCTTATTTCCTCTTGTTATGGGGGTGAGAGATAGGACAGTACGCATGCCATACACCAAAGATAAAGATGATGTGAGTGGAAATGTTGCTATGATGCATGAGGATAGAGATAATAATGTACCCTTGTGGAGTGTACGATGTGTGGATGTTGAACAAACACTAAGAGAACTAAGGTAGTCATCTTATGAGGATGTTTTTATCATGAGTTATGTGGAACTTATGAACAATACAAGGTAGAGTTCGATAACTAAGAGAATGATCTCTGAGTTCCCTTGATGAAGATAGGCTTAGAGTCCAAGATGAGATGATAAGTGGAATACAGGGAGGTGTATGTCTTCACTGTTACCTAGCACCTAAAGATGAAAGGTAGTAATGGATGATCTGGTTGAGATGTAGCTGCCTAGTTTAGATGGAGGCTAGAAGAGGTTGTTAGGTTAACCCAAAGTTTGGAAAAGGAGATATGTTTGGCTAACACTCAGATGTAACGAGAACTGTTGATCAATTTAGTGGTTGTTTGGTTAGCCAGTCTAGGCCTTGATGCAATAAAAGGATGGTTGTAGAACCTCAGATACACTTCTCTGGAAAAGAAGGTGATGAAACCCGTGACTAGAGTGGTTTAGGGTTTCAGACGAACCAACCTTGAGGAATCATGACATACAGGAGATCGTGATGGTAAGTTCACCCTACCCCGTGGTATTATGAAGATAGTAAGTTGCAGTAGTAATTTGGAAGCCTAAGAGGAAGTTGCATGTGGCATGTTGCCATGCATGACAGGAGGTGAAGGACAAACACCTCTAACCCAATGAGTTGATATAAAGGATAAAGAGTCCCTGAGAGGGAATGGGAGTTCATCACTATAGATGTTGTAATAAGTCTCCCATGGATCGAGGAAGGTCAGGATGCAATGTGGGTTATGGTAGATCACCTTACCTAGATAGCATGATATAAGAGAAAGAGAGGGTACTGTAAGGGGACAGATCCAGTTGAACTACATATAAGAAAGAGAGATGGTTCAACTACACCATGATGCAAGTTCAAACGTTCTTGAATATAACCTAAAGATTCACTTCCATAAGGTGGAAGTAGATACATGAAGAACTCGATGTGAGTACAACTTATCACCCCTAATTGATAATTAGTATGATCCAGACTAGAGAGTCTGATATGAGCATGGGTGCTCATCCAGGGTGATATATGGGGACATTTCTTATCCTATAAAAGATGTGATGATAGCCACCATAGCCTTTATCGGGATGTAAGAAGCTTTGTAAGGGAGGATGGGTCAGTCACCGCTTCATGAAGAGGATGTTGGTGGAAAGACCTTGTGAAGGTCATAGAGACCACAGTGGGTGTAGATGAAGTCACTTTGATCGTGCGATGGCTGAGGAAGCCCAGGGGTGACATGAGTCGTGAGCTGATGCAAAGCAGACTAACATGCAGTTCACTGTGGGAGAATATGTGATGTGAAAATACGACCCCTCTAAGCTACAGCTGAGAAAGTTGAGTCCCCGATATATGGGTCCATTTGAGATGGATTTGTAGAGATGGTTATGTTTAGTGTTACCCCTCAGGATAACGTGATGTATGATCTGTTCCACGAGTCTGATCTAGAGCACTATGTGAGGTACCCAAGCCATGTGATGAGCCATGAACCTATTTAGCTTTGAGAGAAGCTTAAATGTCCTGAGTCATCTATAAGGGTACAAGATACGATGGTGGGAGAGAACTCAAATGTAAGAATATAAGATGATGAAGGTTCTTGGGAAGCACCATGGAGAGGGTGAAGCCACATAAGAGCCATGATAGACATGAGAAAGTCTTATCCTGCTTGTTTGTATGTTGGATGGAATTTTGAGGGAAAAATTCCTATAAGAGGGGAAGGATGTTACCACCTCAATTTTGCATTTGTTTTCATAATTGAACTGTAAAGATTTTGTGAATTTGGGCTTAATTAAAAGGTTGTATTCTTTGCTTCAAAGGATGAATTTCTTTGCAAATATCCCTTTTGATAGGAATTTCGTGATTCCTATTATTAGATTAATCCATTAATGGATATAAAAGAGAAGAAAGGAAGAAATGTACAAATAATAGGAAAAGATACAAGATAATGAATATTAAGCAAAGTATTTATAAAAATACATAAAAATCTCTAGAAAGTGGCATTAATGGCCACAATTGAATAAATTTTGTTATATGTGATATCTAATGAAAGAAATAGGAAAGAGGAAAAAGGAAATGAAAAATAATGAGAAATCCTTGAAAAGGAATCTTTTAATAAAGAAATAAGAAAGATAATGAGAAATAATGGGTGTAGATGCATCTAGAAGGATAATAAGTATCCTTAAAAAGGAATTTCTAAATATTAGGATTTCTTCGGGTCCAAGGAGTCCAAGATAGCAAGATAATGGTTTGAGGAAAGAGAAAATAACCATTTAATGGATTTGATTAATGAGTAACTTGCCTATGAAGAAATAGTTCTTTTCTTTTAGAATTTCAGACTCAAGCTTGACATACAAGTGGATAAAGGAAAGTGAGAGCATCGCTTAAAATTTGGTTGGAAAATAGTGCACGGTTTCTGAGTTATGCAATTGGAAAATTTGCCTAAAGTGTGGTTATTAATGGCCTAAGAAATCGATGTCACGATTTAATTGGATAATCCTTCCAATTTCTTGATTTCGGGTTTTACATGAACAGTTGGATCACGATCCAACGATCAGGGATGTTTCCCTTTAGCGTGAGGAGTCTGTGCCAGGAAGACTTGAGATGATCCAAACTTGGATCATTGTGAGAAAAGGAAAGGTAGTTAGGAAGAGGGAAGATCACAGTTGGACTCAGGAGAGAAGTCTGGTGATGACCATCCCTACTTTGTAGGGGTTTGGTCGATGAACAGGAGAGTTCCCAATTCATCTGATCCCTACCCCCACACCCTATATATAGGGGAGGACGAGAGAGGGTACCCACATCTCCTTTTGCTACCCTAAACTATGCGGCAGACCGAGAGGAGCATTTCTGTGCCCTCAATATCATCTTCTACCCTGACCTGCACCCCCATCTTCTCAGAGGACCTCGCCAGATTCCGACGAGTAGGAGGTGGGCACAGCAAGGTTGTGGCAAGCAATTGAGGTCGTGGTCGAGTTCGAAGGAGGGAGGTGAAGCTCCCTAGACGATCGACGTGCTCACAGGTAGTTAGAATCTCAGAGTCAACTACCAGGTTGATTGCAGGTTGCTGCTCGCTTTGGCACGAGGAAGAAGATGACTGCTTGGTCATTTACCAAAATACCCCTCTGCCACCGTTGTTCGGGTAAGGGCTTTTTTGAATTTCGTTTCTTTCCAAACTGGGAGAGGCACGTGATCGTGGATCGTTGGATCCAGTGTGGTCCAGCTGATCATCGATCCAACGACCAATGTTTTTTTAGAAATAGCGGATAATTCACGTTAATGACTTTTCTTGCAAAAATCATAAATATTGCTAGGAAACTCTAATGAATAAACTTTATATATGAAAGTTGATAAAAAAATGCGAGAAATGTAATAAAAATGTAATTAAAGCCTAATTACTCCTAAAACTCGAAAAGTAGTTGAGGTTATCAACTTTAATGCATTAATGATTAAGAAACCCTAATTTAAGATGATTAATGTATTGAGAAGGGTTATATGGATGATTAAAGTTGATTTTAACATGTTGATTATAAAAATATGTGTTAGATCTAAAAGGATGAACTTTAATGCATTAACTCTAGAAGGGTTAATTTCGCACCTACATGCCACCCTGATGGATGAGGCTTTGAGGTCAATCCCAAGAGGGAAGACCCATGGGCACAATGAGTGGTGACCCCAGACACCAAGCTCAGGATAGAGAAGGTAGTCTTTATTGCATGACTAATGGGCACCATGAGAGATGACCCCAGGAACCAAGCTCAGGATAGAGAAGGTGGCCTTAAGTCAATGGCTAAAGAGAAACCCTAAAGAGGGTATTTCAGGGTTAGGGCAAAAGTGGTGGAGTTTGACACATTGAAAACGTAAATTGAATTGTTAATCACCTTGATTGTGATAAATAGGTTGTTAGCCTTATGTGTGATATTTTGTTTGTCCCCACATATCGGCATATTCATTTATGTTGACCGACGTTTTGTTTGTCGGCGTTTTAGGTACAAGGTTGAAAAGGACAAATAGTAAAGTGACATATTATGAAAATAAGAATTAAAGTTCAAGGAGGATTAATTATAATAGACTCCAGTTGTGGATAGAAGTAGATATCCAACTTTTTGAAAAAGGTATGCAAAGTTTTATTTTATTCCAGCTTTTAGTATAGTTTTGGTAGAATTTTATAATTATTATTGATTATTTGTCGAACCATTGATCCTAAAAAATTGGGATAACGGCTCTGACCTTTTGGTCTCTCTTAATTAGGGGTTATTGGGAGGCGGGGTCGTACAATTTGTGTCTTCTTCAAGCAATTTGTAGCATGTTTTATTAAAAGCACATCATAACCACGGTCACATGATTGACTAATACTTAAAAAATTATCGTGCAAGCCATATATTAATAGCACATTCTTAACTGTGAAATTATCTCCAATATAACATATTCCCATTATGGTGTCTTTGTTATTGTCTCCAAATGTGATTGATTCTCTCTCTTTCTTCTTGAGTGAATCGAAAGTATTTTTATCTCCAGTCATATGCTTGGAGGAGCCACTAACAACTGCCCAATCTTGCAAAGTTGAGAAGATTTTTGGTACCCAAGTAGAGTCCATGATGGTTAATGTATAATAGGATAAATTTCATGGATGGAACTGATATTATCAAGCCAGAAATATTTTTACAAATATGAAATTTAAAACATGTTCTTGTAACAACTAAATATTCAAGTTAAATCTCTGACAGAGTTGTTTTTAGTCGAGAAGATATGTTGATTGAGGGGCTTCGTAATCAAAAAAAATTGACTGAGAAAAAGTTATGGAGAAACCAAAATTTTAGATTAATAAATTTTGCAAGTTTTTAATTTTTTTTAACATATGCACATGTATATTAGATTAATTTGAGATAAGACGTAAATATATTTATTCAGATTAAGAGTAGGTCAAATCTTAATATGTTAAATGTTTTATTTTCTAAGTTGAAGGTCTGGGAACCCAAATAATGTCAATTGATCCTTTCTTTCAATATTCACATTAGAAAGAGTAATGACATAAATGTTGGTAATAATGACATGAGATAAAAGATATTTCATTTCTTTTTTCAACATTTTGAGAATCTACAACTTTCATTTTAGGTACATATATAGTTCTAGACTTAGGATCATATGTCTTTTTATTTTTAGGTTGATTTTTAGGTACACATCCTAGACCTCTTCTTCCTACTTGTTTAGAAGTATTGTCTAGGAAATTATCAAGATTTTTGTTTGCTTGCATTAATCTAGAGATTTTTTTTGTAGCTTGACATTTTCAGCAACCTTTCTAGTTAAATCTAGGTTTACTTGATTTAGATTTAAACGCAGTATCTCTTTATTTTACTAAGGAGTTATAATATGTATGCGCACATAAATTAGGTTGAGTTTGATAATCATTTAGTTTAGAAAACATATGAACTTTTTTAGTAATAAAGAAGATTTTTTTTCAAGATTAAGTAATTTTACCTTATAATTCTCAATAGATTCTTGTAATGCACTATTTAAATATTTAAGAGTGTCATTTTTAGAACTAAGGTTATCTACATTAACACGGAGTTCGTCAATAACTTTAGTAAGTTTCCTCTTTTGTTTCTTGCATTCAATGTATTTTGCATGAATTTCTTCAAGAATACTAACTAATTCTTTTTTATATACTTCAAAAATATCTACCTCATCAATTTCTTCTTCATCTTCTCTTGCCATAAGACATTCTATCTCCTCTTGTTCGCTGCTTTCACTATCATTGCTTGATTGATCCCAAGAGACATTGTAGGATTTTTCTCCCTTATTTTTCTTCTTGAATGAGGGCTTCTTCTTCTTGTGATTTGGACACTCATTCTTCAAGTGACTTTTCTTTTAGAATTTAAAACACCTAGAAGAATGAAATCTTATATATTTCTTATCATTTATGATTGATGTGCTTTCTTCATCATTGCTGCTTGAGTCGCTGCTTTCTTGAGTGGCATTCCTTAATGATGACTTGGCATTGAGTGTGAGGTCCTTCCTTCTCCCTTTTTGTTGTCCGGCCTCTACTTTTTCTTCTTCTTCTAGTGTGACTTCGTGTGTTGCCAAGTTCCCAATAACCTGCTACATCTTTAATGATGTAAGATCATTGGCTTCCTCTATAGCAGTGACCTTTGACTAGTATTTCGGAGGCAATGATATGAGTATCTTGGAGACTTAATCTTCTTAGCTAATGTGTTTTCCCAAAGCACTTAAGTTGTTAATGATGTTAGAAAATCTTGCATGCATTTCTTCAATACATTCATTAGGTTGTATACAAAATAGTTCAATTTTTATAACATACTAATTTTAGTGTTCTTAACTTGGGTAGTAGCTTCATGTGTTACTGATAATTTTTGCCAAATTTCATGTGCAGTTTCACATGAGGGTATGTGATTAAATTCATTGATAGATAAAGAATAACAAAGAATATTTATTACCTTTAAAAATATGTGGCTTTCTTTACCATATTAGGGTTCCGTAAATCTGACTCAGTGGTTAGAACTACATATGGAAGAGATATCATCTTCCATAGTTTTGAACCAATTCCTTGGAAGTAGAATTGCATCCTCATTTTCCAATATATACTTTGTTCTATCGAACACTGGTGGTTGACTCACATGTGTTCCTTCCAAGTTGAGGTTTCCAAGCACGTCGTCCCCCATACTTCAATACATGTTAAGGCTCCTTGAATACCTTCTCCAATACAAAATGAAAGATCTAGAGGGGGGTGAATAGATCTTATATAAAATTTAATTAAATAAAATAACTTATCTCTTAAAAAGAAGAGAAAAACAAGAAATATAAGAGACATAATTTAGAGTGGCTCTATCTCAAACGTTAGTCCACTACGTAATTTTTTCCAACTAGGATTTACAGCAATCGATGTTATTATTATTCTGTGATGACAAATTATAAACTATAATTGTTGCACTTTAGCCCTTTTCTTTACCAGACATAGAAGAGTACCTACTTTACCTCTTCTTTCACAAACACAGAATATCATTGACTACGACCTCTTCTTTGATGGACACAGAAGAGAAGAGCATTGAATCACCACCTCTTCTATTATGGCCACAGAAGAGCACCTTGTGAGAAAACTCCTTCTCTTGGGAGGTCCTCGACAGCCTCCTCTCTTTGGAGTAGTCCAACCACAATACAAGAATACAAAATGGGAATTGGAGAAGATAATACATCAATTTAGCTCCAATAATGTCCTATATCAAGCTTATGGATCAAACCACAAAGGATAATCCAATGATGAGTGGTGGTATTGCAAAGCTATGGGTTGGACACAAAAATAGCAATTTTAGAAGATTGTAAGTGTAATTCTATAGCTCAAATTGCTCAAAAGTGTCTAGGTTGTGTATTAGGTGTCCTAAGACCACTCCTATATATAGAAAATGTTTACAAGTGGCTAGGACAATTGTGGAGAGTGTCTACAATGTTCTAGGTAGAGAACTAGTTGTTAGGATTAAGCTAATCGAGTTGCAACTGCTAATTTGATTGTTAATCAACTAACATTCCAGAACCATTCTCAGTCGACAAATAGTTCGACCAAAGTTGTTTCGATCGAGAAGTTGTTTCACTAAGAGTTACTTGAGTGTGCAAATGCTTAAAACATCTATGTGTCGGTCTATCTTCTTGGTCAACAATATATAACAGTCTTTTTTTTATCGACCAAGTCTTTGACCGAATGTGTTTTGGTTGACAAAAACTTCAACTGATACTGACTCAAAACTAACTGTATTATAAAAGTTTTTCTAGTTGTCTGAGTCCTCTACCATGGGTTGCTTTGTTCGATAAGTTCTTTGACCGAGAGTGTCTCGCTTGACAAAGTTCTTCAACCAAAAAAAGTCCCTATAAATAGATGTGTAAATTTTAAAAAATCCTATCTAATGATTTTTTTCAATAAGACTTGTCTATCCTAGACACTAAGTTTTGACATATGAATAGGTTTGGGATAGGTGAGCTTGGTCCATAGCTTGATTTTACATGAGTTCTAAATACTTATACATTTTTACTACAAATTAGCACATATGAACAACAATTCAAGCATTTTATGCTCTGATCTTGATTGATCTTTCCCAAGATGTGCTTGGTTCCTGTAACACTAAAAAGGCAAGTTAGACCCTCAAGTAGGAAATGTTTTTCATCATAAAAAAAATAATAAGCTAATTTCAAGTTCAACCAACAGTATGGACCTAAAAACCAAGATGTTGTAATTCTACCCACCTTACAGAAATTTCCAAGGTATTAAGGTTTTCTTGTTTCTCATCATATATGTTAGGAGAAAACCCCATTTACCTCCAGTTGGCAGTTACCTAAAAAAAGATATTGCTACATATTCCCAAATTCCAATTTAAGAACTAACTTAACCTTATTATCATTACACATTACTGAAAGATTTTTATGTTAATCTATCAAAATGGTAAAATATCATCAACATAATTACCCTAAACCTGATGGTAAGGATAATGTCAGTCCACAAACCATGGTTGATATCATATTACCTAGTATAAAGAATATAATGGTGGGATTAGAGTAATAAATTGCATTGGGATATCCCAAATAGTGAAATAGTAAGATTGCTTAGTTGAACATGCTATGATAATGGACCTTTAAAGAAAATGAATATTAGTTTTTTTATTAAAGATTATGTTCCCATATATTTTGATACATCTTAAGATCATTTCAATGTAGCATGCACCTACATCATGTTTCATTAACATATATGATTATGAAGCTGAAAATCCTAAATTTTAAGTGATCATCATCATATCTAAAGCCTCATTCTCAACTATGTTGGGAAAAATCTCAAAGTTTAAGTAAATGAATAAAATTGTATGTAGGACTATACCCTAGTTTGTTTTAGCCATTGTCAAGTATGTAGGGACACATTCATGTATCCGTTTATGTCATATGGTTAGGAGACAACAAATTTTATTTGTTGACCTATGTGATGGGACTTGGTCTTTGTAGCCATCAACTTCACGTAGTATGGGCACATCAACTCATGTTTTAAGGTATCTCACATCACATGATGGAACCAACCTATTTATGTATACCATGTTGTGTACAAGATCAGATAAGTTCTAGGTGTAGATGATCCTGCATATAATTCGTGTAATGTTTAATTATGAGAAATTGCATATGTAAATTGATAAAATGATCAATGTTTTGTGATGTTTCATGATTTTGGTGATATATTGTCGTAAAATTATTATATTAAGAAGGATAAATGAGGACATACTAGCTAGGTATTTTGATATTTTCAAGCTATAGATTTTATTGATAGACCTCATCCTTGTTGGTTCAATGGATTATTTATTAGAGATGAATGAAGTCGTATTCTTACTATCTGTGATGAATATTAGGAAACTCTTTATTCTTTTGGAATCTTGGTTCCAAGAAGATTCTTTTGTCACAAGTTGAATCATGATGTTTATTAAGGGGAATACTTTGGAACAATCCAAATCATGTTATTCTTTCAAGTTTAAGTTTGTGATGTGATATTATGATTATTTATAGATGCAACTAGATGGTCTTTAATGGTATTCCTGATGATTTTTAAATCATTTAGTAGTACAAGATATGCAGTAGTCTATATCAGTGGTTTAGGATAACAATAATATTAGTTTTTTGGATGATATTTATACGAGATAGAGCCTAGAAAAGATGATTTGTTATGACTTCATTTGGTATAAGTAGGTATAAGTTATGGTGGTCCACTGACTACAAGTACCTATAGTTTACCTGACCTAGAGAATCATGATAAGATGGATAAATTTATTAAGAGTTGTGTTAAGAAAGTAAGGTTAATATAGTGTTTCTACAAGGTAAAATGAGCACTTTGGTGCAATGATATTTTGGAAGGAATAAGCACTTTGGTGAAATTTAGCACTTGGGTGCAATGAGATCTTCGGATAAATGAGCATTTTGGTGGAATGGTCACTTGGATGCAATGAACTCTTGGGAGAAATGAGCACTTTAATGCAATGAGCACTTTAATGTAATGAGATCTTGGAGCAATGAGCATTTGGTGAAATGTTATGTGGATAAATCGCCTTAGTTGACTAATTAATCAAATTAGTAAGATCATGATAATGATAAACAACCATGGGACAACATTTAACGCTCATTTCATGTCTAGAATCTAGACTCATCCCCAATAATTATAAAACCTTTGACACTTCTACTTTTGTGCAAACCCTCACTTGGTTGCTTAAGAGGAAGGATAAACTAGGGTATTCACCATAGTGTTGGAGAGTTAAAATCCCATAGAAAGATGGTCAATGTTTATTACCACCTAGACGACAATTGGTACTTGGAGATTTTAACCTCATTGAAAGGTCAATTATATCTAATTCAATGTATTATATGATTAATAGATGTGAGTGGAAATGATTTGAGTATAAGAATTCAGAAAGCAAAGTGGGGTTTTCGTTACAATAGTAAGATGATGTTTTTCATTGAAATTACAAAAACCAATGTTTGAGATGATACTAAAATTTATGAGTCGTGATATTATAAAGTTGAATGATGAGCAATGGTCTTATTAAACACCATAACTTATATTCTAGAGGAACTAAGAATAGGATAAGTGTGATGGACCACATGATACCATTTACAAGTAATGTAAAAATATTTTGACCTACGTATTAGGTAGTATTAAGAAATTTATTAACAAAGAGTAAAGAATAATGGCTACATGTAACATTAACTCTCAATCTTAGTGACTGGAAAATTGCAATTTTATATGTAACCTTCAAATGAGTGTATGTATACATATACATATATACATATATACATATATATGTATATATATATATGTGTATATATATATATATATGTGTGTGTGTATGTATGTATACACACACACACACACAGATATATATATATATATATATATATATATATATATATATATATGTGTGTGTGTGTGTGTGTGTGTGTGTGTGTGTGTTTGTGTGTGTGTGTGTCATTCCATTGAGTATATATACCCTTTAGAATGTTATACATATAAGCCTTCCAATGAGACATAATATGGAGCTCAAATAATTTCAAAAATCATTAGTACGGGTGATACAATGAGGTTGGTTTTAGTTAAGGGATGTTTTTATAAATGTAGAACAATCTCTCTTATAGATTTCCTACTCACTCTAATGGATGTAGCAAGTGACTAAACTCATGAGAGCAGATAAGGGCTCGTTTGGGCACTTTCCCTTTCAACTATAGTATAAGGACATTTGTAATGCTTGGTTAACATGTAATGAATACCAATGCATCCTATTTATATTTTAGGATTCCTCATAGCCATTAGAATCACTCTAAATGAATTCTAGACATTATTCGGGATGTCCAACGGATTTATATTCACTTTTAGGCCCCTCTATGATAGTTAGTTTTGCACTCTATAGGAATTTCCAAAATCTTGGATGATGACAAAGGTAACTAGGCTAACGACCAAAGAATCCCGTCTAACAAAAAGTCTATATCTGATGATGAAGAATTTTGTACATCAATTTTTTTTCAACATATAGTAGGAATCAGGACACCACTTGTCCAATAAGCAATTCGATATGTCTTGTTAAATAGTGTTTGTCAGACAAACGTCAGTTCCACTGACTTGGAAGACAGTGCCTCCAACTTCTTCAATTTGTTGTGATTTGTAGCTTTCGATCTAGGACCCACGGACATGGGCCGATGGAACTGAGAATCTTTTGGCACTTCCCCTTCTCTTCTTCTTTATTCTTCTTTGGAGCTTGTCAGTTCCCCTTTTGATCATATTGGTGCCACACACATGTGTCATTGGTACTAAATTTCTTTGGCTTATTCTTGTTTAAGTCTGTAATAAAGCCACAACATACCAAAATTTTATCTATTAGAAATTCTACCAATTGCACTAATTCAGCCCCCAATAATAATGTTGGTCGAGTTGTGTCCAGGATAATCTCTATGAATGAAAGTGAATTTCTTTATGTGGGGGAATAATTAGCATAATTGTAATATAATTTCATTCTAACTAATTTTGTTACACTTTTGAGGAAAACATATAATCTTCAATCTTAATCCTTTGCATGTATGACTTGGTTTCTCTAAACTACGGGTTTTCATGTTTAAGCATACTAGGTGTGTTTATATGAAATCTACTCAAGTAGAAATATTAGACACAAGTAAGTGGAATGGTCTATTTATCATCAAAACAAGTTATTAGTCAACGTAGACCTTAAGTCAACATTCTCCCCCTTTTTGAAGATGACAAACCATTCCATAACTATATTGAAAGACATCAAATAGAATTGCACTTTGGATAAATGTAGGGTTCTTAAAGAATTGAGTTCATATACTCCCTCTCACTTCATGTTATTTCTCCTACAAGGTTATCTTACATAACATTTGTAGAAATTATGTCTTTTACTGTATACTAACACTTTTCCCTTTTATATAAGACATGTCCCCCCTTATCAGATCAAAAAGTTGGGAGGTGAAGAGATAAAGCCAACTTGTTTGAAGGGGAGGGTAGAAGAACACAAGCAAAGGACTTTTGCAAGCAATGCAGGTAAAGTGGATAAAAACATTTAGTCGAACAACCCTATATGTAGTTCTAGAACTAATAAAGGAATGATTATTCAAGAAAGTAACTCAAACTAGATATACAAAACAAGGACAAGTTTGAGTATGTATGAAACAAGATATAAATATAGCATATAGTTGAATACTAATAAAACCTCATTTGAAAGACTACTAGTAGATAATATCACAACATAGGACTATTACTAGGATCTATGTCATATAAGAGGATGCGCAACTTAAAACATGCTATCGATAGATGTAGATGAATATCCATACATGAAATATATAATTCAAGAATCATAGGTGGAAATTACTTACTAGCCAATATGCATCACTACCAATAAGATTACTACTAAGAAGCTCAAAGCTGCATCAACAACAAGATACACACATAAACAGATATATCAAGTTAGAGCACAAAAGAGCAATTTAAATCACAACCAAGAGTTCCAAAGAGATTATCATCAAAAAATGCATAAACCAAGGTACCAAGGGAAGTGACATAAGAATAAGGCATTGGTTATAAAATCTAGCGGAGAGGGAGATTCACATATAATAATCTATTTGTATATTCACTACCTAATACCATCAGAAGAAAAAAATTCTCGACGAAAATTCTTGATCGATGGCAATAGCAAGGCAAATCTGAAAGGAATTCATAGTACGAGATTTGCTCATGGAAATCTCAACAAATGAAAAATGATGTCCAAAGAAACACAATTAAAAATATGTATTTAGAGCCATCATTGAATTTTAAGAAAATAAAGAAACATGTAAACAAGTTACATATGCACTTGTAAAGCATCAAATGAAATTTTTGAGAACTATCAAGATGAGGATCACAACATACAAAATTTTCACTCAAAAACCATATGTAAAGAGAAAACCAAATTGACAATATCAGCAATATTTGGATATGAGTATGAATATTATACCTCTATTTTTTCCATTTCTTTCCACTTGTTTAGAAACCATACACTTCACCCTTTTTTCTTTTATGTAGGTTGACAAGTCACTTTTTAAAAGAGTTACTCTTGTCAATACTTATGCCAATTTCATACAAGAATAAAGGCAAAATGATCCATAATCATATTTTTTGTTTCATAGTTGTTAGAGTATACACCCAAGTCATATTGTATTTGCGTGCTTTCTAAAATAAAAATAGGTAAATTAATCACCATTTTTCTTAGAAACATTACAAGCGCCCTTAGCCTAACAACTAGAGGATTCTTCATTAATAGTTGGAGTTCCTTTCCCTTTGTTGTTACTTTGGCATGGCGGCCCCTCTATCAACTTGCTAATAAGCACCACATTATCTAGCCTAATGGGAACTAGGTGCTTCACTGAGCATAAAGTAAAATCTTTTGGTCTTATGCTTGTGATGAGGAGAAGTAACAAAGCAGATTGTGACCACTAGATCTATCTGCCAACCTCCCCTATTTTTTCAAACAAAGCAAAGGAGAAACCTCATGTGTGTGACCATATAAGGACAAAGGGAAGGGTCATGTGCCAGTCAATTAGGTCTCACCTAGGTCTAGTTATGCCAACTAAGGTAATTAGTACTTTGATTCAATGAAATAATGTTTCTCACTTACATAAATAATATAAAATGATTTACGATGCAAAAAATACAAATCATATATCCATTGAAATCTCAATAGTGTGATCTAAATATGAAATCTCTAGATTTTTATTTTGATGATTTTATAAATCTAATGTTATAGAATAAGTGATGCATGGTTTTCAATTAATGAACAGTAGTGATTGATAGCATATGTGCACTAATAAGGTTTTGATCATCTCTATAGAACTTCTAAATGACATATAATTCATTTGAAGACTTTGATTGAAATATTGTCTCATTATTCAATTTTGTGACTACTAAACCCCATTTTTGCTCACTCAGTAAAAAATCATGCTTAAATGTTAATTTTATGGTTGATTACTGGGTTCATCCCATTTTCCATATATTATCCCTTCTTCCACATGTTTTCACATTTTTTTGCCTATTTAATCCTTCCCTTTTCACCTATTGTAACCCAGTTCATGGTTTTCTACAAAGAAACCTTTTCTCTGACCAAGAGTGCAATATGTCCATCAATTATTCCTTAAATAGGATATTTTCCATAGATTAAACAGTTGAATTTTCTGGAATTAAATATTCCCTTTCCAACTTCCTTTTTCTAGAAAATTCGATAGATAACTCTAACTTATCAATTTCTACATAATTGACCTCCAATTCTTCCTTAAATAGGCTATTCTTCACAAATTGTCAGTTAATTGTCTTAAAAAGAATATTTCCTTTTTTCAACTTCTTTTCCACAAAAATCTAAGGGATAAATCTGATATATCGTTTTGTACAAGTTTTCTCTGACTTTCACTAGAACATTCCTAATAGAGACTGCCTTTTTTCACCCGAGGACACGGGCTGATCGCAGCCATCATTTGTGTAACATGTGGCTGATCATCTTGATTCACACGCCCTTCCTTGGGGTGCATCATGGTGATCTTCCGCCTCTTTTAGAAGATTTTTCCCAGAACCTGAACCTTAAAATATGCCTATAAATAGACACTTGTCCCTATGTATTCTAGGCCTCTTTCTTGTCTCTTGAAGCCAGAGAAATTATCACTTCTCCCTTTCATTTTTTTGCATGTGATTAGAGGATCCTTCCTATGACACCAATTGCCCTACTAATGGTGGTAAGTTGTGCAATGATAAGTACTACTTTATCTGTTATATTTATATAAATAATTGTTGCTTACTCTTATCTATTCATAAGTGTTCATGTTTGTATGCTCTTTCTCAAATATCTAATCTTGCTCTACTAAATCTATCTCTCTTGCCCCTCTCTCTCTTCCTACACATCAGTCCCAACTGCCAATGAGAGATCTTCACCATGGGAGGTCCTGAGGTGATTTGGACCACTATACACCTAAAACAAGGACCTTTAGGGCTATGATGGGAAAACCATGGCCATCTATAGCCCCAAAGTTCTGCCAACAATAAAAATCTCTTTATTATCATTTTTACCACCATTTTCTTTATCTACAACCTCGATTGCTGCTATTTTTATCTTAGATGACTAAAAAGGTTGTAATACCATTCATCTCAAAAGATGGGGTGCTAACACCTTCCCCATTCGTAACATGATCGTTGGATCTAATCTTTGAATTAAAGCGCACATTTCTTATTTGTCCAAAGGTGGAGTCAAACTTGGGTTTTTATGTGTTTGCTTGCTAATTTAAACACCTTTATTTGTTTTCTCCTTGTTTTACTTATAAAATCAGGTGGAAACTTTGACCTTTGTTAGTTTATCATTGTCTCATTGCTTTTTTCTTGTTTCCATGACTGTAGGATCCATTGGATTTTTTAGATCGGATATAATAGATTGGCGACTTCGCTAGGGAATTATCATGCGATTTGAATTGTGTTTTCCTTTTTGCCATCTCATGTTTTTTTGATCGATTGAGGTTTCTGTGTTTTTGATAAATTTTTCTTTTGTTCCTTCTAGTTTTCACCAAAATCAGAGGTTTTCAAAACAAATAAAATTGAGCTATGAATTGGAGCAATTTGCCCATAAAAAATCACCGAAAACAATTCAAAAAAATTACCCTATAGAAAAATCGCAGAACACTATATTCCTCTAGAAGAAAGAAAGTTTTTATTGTTGTCTTTTGCTTTTCTGGATCTTAACAAAGTCGGAGGAATCATCTGTTCCACTAGAAAAAAAAATCACTTTGGTTTTTTATTGTCGATTTTTAGCAAAACGACAACTACCATATTTTCTAATGATCGTTGTTTTTAGGGTCTTCCTCTGCTTCCTTTATAGGGTAGGCCTCTGCTCCTCTTTTAGAGTTAGCCTCCAGTTCCCTCTCTTTTTTATTTTTCTTCCATGTTTCCTTTTTATTGACTTTTAATATATATATATATATATATATATATATATATATACTACAAGGAAAGAGAGAAAAAGATGAGAGTGGTCTTCAACATAAGCAAGATCTTCTCTTTCTTAATAATTGCATGACTACTTTCTTATGTGCCTATCATTATCTCTTATGCTTTATTATTGTGGGATTGAATCAGAAGATATTAAATCATAAACATGCATAGTGCACACCTACAATCCGTGTGTCATGGAATGGGTTCCAACACTCACATTGGATCCCTGAATGTGGTGTGGGGGTGCCACTAAAGGTACCAAAGTCACATTAAGCTGGACGTCAAAAAGTTTTGGAAATACTTCCTTCTTCTAGAACTCACAAATGATTACGGTCACTATAGTCACAAGGTGTATGAGGATCAGTATGCATATATGTTGAACTTGGGTTATTTCCAGGATGATTACCATCATGCCATAGAGAAGATAAGGATCATCTCCTTCTATACATATCGCACTTGAGTAAGGACGTAAAATTACATCTAAACTCATGGGCTAAAGGGGGATTTATCTTCTACATATGCTCTTGTGGTTGCTTGTTTAACAACTTTTAGGATTGTTGTGTGATTGGATAATGCTCAAATTGTTGAAAGATTTATGCTTTAAGATTGTAGTCATGCTAGATGTTTTCCATTTGCTAATGTACTCATGTTTAAAATAATCTCATCAATAAAACAATTACCAATCAACAGTCTTGTGATAGCCTATGATCTCAAACAATCTCAAGGTAATAATCTCCAATGATTTAAAAGGATCCCAAATGATTCCAACAATCTCAATAATCAATAATCTTTGATCCATGATCTTTTAAAACATGAAAAGATTCCAATGATTCTTCAACAATCTCAAATGGTTTCTCATCCAACAATACTCATTCAATAATATTCATTAAACAATCTTTCCATAAAAAGACTCTTTATCCTTAAAAAATATTCTTAAAACAAAAAATAAGAGAAAACTCTTTAAGAGAAAACTCTTTAAGAGAAAAATAAAGACACTATTTCCAAAAAAAATCTTTTGAAAAGAAAAAAAGAAAAATCTTTTTGAAACAAAGAAAAAAGAAAAATCTTTTTCAAAAGGAGAACATTTTTTTCTAGAAAAGAACAATCTTTTCAAAAACAAAATGCTTTTAGAACTCAATATAAGTTGAAAAATGATTTCAGATTAAAAAATAACAAAGTTGAACATCTTTTTCAAAAAAAATCAACAAAAGTTGAAACATATTTCAAAACCTCAACAGACTTGAATATAAAAGAAAGGAATGTTTTCACAACTCAAACAAAAGAAAGGAAAAGTTTGTTCAAACTTAGACAACCTTTTCAAAAATCTTCTGAATTTCTCTATGTTTAATGGTTGCTCAATTGTATTCTCTTATCATGAGCCACCACTCATTCTTGAAACCTTTGATATCAGCTGAAAAGCTACTCAATCATCAAATCTTGACCAAAATATCAACCCATTCCCTAAGCATGCCAACCCTATTTGATCCACAAGATTTTCCAACTTGACTGAGATGTCACCCAATAGCATGTGGTCCGCCCATCTTTTCCTACCCAAACCACCAACACGGACCAAGACCTTGAACTGAGCTAGCACCTTGCTTCCACGCTCACATCTATATGGTCCTCAACAATAAGCTCAAACTGGACCATCAGTGCACCTTCACTTTTGCATCATATGGTCACGGGCCATGACCTTAAACTGGGTCATCACCTTGCTTCCAAGTTGACATCTATACAGTCCTAGACCAGGACCTAAAACTAGACCATCAGTACACCTTCACGTTCACATCTATATGGTCCTGGACCAAAACCTTCAATTGGGCCATCATCCCAGGCTTTCACGCTCATATCCATATGTTCTTAAACAATGACGTAAAACTAGACCATTACCATATTCTCTCACGCTTGTATCCATACGGTTCATGACCATAACCTTAAACAAGGCCATCACTGTACCTTCATGCTTGAATAGCCACAATCTCTGGCCCACAGTGGGTCACCTTATCCCTGGATATGATGTTTCTTGTGATTGTTTCTCTCATGAAACCTTACTTGAGGAGAGAAAAACCTCACACATCGATCCCCATCCACAATCTCTGGTCCCAAGAGGGTCACCTTGTCCCTCGGTATCATCATAACTTACCCTCATCAACCAACAACCATGATCCACCTACTTTATCACAATCCTACTAGGCATACCTCATGATAAGACTGGAAAATCCTTCCATGTCACTCAATCTAGGAGCATGCTCCTCTCCTCATACCGTTGAATTTAACAATATGTATTGTTACATGAAAAATGCATTGCCATGCAAAATGTGAACTCTCATATATTTGACATGATCTTTGTCACCTTCTCCATGCAAGGGGCAAGTTTACCTTTGTCTATTGCATTTTTTGGAACCCTCTTCCACACAAGGGGTAGTTTCTATTTATTCATGTTGAGAATGTTGGGCATACAAAAATATGAACACCATATGTTGAATCTTCTTGCCTAACACAAGGTGTGGTTTCTTTACAACCATGTTTTCCCTTTTTAATGCCTTTCTACACAAGGGGAAGATTCTCCTTTGGTCTCCCAATACTACAATCGATCATTCCATCTTCAGCATAGAGGAGGATATCACAAAAGTCTCAAGCAAAAAACACTTATTGACAGTTTCAGGAAGAGCTTCTTGAGATGACAAGCACCAACGAACAGTCCAACATTGGTGAGGTGATTAAGACACTGGTTGAAGACTCTCATGATGAACCAAAGACCCAGGTCGGCACAAGATCCATCCAGAAGTCATGATGGGATGATGAACCATAAGACATAGAGGCACTTGACTTTAGTGGCAAGCAAACAGTCCAAGCTAACATGGGTCAGCTACTTCCAGAGGTGTTACCCTTGGCAGGCCATGTAAAACTATCATCACCATACAATCTATAGGGTGAACAACTACATCATCTTAAATGATGACCACCAAGGGTATACCAATAAAAGAATGTTAGATCTGAGCATCTACAATAGGAGACATCTACGATACGCACATGCACTCCATAGAATAGCCAGTTAGATGATTAGATAGAAGAACCCAATCACTAATAGAAAT
This sequence comes from Alisma plantago-aquatica, assembly GCA_963693085.1. Classification (NCBI taxonomy): domain Eukaryota; kingdom Viridiplantae; phylum Streptophyta; class Magnoliopsida; order Alismatales; family Alismataceae; genus Alisma; species Alisma plantago-aquatica. Next base: position 1,110,849,388 of record OY856409.1, read on the forward strand.
TCATTATTTATCAAGGCAGAAATCCAAAAGCTAGAAAGAGTCAGAAGACTACAATTCCAACATAAGAGAAGAGTCCTTATGTAGTCAATCACACTACGTACCCTTCAACTCCACCTTTAAACTATTCTCTAGTTCCATGACCATACAGGTACCTGCCTTATAGAGGTTTGGTCGGAACATTGATAGCCACAGTTCGTTCATAGATGTGACACATTGTTGATCACAATATGGAAGAAATCGTGTAGAAATTGGAAGATCTAGAGGCCAGGTTAGTAGAAATCAACACCTTTAGAGGTCACCACCAAAAGATCACAAAGATTTATTGCCAAAGCATGACAAAAAGGATATATATTTCCATAAGATACTATTACTCCTAGTGTTGTCAAAGAGGAGATGTTGATATAGAAACCAAAGAGAAGGTTCACATGCTTAGGGGTCTCTCTCAATAAGTCTCTTCCATTCTTCAAGCATCTTGTGAACTCGCCTCTAGGGTACTCAACTTAAGAATGGACCCTAACTTTATTTTAGGATGTCCTGATTTGGTGATATGAGTTAGGGTCCATTCTTAAGTTGACGATGGTAAGAGCCGAGAATCAAAGATCAACATATCACCAGAGACATGTGAGAAACACACAATCAAGATCACATCACCAAAATAGACTAAATGATATGTTGATCTTTGATTCTCGACTCTTACTATCGTCAACTCTTTTCAATGACATTCTTTAACTTCAAAATAGTTAAAGATGAGAAATTCAAAAGTCTTAAAACCTACATCAGACTTCATAGATAAAGCATAACCCATATTCATCAAGCATGTGATTAGTAGAAGCACCTGCTTAAGCTTTTTCCTTGATTTAAAAGCCCTACACTCTTCTAGGCGTCCTCAATCATGACCACTTCTGAGGATGGTCACTTGACCATCTAAAATCTCTTTTGGGTCTTAAACTATAACCTAAAACTAGAAAGAAAAAAACGCATATCTTCAAATCTCTTTTGGGTCTTGGACCAAGACATAAAATTGGACCAATCACATAACTTCCCATCTTCATTGGGTACTAAACCATTACCTAAAACTGGACCGATCAAGTGATTTATTTGCCTATCTCTTTTGGGTCCTGGGTGAAGACCTTAAACTAGGCCATAAGCCATGTCCTAGATAGGCTCCTCTCCTCTCTTTTTGTGACAACCTATTTTGGGTCCTAGATCAGGACCTTACACTTTACTAACCCACATTTAAGCCCTACCCCGAGTAGACACTCAACTCATTTTTCAAAGACCTATTCCAAATAGGCTCTCTTCATTTCAAGCCCTACATTGAGTAGGAACCTTTCCATTTTAAAATCCATACCCCAAGTAGGCACCTTGCTTTCCCAACCCCATCTTGAATAGGCACTTTACGCTTTCAAAAGCCCTACCCCAAGTAGGCATATCGCTTTCAAAAGCCCTACCCCAAGTATGCACCTTACTTTCATAACCCCTATCATGAATAGGCACTTTACACTTTCAAAAGACATGCCCCAAGTAGGCACCTCACTTTCAAAAGCCCTACCCCAAGCAGACGCCTTGCTTTCAAAAGCCATACCCAGATTAGGAACTTGTCATTTTTTAAGCCCTATCCAACATGAGCACTTCTTATCTTAAAGCCATATCCTGAATAGGCACCCCTTCTTATTTTAACCCTACATCCAGGTAGGCAAACCTCTTCAAAGCCCTACCTTGGGTAGGCGCCTCACTTTCAAAAACCCTAACTTGAGTAGGCACCTCACTTTCAAAATCCCTACCTTGAGTAAGCACCTCATTTTCAAGAGCCCTATAATGAGTAGGCACATTGCTTTCAAAAGACCTACCTGAAGCAGGCACTACCTTTTCAAAGCCCCATCTGGAATAGGCACTTCTTGTTACAAATCCCTATGACATATAGGCATTCAACTTTAAAATCCTACCATGAATAGGAAATCCTCTTCAAATCCCTATCCTGACTAGGCAACTTTCCTTCTAATTTAAAACCCTACGCTAAGGTAGGCACCTACACTTAATCCCTATTATTAGTAGGAACCCCTACTCTCAAGCCCTATCCTAAATAGGCATTTCATTTCTCAAAGACCTACGTTCAGGTAGGCATCTACACAATATAATCTCTACACCATGTAGGCACTCCCATATTAATCACTTGGTCGGCCCGAGGCTAAGCCTTTCTCTAGATCCTGAATCCCAGATAGTGGTCCATACTACTCAAACTCAAAATTCCTTTATCCAATCTGATTGTGATTCATCCATGATAAAGACCTATCCTGAGTAGGCATCTCCTATTTTGAAAGCCCTATCCCAAGTCAGCAGTTCCCTTTGTTGAATCCCAACATTCAAGTATGTGTCACCTCAATCCCTATTCTATATAGGAACTCGCAATAAATCTGTATCTTCAGTAGACATCTCCTCTTCTAAAAGACATACCTAGAGTAGACAAGTTCCCTTCTTTTATGAAAATTCCTACTTTCAGGTAGGAATCACCCCAAGTCCTATCCTAATAGACATCAAAATCTGAGACCTATCCTAAATGGACATCTCCTCTTATGAAGTCCCTGTCTTGAATAGGAATTTCCTCTCTTTCAAAGCCCTACATTCACATAGGCATCACATCAAGCCCTATCTCAAATAGTCAGCCCCTCCAGTTTAAGCCCTATATTAGGGTCAGCATCTCTGAAAGCCATATCCTGAGTAGGTGAATCCCTTGGTTAAAGCCCTACATTTAGGTAATTATCACCTTAAGTCCTATATTAAATAGTAATTCCCTTTACTTTAGTCCTACACTCAGGTAGGACACCACTTTTAAGCCGTATCATGAATAGTTATCCATTCTGATCAAAATCCCTCTATTCAAGTAGCCATTCAAACCAAAACCCTACACAATGATAGGCATCTATGCTAGATCCCTATTCTTAATACCCATACATCAATCAACATTGAAAAATCTAACAAGTCCTATCTTGAATAGACCTTCTTCATGGACCAAGTCCTATCACTAATAGGCATCCACATTCAAGCCCTATCCTGAGTAGGTGTCTCCTTGAACTCATACCCTACATTTAGGTAGGCACATCTAATAGATCCCTACATTCAGGTGGGTACTCCTTGTGAAATCCCTATCAATAGATAGGCACCTAAATCAAAAGCCCTACGAACAGTAGGCAAACTCACTCTTATCATGATCAACCATCTTGTAATCAAGAGATGCTCTATGGAGCAGACAATTATTTGTTACAGTACTTGGATATGAATGCTACCTTAAAATCATAAACTTGTTTAGTTCCTAATTGTATCTACCTTGAATGCTTTTGAAGAACTAGAAATGATCAAGAGATCATGCAATTAAATAGTGTAGTCACTTGTCATGAAGACTACCTTAAAAGTTGGAATTTGTCCAGGCCCCAAACTCATCCATCTCGAGCACGTTCAAAGAGATACAACTAAGACAATGCTTTCAAAGATCCTAAAATGCAACATGGAATTCTTGGAATGTCTTGTTGATACTCTAGGGAGCAGAGAAAAAACCAGTACAATCACTAGTCGTGAAGGCTACCTTAAAACTAGAAATTCGTATGATGCCCAACCTTCTCTATCTTGAGCACTTTTGTAGATATATCTAATATTCAATTTGTGGCCCTGGATCATGAGCTAAAACTGATTCAATCATGCTCTCATATTTCAAAATATTTCAATATCTAAGATCATGACTCAGACTACACCAATCACATCCTAAACATATCAAGATTTACAATCCCTACATTTGGTAGGAGCTTTAAAATAGCCAAATATGCTACCATTGACATATTTGACAATCCTTTCTCAATAGCAATATATTTTAAAAGAAGATGAATGAAATCAAGTGAGAACTAGAGAGTCGGGGATAATCATTCATCGATAATCTAGGATACAAGTTATGGACCGGTGCAGGAATATGTTAGGAAGCTACCTTAATACTAGAGGATCACATGATGCCCACTCTTAACTTTCTATAACACTCTTCCTATGAACTTAATCCTAAGAGATCACACATGCTCTAGGGAGCAGACAATTAACCAGAACAATCATTGGGCATTAAGCTCACAAAATTGGGAACTTGTCTAATGCCCTAATGTTCAATCTCAAGCAATCAAAGCCCTATTTTAACATAAGCAAACTGACCCGATTTTACCTAAAAATCTTGAGCAATCATAGTCCTATTTTGACATAGGCAAATTCACTCGATTTACCTAAAAAATCTTGATGGATCAAAGCCCTATTTCCACATAGTCAAACTAACCCAATTTTACCTTTTTAGGGGTTTGGTCCTAACCTTAATTTTGTGAACTACTCTACAAAAAATAAAACTAAAATGTGTAGAAAGAGAAGAGATATGATGACCACTTATCAATATATTTTTATAATAGAGAAGTTGCCATAATTCTCAGTGATTATAGACTCCTAATAATTATATCTCTGACAAACCACAAATAACATCCGCTTTCACATCCACATTTTCTCACTAAGGCATGAGTTAGTGGGAGAATTAGACATGCACTAGTTTCAAAACTAAATCAATGAAGAGAGACACTTTTTTGGCCAAAAACCTCTTCTACTTCATCAAAACTTTAGGGATTGAAAGATTGGTCAGATACAGGAATCTAGATAAGTCATAGGTTTCCCTTACTCTAGGGAAATTGTTATTTCCAATCTTTTTGTCACTAATTTAGCTTTAGAAGGAAAAGATGAAAATTTTTATTTCCAATCTTTTTGTCACTAATTCAGCTTTAGAAGGAAAAGACATCACCTACACTTTCCACCCTCCACTGGGTTTGTAAGGACATCTTTGACGAGTCCAAGCATTTTGGCCTTTTGTGACCAAAAATGGGGGTCAGACTTGGCTCAAGCATGCGGTTCTCACTCTTATCTTGAACCATGCCTTGAGAAGGGAAAACTATTGACACCCCATTTTCACTCACTTAGTAGAAAATCATGCTTAAATGTTAATTCTATGGCTAATGATGGAGTTCATCCCATTTCCACATTTTATCCTTTTTCCACATTTTTGCCTATTTAATTCGTTCATTTCCATCCACTTTAAGTCGGTTCAGGGCTTTCTACAAAGGAGCCTTCCTTCAGTACTGAAAGTATAATTTATCCATCAATACTACCTTAAATAGGCTATTTTCACATTTTGCCTAGTTGAATTATCTAGAATTAAATACTCCCTTTCCAACTACTTTTTCCTAGAAAATCTAAGAGATAACTCTAAATTATCATTCTATCTTAATTGTCTTTCAATTCTTCTTCAAATATGCTATTCTTCACAAACTGCTAGTTGAATTTTCATAAAAAGAATATTTCCTTTTTTCCAACTGCTTATTAAAAAATAGAGAGATAACTCACACTTATCTTTATGTGCAAGTTTTCCCTCATTTTCACCAGAACATTCCTAACAGGAGACTACCTTTTTTCACCCGAGGACACCATGGGGATCACAGCCATCTACACTGTGACATTTGGTGGATTGTATTGATTTGCACGCCCTTCTATGGGGCACATTATGGTGATATGCCACCTCTTCCTAAAGGTTCTTCTCAACACCCTGAACCCTAAAATATACGTATAAATTTACCCCCATACCTAATGTATTCCAGGCCCCACTTGTCTATCTTAAATCTAGAGAAATGACAACGTCTTCCTTTTATTTTTTGTATGTGATCGGATGATCCTTCCTCTGACACCAACTCCTCTACTAATGCCAGTAGGTAGCACAAAAATAACTGATGCTTTCTCTGTTATATCCATATCATTAGTTGTTGCTTGCTCTGATCTGTTCAAAATCATTCATATCTACACACTTTTTCTCAAATATTTAATCTTTTTCTATGGAATCTCTTTCTCTTTCTCTTTCCTATCTCTCTCTTCCTACACATTGGTCCCAACCGCCAATGAGAGATCTCTGTCTAAGAGGTCCAGAGGCGATTGGGACCACAATACACCTAAAAACTTGGACTTTTAGGCTATGATGGGAACGCCATGACCATCTCTAGCCCCAAAGGTCAACCAACAATAAAAATTGTTTTTTATCATTTTACCGCCGTTTTCTTTAAACACAACCTCGATCAATGATATTTTCATCCTAGAAGATAAAAAAGGTTGCAATACCATTCATCAGGTGAGATGGGGTGCTAATTAACACCTTCCCTAATCATAATAGGTTCACCAAATCTGATCTTTAAATCAATGCATACCTTTCTTAGCCACTCAAAGGTGGAGTAAAATTGAGTTTTTATGTGTTTGCTCACTTATTTAAATTCCTATCTATATATTTTCCTTGTTATACATATAAAGTTGGGTAGCGACTCAGAGCTTTATTAGTTTATGATTTTCTCTTTTTTTTGTGTTTCCACACTCGTAGGATTCATTGAATTTTTTTGGCCAGAGTACAACAATGACGTAAACATATTTAGGGCTAGAAACCTATGTATATTTCTATAAAATAACATGATGATAAGAAAATGTGCAATAGATCATGATAATATTATTTAAAACGTATATGCCATCTCTGATATTAATATATATGTGATAAAGGTTACATATGCATGACCCTTACATGCCTAAAATGAGATAAGTAACCCTAAAATTACCTAGGAGGTATGAGTTTTGAATTTAAGTGATGTTCACAATATTTCCAGGATTTAGGATTTTAACATAAGGATTCAAGAACTAATATTAGTTTTTTTGTAATGGAGGTAAATGGTTCATGCCTTGGGTTTTATTATACTACTCATGAGTTTTTCTCACATTTGATGTACAAGCTATCATGTGACACATATATGATTGAAGAGGTAATAGTATCTTGCATATCTTTTCAAGATGTAGTGCAAACAATTTTAACCACTTAAGATCATATCACTTAAAATTAACTCTTCATTGAGTATGATCCCTAAGTAAAGTTTAAATAAGAATAATCAAAACATGTACAAATAAGGCCTGAAGTTATGAATATTTGTTAAAGGTCATACCTCGTGAGCCCCCTTAATTCACTTTTTGGGTTACTTAGTGTGTGTGTTTAATGATGTCTGCACACTTTTTGTGTGTTCATTGAGTTGTATGCACATCTTTTGTCTGTCATGATACATGCACATCTTGTGTGTGTTTGATGAGATCATATAATGTTCATGTAGAAGTTGTCCTTATTATATGACATTATAGTTAAGAAAGAATTCCTAATGACATTAATAATGATCATTTTCAATATTTAAGTTTTAAGCAAAATGTTTTAAGTTTTATGTTCACTTATTTTAAAACCCAACCAATTGCAATGATTTATTGAATGCACTATTATGCATTGATGCACATAGGTGGCATGCATCATGGGATATCTCACAAGAGGTTTATGTGATTACAAAGTCAAGACATATATATACCATCTTTGGTGGTTTATTAAGAGTTATATGTAATCATGTATTTATTTATTTTGTTCTAGGTCTTGTGAAAAGAATGTGCAAGAGAATTGATGTAAACTATAACGTGTGTAAATTTATTAAATTATCGACATAAAAGATATGCCATTGTGACATTCTTTGGGTGTGATCTTAATTGTCCATGATTTTGTGTAGTTGTATTTGGATTCCACTTGAGTGATTATATTAAAGAGGGTTTCCATATCCGCATTCTTTTATATATGACATAGACTAGAATACAAGGAGTACTTTCTATCATCATAAAGAAAGGGAGAAAATTTTAGGAAAAACATTCTCCACAAATATTCTTATATAATACTAGGCATACCCCATGCATTGCACATATTTGAGAATATTAGGTTAACTTGAATATTGTAAACATGGTGTTTCATCACCTCTATTATGTAAAGAAAAGAAAAAAGATAAGTGTTATATTTAATAGGAAATTACATTGTGAATAAGATATGTATAACAACTTGGTTTTTCTCTCTCCTCCAACTATTCACAACTTGATTCATAATACACTCAATTTCATTCAGTGACATTCCTTATCATCATTTGGATGTTTTGGAACTACATGTTACTTAGTTGATGAGTTATGATGGCTGAATTTTAGTTTTAAACTCAATCATGTAATGTTGAATGACTTATAGATAAGTCGGGGAGATAGTAGCTCAGTGTAGAAGGAGCAGGGTCCCTAGAGTAGGGACTTGAGTTCGAATTCTTGTTTTTTCCCCTCAGCACTCCATAATCTCATCAAACATCCCAGCCTCTATGTGAGTTTAACACTCCCCTCAATGTGTAGGTAGTTGAGGGGGACGGGGGTTTACATTGTCAGGGGGTTCACAATCACAACCCGCCTTTGGGGTGGTTCCCATGTCATCAAAAAAAAAGAGTGACTAAAATAACATTGAGGAATTTTTTTATTTTTTGAGACTATTCAACATCTTGATCTTCATTTCAATGCTTTTCAATAAGAAAGAGGATAAAATTTATGATCCAGTGGTGAATATTTAGCTCAAATCGGGTTTCTAGTCAAAAGTTATGGCTATTCTAAATTTCCTCCTTTTCTAGACATTTCACCCTGTTTTACCCTTTTTTCTTGGACCTCAGTATTTTTTCTCTAACTAGACATGAGCCAGGAGATGTACCCAATAGTGCTTGGTCCACCCATTCACAGTTGGAAATCATCCCCTAGCTCATGATGGTGGTTACAATCTTGTGTTGTTGTCCATGCCCTTAGTACCGGTCTACCCCCCCCCTTTGTCCTTGAATTTTACTTTTCTAACCATGAAATATCTCCTCTGGGTCTTCCCCATCTTCCCCCAAGTTTTACTAAACTTAGAGGTACAAAGAGGGGTATGGGACACACCTCTGACCATGTCCAACCTCCATGTCTGGGGCTTTGGTGGATGGGTGCTATCCTCACCTTTTCGACCCCACTTTTTAACCCCTTTGACACCATAATAACTTCCCCTTTGATTTTCCTCTTCTTCCATGCTCAATTGTGCATCGCAGACCTCCCTTTTTTTTCATCCTTTCATACAAGAACCACCATTGGATGGAGTTGGGCCTTTCCTCTCCAGCCCTTCTCCAAGCTCCTTTCCACCTCCTCTGGCCTTGCATGGCCAAGGGGACATTAGATAGAAAGGTTTTATACCCTCAGGGGAATGACACAGCTTCTAGTACAAGCTCTGGAGAGCTCAGCAACATAGCACCACCGCACAGGATGAAGTTACCCACAACATGAGTGGACTAGAGAAGATTGCACAGCAATCGTTGGATCACCCATCCATGCTCCAGGTCAGCCCCTCCCCCTCTCTCTTTCTATCACAATTTTAACCAGTAAAAGGGGTGAGTGGCGGACCCGAACCCTGATGGTGCCCTGGCCCACCCAACCAATCATGTTGCGCCACATCATCACCCATGTCTCACACACATATATAGGCCTAATCTTGCACAATCTAATAAAATTCTTACTAAAACTAAATATGACATATTATATATGAAAATGATCTAGAGAACAAGATACATCCGATGGAATTCGTTTCATGTCCAAAATCTACTCGTTGATCCTTTTATGTTGAAAATGACATTAATTTGATCTCTTATATCACATCCAACTATTATATTGGCAAACCATGATCATAATATGACCCTTCTTGATTTCTATGACCCTAATCAGTAACATATGTTATCTTGTGATATATGAACCGAACTTGTTCATTCCTAGCCCTATTAATGACTCTAATATATTAAGTGAATCATGCATGTGTAATATGGACTATAATGCTCACTACAAAAAAAAGATGTTTTGGCTACATTTATTCTAACTATGTATATTTTGTTTGTAGTTAAAAGATACATTTGTTTACAAAGTATAAGAATGTAAATAAAAAATGTAGTCTCTTTAAATAACTATAAATTTATTACATTTCCGAAGAGACTAAAATTCAAAACTTTTCACGATTCCTCTCCCCCTCTCTATCAAATAGCAAACACATTTTTGCGTGCTTATCTCCTCTACTTTCTAATTGTAGGGTGATGAGTACACACTCTCCTTCTCCACAAAATGCTACCCAATTTGGTTGCCCTCGCATCCACACCTCATTCTTTCCACCCCTTTTGGTCGTGCCCCCTCTCCATCTTCTTCCTCCGCCTCACTCTAACATCAGATGGATCATAATGTCACCCTTACCTCGATATGTCCCTCCCATCTGGAGGCCCCCAATGGTTCCCTCCCCTCCACTAATCTTCCCTCTACCTCACCTCAACACCTGGTCGATCACTCCCCATCACACCCCAATCCCCTTCCCCCAATTTGGAATTGACTTTGTAGATTGTCAAAGAGGAGGTGCTGGCAAGACAGATTCTAGCTAGGGAATAGGAAAGCTATCAGTGTACGACTATATGTGATCTGCTCTCAGGTAGGTGTCATTCCCAATGACTTCGCCCTAGGTGATGTCTAGAAGCCCTACATCACTGACGTCCTAGTTGGAGCTGCGACTATGATGGACCATGCTATGACTCAGGCTACCAATAGGTTTCACCACTCAACGCCAAGGCTATCATCATGCTTACCATGAGAAGCAAAAGAAAAATATGTTCGAGAAGGCTATCTGGTACCCCTCCCGCAAGGTCTATGCCAAGACCTGGCCCCGTGCCAAGGGTAGGTTCACAAAGCATAATATCGATGCAGATCAAGATTTCGCAGAGGATTACACTGCCTTGGCTATCGTTGCCCCTGACGGCTACGTCTACAGCCACCTAAGCACCATCCTAGCCTTGTCATTCTGATCACGCCTTCAGTTTATGATGCTACATTATCTTCCTGCATTGTGCCTCTATCCTTCTTGTTTTCACTCTTCCAATAGCACATTTATTTAGAATATGTGGTGCTACACAATCGACATGTTAACTGAGACAACCTCTTAGTCTTTCCATTTGTTGTCTCAGTCATATATATTGATAGGATTTCCTTTTGATTTCTTTCTGTAGTTTTACTTTTTAGATGGTTCAAAACCTATTTACGTTTACACAGAACATGGGAAATTTAATGTCAAAAAAGTTTCCATGTACGTTTGTTTCGATACTCTATGTATTGGTTGTATTCACACTCTAGGCATTTCTCTAAGAACCCAAGAACATTGCCACCAACGTACTTCCTGCATCCCAAAGTCATCAGAACAAGATAACCAAATAGCCATGAAGGCATCAACAATATGGCAGTTTTAAGTTCAATGTCCGTAACACCAATGTCAAAGTGAGGACTAATAAAATCGCATTTGTTCAACATTCCATTCAACTTGATGATGACATCTAAAGAGGGTTGGATCATGACTTGTCGCTTCCCCAACTTCTTGGAATTGTGCATGCTTTTAAAGGCATCATTCAACACATTGACTCTCACCATTGTGATCTCACATACAGGGCAAATCAGGAGACAATGATGGTTGCATGATTATATATTATGATGGGTAATGCCATCAAACATTGATCCAATTTGATAAAATCAAATCCAGTTGATGCTTGGCACTATTTTTCTCCTTCACGTGTTCATTTATAGCCATTACCGTAATAAGTTATTTGTATCTTGTCACACCAAACACCTCTAGTGATAAAAGCATGACAAATTCATTACTAGTTTATGAAGGAACCGTTTAATAGAGTATACCTCCACTATGTGTTGAAATTATATTTAGAGACTATATTGTTTCTTCATTGATCTTTTTATATAAAATTGTACTCAAGATAGTTCATTAGACTTATCTTTATTACTAATAACCCAACTATTCAGTAATCCACACCTCACTAATTCATTATTGTACTTTGTTAGAGTTCTTTTTGAATTCAAACTACTATCATCTAAATGAAGAAGTAAGGTGCATGAAGGTGTTAGATGACATATAAAGGATAATAATGCAGTCTTGCTATTATTTGTAAACTGAGTTAAAATCCTCTTCCAGTTTAGATAATTTGCAGTCTGAACCAAATTGTATTCCTCACTAAAATTAAACCAAACTGATTTCATGGAATGGTTTACTTTTTGCCCAACTCTATTTTGACTGAGGATCTTTTAGACTTCTTTATTACAATGCTCTAAATTTGAACATAATTTTCATGTATGTTTCATTCTGTACTCTATGTACTAGTTGTAGTTGTGAATATGGCATGTCATTGAGTTTATTGTAGAATTTTCTGGTGATTGGCACTAGTTTTCCTAAGATAAAATGTATGCATGATCACTGCTTATAATCCCTTCTAAATCAGTTGTCATCATGAAAAATGTCTGTATGGTTTCAACTAAATATTCTATAGTAGGAGTTTTGTATTTGCCTAGCACAGTCTGAAGATGACGTCGAGCTACTCATCCCTCCCTACAACTACCATTTCCATACATGATGAATCACCAAGTGGCTCCATATCAATGCAATGTGTCCACTCTTCAAGTATAACATCCATAGGAGAGACGATCTAGTATGATTTCTGAACAGTTGGAGACACATTGTTTATACATATCATCCAGGTAAGTGGATACATTCTTTTATTGACTAGTTTGGTCCACTAGAGGAAAATCTGGGTGCCATAGCTTAGGGCATGCATATACCGCAATAAGGCCTTGGTTTGGAGCACATGTAGAGGAAACTTTAGCTACAGAAGATCGAGGATGACATGTTTTATCATTGTATCTTACAAACATGATGCAACAGTACAATTAGAAAAGAAATGAAATTTTAACTTCAATTTGGTCTTGCAATGTGCGATCTTTAGCATGGCTTTACTCTTTCTTTGGGTGTGCTTTTGTTTGATTTTTTATTATATAATAATGGACAACAAAAATGGAGTACGGTCTAATTTCTTCTGAATTAACTCTGCCTTCGGCTCAAACTTGTGCATTATCCTACTTTTATCTTTTCTTGAAGTTGTTAATTAATGGCACAAATAGCTTGAAGATAGGCGGCCGATTACTGACCTGATACCAAAAATTCCATAACATTGACATCAAAATTGTGTGCGCTATTATCTATCCAACCTTACAGTTGATATTCTCCAAGTTTAAGATTTTAACACGACTTTAGCTCCAGCTGCAAACATTTTTATACCTACCAGTGTTGCTCTATCATTCCTGACTTCCATAGGGTGGTACACACTTATGTCTAATACAGAGGATGAGTACTATTGTTTTTAAGTTCTGTCACATATTAATTTTTTCCTATGTAGTCTCCTTTGTGGTTCTTTAGGTGCAAATCCCTAGTCATGTATGTTTGAAAAAGGCAACTGCATTGTTTTCTACTTAGTGTTTTCTATATTAATGGTTGTGATTTCCTGCTCTTATGCTATGGAACTGGCTACACCTATCGGTGTTGCTGCTACTGATGGTGTCTTAATAAAAGATAGTGATTCCTGAAGACATAAACTATGTTATGTGGTATTTGACAAAACTGATGCATGAACATAAGAGAACACTATTGTTACTGATTTTACAGGTTGCTTTGGTTCAGACCATGGAGAGTTTCTTATCTTACTTGCTTCTATAGAGGTATAGTCATTTCTCACAAAAAACTTAGTTGTAGAAAATTTAATTTCAGTTATTCTATTTGTTTTCCTCTGCTATTGTGGTATAGTCAAGCAATGACACCCACTTGCAAGAGCTATTATTGACGATTCATACCAATATCAATTTTTCAAGGGGATTTCTACTAAATGAGAAGATGACAAACATCAAAAAGAAGCAAAGCTATCCACGTGGCTTCTGGAGACCCACAAATTTTCTTCATTATTTGAAAAAGGAGTATTGTGTTATACGTCACCCTTATAAGAAGTGTCAGAAGATGACCTTCAGGAATGTGTTTATCTGTTGTAGGTCAGAATTTTCTACATTATTTGGAATTGTATCAATTTTTTTGCATTAGTTGGGATTTTATTGAGTTGTTCCAGTGGTATTGTTGCTACTATAAAAATGAAATTGTTACAATAGAATTTGATTAATTTGCATTCAGGTGATTGATCTCAATGATTACTCATTTAATCATTTGACGAAGCATATGAACATGGCTCAAAACCATCTCATATGCATCATACTATGTTTTCATCTCATATAGATTCATACCTTGTTGGAGGTTTTGTATCTAGCTGGAGAAAAGTTTGAATATCAATATCAACTACATGAGCTTCCTATGGCCAATCAGAAGCAGAGCACGGAGAAGTTCTCTATTTTCAATCAAGAAAATCAGTACCTTAGCAGCCTTTCTCTTCTTATGAGTTTATCAATGTTATCATATTCGTTGATGATACAAGTGGAAGAATTAATACAAAAGAAAAATCAATATAGAAGAAGATGCACATGATCATGTGGCATATAGAGTCTACAGTGGATAGAGTTAGTCAGAAGAAGATATTGTATATATGTATCTTTTTTCCATGCATATTGTAAAATAGGGCCATATTAATGTCTTCCCCATGCGTACTCATTGTTCAAATATAAATAAAAGCATTATTGTTGACATTGTAAGCACAACTCGATCTTGATTAACATTCGTCTTTTTTCTTTTTGAAAACCCATATATATTGGCAAGTGAATGATTGGATACATAATGTCTCTTACTACATATGTATGTGTAGTACATGGTGTCTTTCAATACACACTAGGTATAATTACATGTGTAGTAAGTGCTAATTTTTGCTATACATGAACTACAAATACAAATTGTAACCAATGTCATCTTTCCCTACATATCATAGCTACAAATTGAATTGTAGTCATATATTTAACTACAATAGAAACTACATATTTATATGTAAGGACATTTTTACCCACAATTAGGGTTACATATGAATTTGTAGCCAGAGGAATAACTAACTACAACTTTGAAAATTGTAGCCTAAATAATTAGCTACACGAGTATTAGCTTCATATTCTAAATGTAAGGATAAATGTAGCCTAAGCTTTTAGCTTCAAATTTTGGGGTTTTCGCTACAATTTTTTTTTGTAGTTAAAGACCATATTTTTCGTAGTGGCTAAAGATCATTAGTTTCATGCTCAACTTTATTATATACACTCCCAATCATTGTATTTGATCTATATCAATAACTTATAATGCTAGATGTACCAAGATACTAAATGATTCATACTTGAATTCTATTTCAACTTGATAATGTAATAAGTGGCATAAAATGGGATATTTATGAACTTTTCATGATGATCTTGACCTTGCAAAAAATATTCATCAAATATGTTCAAAATGACTTTGTGGACACCAAATCAGTAACTTGATATGATTTTAATATCTAAATCCCTTATGGATCAATCTTGTCCTATGTGGATAAGTGGCCTAAACATGACATCAAATATGACTCAATGTGCATGTTGCTAAACTCAAGATCTATTCATGTACAAATCTTACCTAATGGTCACCCATTCTTTTATACTTCAAGATCAGTAATATGTTGATGCTTATGACACTAAATCAAGATTGATATATATTATACTCTAGTCATGACTATCTTGCATGAAAACGGATCAATATGACTTATACAGATGATATGATGATTAAGACATTAATCCCATTCAAATTTTATGATTTCCCGTTAATATGATCAAAACCTAAGTTTGAAATCCTTGATATATGATGTAGTTATATTTTGATGATGAATATTGCATGAAAAATTAGAGATTTCAAAATTCATCATCGTAATTGATGAAACTTAGATTAGGTGAGACATCAACCCTTTATGAATATGTTTAAGGTGACCTAAATATTTTTGATCTTAATTGTATCACCCTTTCTTGTAATGTCGGTATTTTTTGTTGGACTCTTTTTCAAATATCTAGTTATTTCCTTAATGATAATTTTCTCCTATCAAGGTACGCTTTATCCTCTAGTTGGCAAAACTAGTGGGATTGAAATTTGCATGTATGTATGTAGTATAAATGTTTGGATTTACATACTTGTTTGAGATACATGTTCCTTATGACTGCTATGTTTTGAGTCTTGAATATTCTATGTAAAAAAAAACTTTAAAATGTAAAAAGATGTCCATTATACAACCTTTTACACCTACTTGTATTCCTAGGGTAAGGATATAAGGTTGGGTGTCCTACTTGATTTATCAATAAAGGTCAAACCTTGTTGATATAAGAGTTAGGTCTTGGTGATGGCCTTGAGGTCCCTTACAAATAGGGTTAACTCTTGATGTTTATTCTTGTAGTCCCTCATGTTGAAATAGGGTACTTACTTAGCTTTAACTTAAATTTCCCTCATGGACCCCTTCTTTGAGAAGTTGGTAAAAGGCCTTATCATATTGTTGATGTAATGGAAATGAACTTAAAACACACTTGCGTGATTATAAAAAAGTATTTAATGTTGTTTCTTTATTTCTTATTATTATATCAAGTTTTGACAAGCAATATTTGTTCTATCAAACCTGCAATTTTATATGTTTGTGTAGCGTACTCAACACAATTGTGTTGATGTGTACCCATTTTATGATATTACATAAGATGTACACAATGAATGATTTACAATGATTGTTGCTTCAGTTATTATATGATAATTTGTTGATCTTACTCTAATGAAAACTAATGATATGCAAATGGAATTCACAATTTAATGTATGGGAGGTACTAGTTTAAATTTCTTTGTTATATCTTGTTGTTGTTTGTGGTTTTATTATGCGTATGTTATGTGATTCATTATATAAATGGACTCTCGGGTCCTCTCACCTTTGGCTGTCTAACCATTAGGAGTTAGTATTTGGGTAAAAAACAATTCGGTGACAGTACACATGAAGGAAAAGACATGCATAGACTCTTTTTCACTAGTGTTGTGCTAAAAGAGTGTTAAGGAATGAAAAAAATACTAAAAATAGAAGCAATTGATAGAAGTAGTAACAACTTTCCAAATTTTGACAACCATGTAAATCTTTGTTGGTGTCATGTTGGAGAAACCATATCCTCCTCGTCCCCCAACCTTCGTTAAGCCACACTCCCAACCCTGGCAACTAGAAAAAGAAGGCGCATGTGGGAGTCAACTCCCACTATGGCGATACAAACAACTTTATTAGAATACATAAAATATAATCAAAAATACATAAAACTAAAGGCATATAACCTTTCCACAACCTTTTATATGTAGACGGATTGAGCATCATATTGGACCAGGTCGACCCATCCTACTACCTAGCTCGTATACCCAACCCAAATTCGACCCTAGTGATCTAAATGGCTGGACCGGGCATGTAGTTTAGACCCATTTTCTAATCTGGACCAGGTCCAAACCACTAAAACCCTGACCAAAAAGCCCTAGACCCAAACCACAAAAATAGTTATACCATATGCTTTTTATTCATATAGATAGAACAATATATTCACCACCTTGTAGTGTGCTATCCTTGTACATATGTATACTAAGTTTTCTATCCAAACAACAAAAACATGACTTTTTGTGCTCATTTTGAAATCAATGAGTAACATTTCACACTTTTTAATCTCATCTTATGTATATTAAATCAAAAATAGGAGGTTGAATGCGGCCACATACTCTACCTAAGAGAAGACATCATTGATGGGGTTAAGGTTGGGGTGGGGTGGAGCACCAGTGGTGCCTCAACCAAGAGCACAAAGATGTGAAATCTCTTCATATGACAACCCACAACCATGGCTAGGATCTATATCTAGGTTAGAAAGAAGGCCTTTGAGAAGGCCTACAAGATCATAGTTTTGATGCACAAAATGTGAATGGATCCTCTTAGAACAACCACATAGAGTTTTGTTAAAATTAAAGGGAAGGATCATGCATCCTTAGATTTTCTCAAAGAGGCCATAACTTCATCCACATCATCAACATCAAAGTGATAATTGAGGTCAATAAGAAGACCTTGTCATTGCTAACTGTTAACACTTGGCTGGAGGTTCATTATTTGTGGGAAGAAGAAGCATAACCTGAAAAAGAGAGGATGATCTAAAATTTAAATCTTGACAAATGCTTGAGATGATGTTGTTGTTGGTCTGGTGAGTATTACCAGAAAAACATTTGTTTCAGGCCATCCAGATTTTCATAAAATACATGAAGCAAGAAAGTTAGTTATAAAGATAAGAACATAATGTATACACAATTCTTTGTTGAAAATATTGTCTATAGGTGTTTCATAATTCCTTATAAATCATACTACCATGGTGATGAAAAAGTAATTATAGATATTCTTTTATTCATGACAATCAAAGAAGGTATGATAAGATTATGCATCCTCATTTAATATATATAGAAAAAATGAGGTCCATAAAATCCCTTCTATAACAAATTTAGCCGTAGAGAAAAAAAATTTGCTCCCAATCAACCAAAGAAAGACGTCAACTTTAGTGGGCATTTTATAGGCCAAAAGAACTTTATGGAGAGTCAAGTTGACTAGGGTGAATATTAAGTGATAGTGTTTATTGAGGCTAATAATAAAGAGAGGGATATATTGAATCAATTGCATAGAAGTGATGCTTTTTTAGGCTAATAACAAAGAGAGGGATATATTGAATCAATTGCATAGTAGTGATGCGTCTCTTTAGATGGTTGTTTCTTAAAGATCCTAGTAGAACAACAACCTTAACTACAAAAAATATTGTCTTTAACTACAAAAAAAAATTGTAGCGAAAACCGCAAAATTTGTAGCCAAAAGCTTTGGCTACAATTATCCTTACATTTATAATATATAGCTAATACCCGTGTAGCTAATTGTTTAGGCTACATTTTTCAAACTTGTAGTTAGTTATGCCTCTGGCTACAAATTCATATGTAACCCTAATTGTAGGTAAAAAATTCCTTGCACATAAAAATGTAGTTTCCATTGTAGCCAAATGTATGACTACAATTCAATTGGTACCTATAATATGTAGGGAGAGATGGCATTGGTTACAATCGTATTTGTAGTTCATGTATAGAAAAAATTAACACTTACTACACATGTAATTATAACTAGTGTTTAGTGAAAGACACCATGTACTATACATACATATGTAGTGAGAGACATTATGTATCCAGTCAGTTGCTTGCCAATATAGAGGGGTTTTCAATAAGAAAACAGATGAATGTTAATCAAGATTGAGTTATGCTTACAATGTCAACAATGATACTTTTATTTATATTTGAACAATGAGTACACATGGGGAGGACATTAACCTGGCCCCTGTTTTACAATATGCATGGGAAAAAGACACATGTATACAATATGTTCTTCTGACTACATCTATCCACTGCAGACTCTATATGCCACATGATCATGCACATCTTCTTGTATCTTGATTTTTCTTTTATATTTATTCCACCACTTGTATTATCCTTGTCTGGTCACCTCCCTTTGTTGTAGAAGTTTCTCTATAAGCCTTTGATATTCACAAAGAATCAACAGCAACTTCAAAGCATACAAGGCATCATATTGTCCTTTGAGCAAAGCACATTGAAAGATACAAAATAAGCTTCAATTCAACAATCAAATAGTTTGGTATTATGTATTAATTCAGCTATAAACTATACAAAGTCATACCCCAGAGCGAACTATGATGGAATTTAAGTTCATCTACTCAACATTACATGTAAATATACCATAATGAATGACTAGTATCTTCAATCCCAACAGCAACCCCCTTTATTCATGAAGAACATAGCAAAGAATAATGTACTCTCTTCAATGAAGAGACTGTGCAACCAACCATTGCTACATTAAAGAGAACCTAAAAAGTAATTAATAGGTAGTATTTCAGCAATGATAGTGTAAAAACTCTAGCCAACAGAGATGAATGCGGGAAAGTTAAGTGTTGGCACAATGCAACTATGGCACAACTCACAGTTACAATAAAAAAATCCATTATTGATTGCTAGTAAAAGCTAAATTTGAGACCACACTTGATGGAAGAGAGAGAGAAGGAGTGATACTAGGGCTCCTCTACCCTTGGAGAGACCCAAAGTGAAGTCTGAGGCTCCCTCAACCTACCCCTAGTGGCCAAAGATCATTTGAAGCAAAGATGTCCAAGAAAATTCAAAGAACATAGTCAAAGTGATGATCCAGGACCCAACACGGTCGTGGTACCACAAAACGGCCGTGCTAGGTCACTTACAAATCAACAGACAACCTCCAAGTCAAGCAGAGAGCAGCACGGCCGTGCAGAATAGAACGGTCGTGCCAGTGACAGCCACCACAGTCGTGCACCACAAAACGGTCGTTCTATAGAAGAATAGAATGGTCGTGCAGCATCACCACGACCGTGCTAGACACCACGTTCGTGGCGCCCTGACACCACCACGGCCGTGCTAATCACCACGGCCATGGCCATTTCAGTCCAAAATCGACCAAAACCCTATTAACTTTGATGGAATAAACCCACGACCATACCCATCTACCACGGTCGTGATCTACCCTACCTACCATGGCGGTGGTGACCTACCACGGTCGTGCTACTCACAAAACCCACCTAGTTTGCTAATGACTATATATATGTACACATCAACCCAAAACCTTCTACAGAAACATAAGGATCCTCAACATAAGCAATATAAAATAGAGAGGGACAAATGCAAGTAGAGTAAAGGGCTGAGATGAAGTCTTGGGTGAAGAAGTCAGATTACATGGAATTTTAATTAAAAAAAAGAAATGTTCCTACTATGATCTTGATAATAGGGCAACTCTAAACGCATGACAGAAGCTATCCTCCCTTGGATTCAATGATCACTTAATACCGGTTTTATCGTCATTGGACTTAACTGCTCAGCAGGGGAAATTAGCTATAATGATGCATGAGTTCAACTTGATGCTAAACGCATTCAGGTGAGCATCAGGATGACAAAAACCACTTGAACCTTTGCTCTTTGCAGCTCTCATTTCTCTAGCCCACATAGATTCTTCTATTGTAATTAGTTCAAATTAGTAGACATGAGTAGTTAGAGACCAAACATTAAGAGGAAGTCATCTATACTGGATACACATACTTGCCAAAAGATATGCATACTCACCAACCACCTATTATAGGCCAAATCTTGTTCATCACTTGTGTAGTTATTCATCACTAGAACAACTACATCCCTAAAGAAAATAGGGTCATAAACAAAGCAAAATGAATGAACTCATTCGAGAAAAGCAAATGCCTATTCCAGTTATCCCACTTTAGAGATCAGAGATGGGAGATATAAGATGGGATGTCTATGAGAAAGACAGCAGCATGGGCTCGTTTAGTTGAAGGAGAAAATGGAACAGCATAAATTAGTTCACTTCAGGTTAGGCTATCAGAGGAAGTTAGTCATATATATATATATATATATATACCAATATATATATACCAAAATATATATATCAACACCACAATTATTGATCTTACCAAAACCACAATCAACATGGTCGTAAGAATCTGAAATGAGATCCCTTTTTGCAGTCATTAGTTCTTCTCTTAGTACTTCTAGCTTCAGAAATCTGAAATGAGAGCTGCAAAAGAGTAGTGCATAAATCACTAAAGCACATGAATCGATGCACTATGACAAAGCATAGACAGATAGAGGAAACTTAGAAGGCCTAGCTACATTCATTCAGACAGGAAGAGCATCACCAAAATGGGAATATCAACATGCTTCTGTAAAGGATGTTGCTGAGACCCAGGGTGAAGATGGTGCTCTGGATTCTAAGATACAGATGTTGAATGCCTCTTATGTTGAGTGATGCAAATGACATATGAAGTAGCTTGTTGTGACGTGCAAAGAAGTATCTATCAGTAGTACTTACCTATATTTCATGATGGAGTGAATTTGCAAGCTAGAAACTCACCACTTCTTAATGTCACGATAGCTTCCACGTTTTATTCTTATGTTCCAAGGCATTTTTTTCAGATGTCATTCTCGGTGCCTGCAATATTATAAAATGCTTCCAGTTTACTACATAGTATTAAACCACAAGATTCCAACTAGGAATTGTAAAGAGATGCACCTTGATTTCACTCACTGCCTAAAATATAAAGTTATGATTTCTAGAATAGAATGTATAATCATCTAGATATGTTAATGCATCATTCTTGGTGACTCTGAAATATCAAAAAAATTGCACACTAACTAAAAGCCACGTGTTGGTTTTTCATTGTGAAGATGTATGGTCTTGAATTTGAATCTTATTCAGGAGAAGGGGTCTTGGGTGGAAATCCAACCAATGTTTGGAAAGATAAGTGGGTGTGAGGATGTGAGAATGTTAAACTTCTGTGTAACAAAGTTATTCCTGAGGATCTTAAGGATATGCAAGTGGTGAGTATGGTCAACGAATCTGGGGGATGAGACATGGAATTTCTGAAACACCAGTTTTATTTTGGTATAGTGTTGGATATACAGCTCATAAATTCGTCCAAGGAGGAATTTGGAGAGGACATTCATATCTAGAAAGGGAGTTGGAACGTAGATCTCAGTGTTAGATCATCTTACTCTATTTTGACAGAAGGAAGGGTTGTTTTGGAATGAAAATGCTAAAGTGAACTGTCAATTGGACAATTCTTGGAAGCAGCAATCATCCCAATAGGTCATAAGTATGGTATAAGAAAAAATATTTGGACAGTAAACCAAGAAAGGCAATTACAAATTTCGGATACCAAAAATATCAATTTTATTAAAAAGACCGGCGAATATGAACAATGTACTCACTATTTGTCACGTTAAGCACTGTGTCATAACCCAATGATAGACTTTGACTCCCCCATTTATACATCTTGACAAAAACTTACTATATCCTTTTTAAGTTTCCATTTAGTGATGGCAATACACTTGTATTCTCTTTAGACTAAACCTCATCATTCATGAAGTCATAAATCATCCTAAAACCTATGCAATCACCTAAAAGTTAATTATATGCTCATTAAATCACATGATTCTCTGTAGTGTATATAGTAGAAAACTTTCACAAAGAAAGGTCAGTGGACTACTATGAAATTTTAGAATTGGATGACATGTATTGTACTCATTAAAGGTCACAATTGATACAGGCAATAAGTGGGAAATATACTTAAATAGTATATCTACTAAGAACTGTTTAACTTCCATTATAGCTAATAAAATGTCCAACAAGATAGACATTGTAACGAAAAGCAAATATGTGATTAGTTATTCAACAAGCAACAAAAATTCAGCATATGCTTCTAAGATCACAGTTGGTATGGTGGACTACAGAAATTTGCACAAATTCATGACAACAGTAAATTTTTCCGCTCTGAACTACAGAACATGGAATTTGAGTTTCTTGGAGATGATGATTCTTTGGTAATGTAGATCATCTTATATAATCCAGCAATCATTCAAACACCTATGTACCGAATCTAAGGAGGCATACAAACATCTCAATTAGATGTCTAATCTGCATAATAGTGTAAAATCATATAGTCATTGTTTGAGAGTTTTTCCTACAACCAGAGCGTTGTGTTGCAACCAGATGCTTCTAGTTATTGCTCTTTGTTGGTAGTAGTAAGCCCGGTGGGTAGGGACATTGAGGTGGAGGTAGCCTTCAAGGAAGGGGTTTGTGGTGTGGCACTAACGTTCCATCACCCCAGCATTCATTAACTTGTTTCTTTTGTTGAGGGAGCCCAGGGAGGAGAGTTGGTAGGTGAAGAAGATGCAGTGTAGGAAGTGCATAACACTTTATGGTGGCAAGCTCCCCCTACAGGTTGCATGAGTATCTCAAAATTCACATTATCAACAAAATAAGCCATTTAATCACCATCACATCATAATAATGGTCCAATATCTACTGCCTCTCTGAACTCTAAACTGAGAGGACAAACTATAACAATATCAATTTTAAAAGTATGAACTCTGAACTGAGAGGACCAACATCTTTGAGAATCAGGGGAAGAAGGTTTAGTACAACACATATGGGTTGGTTTTAGAAAAATTCTGATCTATACGAGTTACGGAAAATACTTTGTTTATATGATAGACCATTGTAGGATCAGTTACTTTCCACTATAGTAATAAAAATTGAGACTTAATAAACACCCACTTTTTAATATTTACCTCTTTTTTTATTATTCGGATAACTTATATAACCATCTCTTGTTGTTTAGTTTCTCTAAATCTCAAGAATGACCCTTTACTGTTGCAGTTGTTGCTATGATCAACAAACATATATAAAAACTATCTAGGATATTGACCCTAAATATTCTCGAATTCCTCCAATAGAGGTGAGCACTTCAGTATATGAGCGACGACAAAGGCACCCTCATCTACTGAGTATAACTACATCAACTCTAGACACTTGAAACACTTGGAGCAGTAAAGACTATAGTTGTAGTTTCTTCCTACTGTTCTATTGGAAAGGATCTGCAACATGTTTAGAGATGATCAAAGATCAATAGGATCATTATAGAAACTCATGATCCCCTGGTTCATGGTCAAAAATGATAGTATCCCAGTAAGAAAGCTATATCAATAGATCAAAATATTAAACTAGTCAATCTATAAATAACAACAAAATGCATAAGTAGGTTTTCAACATGAACCTCCATCTCATCTTTAAACTCCTCCTCTGAAAACACACTCAGGGTGAAACTAGAAAGACCCATGACATCAAAGTATGAAAATTCAAAACGAGACATCATAGGTAAAGAGAAAGAAAGCACCCAACTCAAGACATGAAAAAATTCTTCAAACCAAAATAGTCATCATAGATAGTTACAAATATTTGAAAGTCTAAGAATACCATTCATTGAAAGTTAGTAGTCTCAAAAGACTTTGGCTTTGTCCAATGTTCAAGATATAAACATATGAGGTCTTCATGATGTTATGGTTCAGTGACCTGCCATCATGGACAGACCCACTGACCAATACATATTGTGATAACCCCTAAGGTACTAGTGTGTTTCGTTGATTATTCTTAACATCATGATTGAATGTTTTTTTAGAAGTACATATAGCTAACTTAAGTTTGAGACTTTCCACCACACGTAAGGGGTTCCTATAGTTATTTGAGCAGCAGGCAGGGGGGCCGTATTTGTTCCAAAAAATCTTACTTTTTGAAATGTGAAAGTATATATATATATATATATATATTGTAGCTCACTACCAATACATGTTTATTCAACAATATGAACTTGTTACAAGTAAGTTGGTTCAACTGAAGGGAATTAGGAGCAAGTGATAGTCATGGTTGTGCTTAGAACTGTGAAGAAAAACTGAATATAAATAAGGGTACTAGTTATGCTTGCTACTTGAATAACTCTCTGTGCTTATTCTCTATAATTGAACCATATTGCTAGGACAAATTGTAATTTGTTTTCTGTCCAAATAAGTACATATCTATATGAGAAGTTTATGAATTATTCAGGCCTTGAAAGATCATTTTCTGACCCTAGATAATGGACAAACAAGTATAGACATGATAAAGGATCAGAGGTGCTAATACGACCCATTCTCTTCCAAGGTTTCAGATGATTCAACTCTAAAGAGTGTATTACACCCATCCCTCAAACAATCTCATGGATGAAAAACCAAAAACCTTCTCAAATTGTACATTTCTAATATGCCTAATCAGTTAGATACAAGGAAGGTACAAAACAGTTGTCCCTCTTCCCCTTCTACAAAGGGCCACCACTACGTTCCATTCGAAATCTAAAAGCTCCATCGTGTGTGTTAGAAATTCTGAATCCCTAGGCAGATTTATCCAAAACTAGAAGTATGGACAAAACTCCATGCACGGGTACATGGGCTGACAGTTATAGGTGTAGAACACATATATGAATGTTGGAAAAAATATGCATATAATGTACCATATTCAGGAGCTCTTCTTCACCATAATAGGTGCAGAACACATATATGAACATTTTCTCATTACATATTGATCATGAAGGGATTTATACCCAGTATGTTGAAGCGTTTACAATCTTATTCGGATTTGGACTGCATAATTCAGCAAGATGGTTGGGGCAGAGGGTAATATGATGATGATAGGTATAATGCAATTGTGAGGTTATGGGGTTCTAAACATCGAATGTAACTAAGGGGCATTGTTATACTCCAATAAATCTATCCCAAAAAAATTCATTTTCTATATTAGAAAACCCTTAGTGATTTATGTATTAGAAAACCCTTAGCATTTGAGCAGAGCATCTAGACTAGTTCCAGGTTGACATGGGTGCTCCTCATTAACGAGATCTCAAAGTTAACTTCTAAAAATGAGTCACTTAAATCAGAGGTGAATCTGTGGTTAGAGAAATTTAGCAATCTTTAAAATCAAGTTAAACAATTACAAAAATCTCACTCCAATCTTAGAAAGGTTAATGTTGAGCTCCTGGATAGAGTCAAAAAACTAAATAGAAATGAAGAGGCATTCCATCTTTTATAGAAGAAAAATCTAAATTTAACAATGAAGGTTGATACGTTAGTAAAGTAAGCAAATAATCTACAAGAAACATTTATGTTACATAAGATAGAAACCTATTAGCCCAATGACTAGAGTATCATAACCAGTGCACACATCAAACCATTCAGATACCTCTTAAGAATACTATATAAAAAGTAGAAAAATAACTCACGTTGCGCCTTTAGAATAATAAATTTAACTAGATCCATGGTCCTTGCAGGCCAACAACCTCATCCAGGTAGAAATTATTTTCTGCTTTGTAATGTAACAACTGCACGGGAGGATCCAACTTTAGTGATTGGCAATGTTATAACAAGGCTTATTGGAGAAAGGATAATTCCCTTCTGAATGTCTTCTGCTCACCTGATTGATGGATCATTCCCATCACACCTTTCACATGCCAAGGTGAAATAGTTGGAGCCATATGGCCTCTGAATGTCTTCTTATGTCATTGTGATTTGCTTTGAGCAATCCTAGAAGGCTTATTTTTAGATCATCTTGTGAGATGATGGTTATCTGAATATGCATATAGCACTTGCAAGTAGCAATGAAAATAGGTCCTTTATATGCCTCCATGTCATCCATACAGAAAAGGGAAAGATGTTAGTGTATTATTTGTTGCATAGTGAATTATGGTGTTCATGGATCCTAATTGAATCCATTACTTGTAATGCAGAAAATGTGAGTGATTGTTATGCCCTGTTTTCTATCAGTCTTCCTTATTTTTCTCTAGATATGTCGTCATGTCTTGTACAAACACCAATAATCTTATGAATAAGAGAAGCACCATCTTTAAACATATAATGAGAATGGTTCCTAAAGAAGAGATGAATGTAGAGTAAATTCTAACTGAGAGGGTGGGTAGCTATCAAGTTGAATAGAGTAAAACAAGTCATGTCATACTAAAAAGCTATTGTGCTAACAAATTTTAAGAAATGTCAACAGATCTACAAATTTTATTAGTAACTAACCTTACCTACTTATGAGTCAATTACGACAACATTTATATATGCTCGACTTGGCATTACTAGCAATGTCTATCAAGCAAACCAAGATAAGAACAAGATAATTCATCCAAGAAGGTGGCCCTATAATAACTAAGAGATGAAATCATCTTTAATCAGCAAGCCTAGGGCTTTGCATATCCATAGCATTTCTTTTAGTAAGAAATTCCCAAATCTAGATTCCAAAGTAGAGATAACAAGAATGCAGCCGCAACTCTCAAATAATGTAGGCAAACTATAGGTTCCAATACTCACCAGCATTGATGACAATGAAGGATTTACTTCAGATCCACCATATCCACGGTAAGAAAAAGTAGCATGGATTTACTTCACATCCACCATATCTACCGTGAGCAAAAGTAGCACCATCGTTTTTGCATAAAAAATTGGAGAACCTCAAGGACGCATACAGGAAGCTGTAACAGGTGCTTTTAAATAAGAATAATTAGAGGAAAGTTATATAGAACATATAATACAATACAAAATGTGAAGACAGAAACACAACACAGCTTCTTTAGTTGCTCCAGAATCAGCTGTGTTTGGGGTTTTATGCTTTAACAAATTGCCAAAATTTGCAGTTGTATTAGAATGCTCTTAGGACAATTGGAGTATGTCGAAGACTAACCATCTGTGCACCCCTATTCACTACCTACAGATATCAAATAGAACACTTATTGAAAAAAATGCAAGTGTATATGTATTTCTTTTGAGTACAAGTGAATTACTGATTGTAAAGATAAACTTATATGTTGCCAAATACAGTAATGTCTTCTTTGGTGGCAGATAAATATAAACAGTAGATCACTAACAACATCTTACCCACCCAAGGATAAATCCTTTGGAAAGTGTACTACATATGGAGTACCTCATCTATGTGCAGCAACCTGCTAGTTTCCCTTCTACACTTCAACCCATTGAAGCAACTACAATAATAAATGTGCCATCCTCCACTTATACCCATGCAAAATCCTATGGGAATAAGATTAACAGTCAATAATGACATGCTTATGAAGCGCACAGAGGGTGACATTGCCACTGGCAGTATGCTTCCACTGAGTTCTAATTATTATGAGTTTGTTCATGGAGGAACATCTGCCAACTTAGTAGATGGGTGAGGAAGTAAGCAAGATGGAGCTTTTCTTTAGGAATCAGGTACTACTGAGAAAAGGGACTCTGTTACTGACTTTGTGGGTGGAAATGCTTGCAAGGTTCAAAGGGTTTGAAAGTGTCAATTCTTGAGAACATTCGGCAGTGTCTCGATAAGCATCATAATTGGTAACTCTAAATGCCTCATGCACCCATAGTTGGAGATATGGCATTAAAGCCTCAAAAGTGTACAACCACTGATGACAGAGTTGCAGAATAGGTTGGAAAAATGATACAAGTATGAGAATTTTGGTAGATGTTAGTGGCAAAGGTAAAACTACTACCTAGGTCCTAGAACACTATGTACCAAACCGCCCCAAGAACCCCAAGAAACATCTAGCTCTGTCAAAATTTTGACCTAGACTTCCAATATAAAGTTCACCTAGATCATACTCTATTAGGACGGTTAGGACTTGTAGAATAGAACTAACACTACTTGGGTCTATGTTTCTATATGCTTGCAGCCTAGCCACCAACCAAAACCTTGTCAAGCCAAGTCAAACCCAACTTTTCATTAAATTCACAATCCAACACAAGAAATCATTACCTCCTCTCCTAATACACAAATGAAACAATTAATCAGAAAACAATAGGAATAAGGTAATGTGGATGGATTGTATTTCCATGGTGGAATTTGGGATGCATGTCGTAAGAGAGACCATGAGGTGGAGTCACTAGTCTTCAACTAGCAAAATAACTCACTTGACTCTTCTATTCTCAATTCTGACAGTGGAGCTGGTTTGAGGAAAGGAAAAGCCTACCCATCACATTTGATGCTAGCATTTAACAAGTGGGGACAAGTCATGGTAGCATGATGTTGTCCTACCTTGTTCGCTGGAGGGGATTGCCATCATGATTCTCACTTGACCTTTTAGTAACCGTTTCTTCTTTTGATATGGGGGTCTTCTTGTTTTTGTGATTATACATATTAGTGGATTTCATGATTTCATGATACCCATACTTTCTATAAAAATATTTTCCTATGTTCCTAACTAAAGAAGTTTATAAATTAGGAATCTTGGAGTAGAATGTAAAAACAAGATAAGGTTGGTTCCTTGATAATTATACCTCCGACTTCCCATTGGTATGCCAGCATGACAAGTCAAAACTATAAAATTGAGTAGCAATTGCAAGCTATGAAATGGAGTTGAAGCAGCATGTTGTAAAAGAGGAAGAAGAGAAGTTAAAACTGTAAAAGAATGTAGCAGTAGTATGTTTCGATTTTCCTGATCCTCTAGAACAGTTGGACAAGGCATTTGGGGGTGTCCTCAATATATTTTTTCTCAAGCTAAATTGTCTCACTAACTGCTGACCCAATGCCTGATTTATCAGGTGTTGAGTCTCATATCGGAAAGCTAATTCAGGAGTTAGGAAGCAACTCAAAAACTGTAGAAAATTTATCATAGGGAGGAAAAACTACGTCCTGGAAATAGATCATTTTCTTGAGATAATCCAACAATTTGCATTGGAAATAGGAGATCTACTATGATTAGTCAGCCTGAGGGAGAACGAGCACCTTACAAATGATGAATTCCAAATACTTTCTCGAGAACTGAAGGCAGAGAGAGCAGGCTCTGAGCAGGGAAAGGACTCTAATTTGAGCATGCATGATGTGAGAAACCTTGCAAAGAGGTTTTCATCAAGGAGATCAAGAAGCATGTGTCTAATAAGATTGGAAAGGTTTATTATGCATTGACATCTTGTGGAGCTAGAGTGATTAGGTACTAAAAATGTATGCCCCCTGGAAATCTTGTAGTTGGTTTTCTATAGCCAATGACCCAACTACTCCAAATGATCATGCACAAATGATGTTACAACTAAGCTATATGATGAGCCTGGGTAGTGCTTTTCTCTAAAAGGAAGTAGGGGCTTCGTAGATATCTGACTCAGGGAAGTGATCATCCCTGATGTCATTACTCTAGAGCATGTTGTCGAGAGTGTGACATATGACATGTCCAATGCTCCCATGGCGTACCTAGTTTTAGGGTGTTGCAGATGTCGCTTCCAGTGAGAGGGAGAAGATGGTATTGTTGAAGGAGTTTAGTTATGATCTTGGTAAAGGTAGTGGCATAGTGCACAAACCTTCATTGTTGAGACAACAATACCAGGCTTGGTGAACATGATTCACCTTGATTTCTTGTCAAACCATGGGAGTTTCTCCCACACATGCATCTACAGATTCAGTATTCTTGGATTTCATCCTAGTTCCATTCCATCCTATAACCTGCCCGACTGAATCAGTGAATTTATTAATAAATTTTTGTATTCATCATCCTATCACATTATAGTAAGGATTGCAGACCTATAGAATATTTGGTTGTTTTTTAGTATGGGATTTTAGTTATCTCCACGATATTGGACTTTCTAATGTATCTCCCATACCCTTCATTGGATCGAATCTAGAGTAGGATCTAGTCATACACACCATCTACATTTATATTGATTGAAGGTTAAATCATATTATCATATTATCATATTCTATAACATGGATAATGAAGACCAACATAGAAAATCAACAATAATAAAATATTTCCAATGTCAATTGATAATAGAGCACCATATAAGACAAAATGACATTTACTACATCATATAAACATTTGACTTTAAGTGGTTCACCAACTCTTTCAGACTGTGCAAATGAGCACCAGAAAGCCTGAAATATATGGGGAGTGTCAATCAAAGCCAAACACTTTAAATAAAACCATGTCTGAATTCCATTGTATGGAAATACAGTTGGAAACATACCATCATTAATCTATTGTTGGAAAAATGTGATGATTCTAGAATGATTAATCACCGACGCAATCACTCGAAACCTTTTCTCTCAAAGTATATAAATTTTTGTAAATTATTTAGAATTATCATAATGTAGTTGATCAATGGATGCAAAATTTAGTAGATGAACACGTTATTGAACAAATATCTCCACAAGAGAGGATTCTATGCCACCAGCATAATGAACTATCTAGTTAGATTCTAGGTATTGCCAAAAATATCAAAAATAGAATAAGATGCAAGGTATAAATAGATGTGTCTACTGGTAATTTATTCTGCAACATATATGCTACCCATCAATGTGAGATATCCAAATGTTTAAAAGAGATATACCAAAAAAGAGGGATATGATATAACCTCACTGCAAGTTAAGAGAAGAAGAGGGACAATAGCCACGATCTCCGACGCATGTGCTTTATTGGATGCCTTTCAACCAAGATCCTCTCAACTCTTTCTTTTTTTATTACATACTTCATCCCTCCAACACTTCCGTTATGGCAATGTGCAAGGTCAATTCTTAACGGTGAGGTCAATTCTCAACGAAGGGGAGGAGATGGGGGTATGAGGGAGGAGGAGGAGATGATAGTGTGATCGTATTTGGGAGTTGTGAGAGGAAGCAAAGAGAGTGAGGAGGTAGAGATGATAACGTGATCATATTTGGGAGTTGTGAGGGGAAGAGAAGAGGGTGACAGATAAGTAACACGATCTGGGGTGGTGGGACTATCAGGGCGGGGGAGAGGGGGGCGGGGGAGAGGGGGGCGGAGGATTGTGGGGGAGAGGGGGTGGAGGATTGCGGGGGCGGAGAAAATGGGGTACTCGAAACAATGCTTGAGCGAGGGATGACAGGTGGTTCTAGAAGCCGCACATAATTGGGGAGGATATGGAGTATCGACCGCCAATAAGGGAGAGGAGGGAGTGTTGGCACGGAAAAATTGAATTTTTGGAGGTTTTGTTTAAGACATGCGAAGAGTATTATTTTATAATGGATTGGAATTTTTGTAGTCAAATTGTAGCTATTAGAATAAACTACAATTGATTTAGTTACATATTAATATTTTGTAAGGAAAATTAATTTTTAACTATAAATATTTTAAATGTAGTTAGACAAATTGTAGCTAAATGGTACTTTTTCCGTGGTATAGCTTTTCAGTGATATAAAATAATGAGGACATGGATTGCGAGAAATGAGTTTATACCAGTGAAGTCACCCTGGATGTGACAAAGGGTCATGCTAGAAATACATATCATAATGTGTTCGAGCTGAAATATAAATAATGTCATGTGTAAGGTGTTGACATTTTTAAGAAAACTTCCAAAAAGGGGATATCTTTGTATTTCTTTTTAAAGTCTGGAAGGGTTTGAACTTTAGTATTTGTACATCACAATTTATTTCCAATTTTTTATCTTATCTTCAATAAGATTGCCAATTATTTTAATATTAACCATACATTTGGAATGTAGACTAAGGTTGAGAATGTCCCAATCCCTATTTTTGGTTTGCAAATAATTGTGCAATCTACTAGATGTAGTTTGTTATTTTCTTTTGAGAAACCCCAAAACGAAACATCTCTAAGATGTGTTGATTTTTCCTTGAATGGTTTTGAGAATGGGAACACAAGTGATATAATATGATGTTATATCAGAGAGTGAAGAATTTGTTAGACTGAGATGACCAACTCTAATTAAAAACATTTCCTGTAAGAGACCAAATATTGTAATATTTTATCCAAAATCAGTTTTCAAATAGTAGGGGAAAATTTTTGAGGTGAAACAACATATTTAAGCATTTAAAGAAAAGAGTTTCAATTTGTAATTCATTAAAGATTTGAACTAAAATAATTCAAATTTTGTAAGATAAATGCCATCTTGGGTTGATTTTCCAAAATTGATTTTAATCCCAAAAATATGTTGAAAGGTGTTGATAGCCCTCAGAGTGATATGATGATATTATCATCAGTGGGTTGAAGAAATTCGTACTGTCATCCACAAATTTGTATCATATTATTATCACACAAATTTGTATCATATTACTATCACACCCACATCTCACAATAATTGTTAATCATGAAATGAAGGTATAAATTGAGAATTAAACAAGATAAAAGGATCACTCTTAACCTTTTTTGCAATTTCAAGTTCTTTGTTTTCTAAATTCCAATCACATAAACTAACTTTTCAAGGGAGTATAAACCTTGATCCTCTAATCTGATTTC
This sequence comes from Alisma plantago-aquatica, assembly GCA_963693085.1. Classification (NCBI taxonomy): domain Eukaryota; kingdom Viridiplantae; phylum Streptophyta; class Magnoliopsida; order Alismatales; family Alismataceae; genus Alisma; species Alisma plantago-aquatica. Next base: position 1,110,882,856 of record OY856409.1, read on the forward strand.
AACAATAAAGATACATATCTAAACATTCATTATGTTTCCCAAACTTCCATGTACATACGACTTGATAATTGGATACACACTTTTTAATAAGGAAACAAAGTTAAACATCATCATTTACAACTCTATTATTTGTTTACAATGACATGGAGTGACATGGACTGACTGGACTTGAAAATTTTGATACTTATTGCTTGTGGCAGATCTATTTTGGCATTGACATTCTTTAATTCACGTGGTTTCCCTAAAAATTTGTGAGTAGAGGGGTGAGACTACTTATGTTGGTATGTATGCCAGAGAGCCAGTCATATCATGATTGTAATGTGGCATCATGTACTTGATTTGATTAATAATAAAGGCAATTCTATCTATTAGGTTTGTACAATTATGAGATGAATACATAACATGATATATTTCTAAAGAATGATGTTACTTGATGACATATGTTTTAGGTTGAGGACCTCAACAATGAGATCACATGTATGATAAGAGTGTAACATTCTTGTTATGTCCCTAGTCGGATATTATTGTGGAAGCAAAATAAACGACAATTATACATAAGACTAGAATGTATGTTAACTGATGACAGAGTCTCATTAGACATGATATTGGATAATAAGTCAAACACATAGGTACTTGTTAGAGAATAGTATACCGCACATGCTACCCTTGAAAGTGGTGCATGGAACTGTTGAATTGTAGTCATAATAAGTTCTCAAAGTGATAGTGGTGATTGTGGTTCTTAGACTTGAATTCACTACTATCATTACATGTTGTTTGATGAACTTTGATGCTATTCAAGTTGACCTTGAATAAGGGCTTCTATAAAGATGGGGCTCGGGTACTTTGTGGTACATGGGGATTGACTATGAGTGATGTAGATGGGATTTTCCCCTCATACCAAATTTGATATCATGGCCATTTTATAAGCAAGACTAAGAAACACATGACCATGCCATGTGAATCATTTGTAATATTGAAATAACATGCATCTCAATAGTCTACTCAAGTTCAAGAAACATAGGGTGAATATTAAGAGGATGACAATTTCATGTCTTGCATTCAATCTAGATATCTGGGACAAGGGAACTGTACGATCATGATAGCACTGGTCAGACATGTAGGCTGAAGTTGTTCTTAAACTTTATGGGTAGAAATGATGTGTTTTTATATACTACTCATTGCTTGTGATGTGAATATTTGGCTATGGACATTCATTGCCTAAGTAATTTGGGACCTATAGGGTCACACGCATTGGATGCACTTGGAAGAGGAGTTTAATCATAGAAAATATTTAATTTGGTTACTAGAGTGTTTCAGTAATCAAAATGAATAATACTAGTTATCAGTCGACCGACTGGACTATGCTGACTCTGGCTGATGGAACTAGCCATTCTACCATTTGAAATGTTTGATCGATCAACTAATTAATGTTTCTAATGGATAGTCAGAGTATCCAGTATACTGCATGAAATTTCCAGTTGACCAATTGAGCTGAATCGGAAGGTTTGAATGAGTCAGACAATTTATTGTTGGCTGAAATGACACACATTTATCGTTGCAATAAAACCAGTGTTATTGGATTGCTGACTAAAATTCAATCGATCAAGTAGATTGGCCAGTCGATCGACTGGACATGCGCAGACTCTGCCCAGTCAAGAAATCTGACCATTCATTTCCCCAGGGTTTTTGAAACCCTGGTCTAGTCACTCCTATATAAAGGGGTATGGCCAAGGCTCTCAAGACTCACTAGACACAAGTGATAGACTTGAATTCTCACAATTGTGGTATCATGAGATCCCAAGTTGTCTTACATGTGAAAGGGAGAGATAGCATGGGAGAAGAAATTCAATCCTATCATGTTGAAAAACAAAGGGGCGACTCCTTCCCTCCGGCTTAGGAAGTGTGATGTGGAGTTCCTAGTGATCCGTGTGGACTACATAGAGACTTGGAAGCTTTTGTTGCTACGCTAGGAGGATGTCGTCAACCACCGTGTGTGGGTGCTACACTAGGAGGATGTTGTCAACTTTGTCTGTGTTATACTTAAGAATGAAGCATATCTTATTGCAGGATAGTAGATGGGATTGCTTTAGGAGAAGGTATATCTTGAACCATCTTTTTAATGCATCATTGTTGATGCAATCTTCTAGTTAGAAAAATGGACAAAAAAATTTCATTTCTTCTACCTACTATGTCTTCATATTTCCCAATAGTCACATTAGAACCACCTCAGTATATGGTGTATCAAGATTTAATTGATATGATTAGATTTAGTTTTATCATTTACTTTGTTGCATACAATGCAAACATTTAAATGGTTAATGTGTATATGTGATTAAATACCACATGCACTAGGGAATGTCCCTTAGATCCTCTCTCTATATATATGATATGACAACTCATGTGTGTCGTCCTAAAATGTGTTTTGATGATGGATGCATGCATGGTTATAAACAATATCCCTTGGGTGTTTGTGCATGTTTGAATGGTTTATTTTTTTGCCTTATAGATTTGGTTTGCACACCGAGCCTCCTCTCTCTTTTCCAAATGTGAATAATGCTTAACCCCCTATCCTCCCTTTGAATGTAGCTCAAGGTATTCATCTTACATAATGTAATAAATAGATAGGAGTAACATTAGTTTGCAGTTCTTAGCAAGAGGTCCAGATCTGATGAGCAGAGTCGATTGACTGATAGATGAGTTGATTGACCAGAGGTTCCAGTCACCTGACTGAAGATTCAATCGACTGACTAGAGAAACAGTCAACCGATCGACTGGAGGACTAACCGATCGATTGGAGAAGTCCAGACATCCTCTAGAGCCATGGCCCAATCGACCGACTGACAGAGACCAATCGACCGATAGGCAGACCAACTGATTGACTAGAAGATTACAATTGATCGAGGGGTGTGTTTTAAACATAGTTTTGTCCAATACGGGTTATGCATGAAATGTTTTACCTTGGGTGGACATCAATTCTTTGTGGTTCCAAATAATTTCATTAGACTGTCCATTACCACCGCTCTTATTTTGTAATTTCATGTTTTGTTTTTGGATATAGTATGTATATGATACATATTATAAGTATAAGGTGAATGGATGTGTATATGTATTTATATATAGAAGTCCTCAATCAACCATTAAGCCTTAGATGATTTCTAGAAGAAGCACACATGAAAATCTTGATCTACTAAACATAGGTTATGCTAAAGCGTGGTGTGTTGTCTATCTTATGGAAGTGTGATGGTAGATATGTGGGTTTGTCAAAGCAGGGTGCATATTCTATCATGTTGGCTTTTGGGTCAGGCTTAACTGGGTAACCTTAATGGGATTAGGTTCCTAGAAGCATACAAATAGAATATGACAAAGAGTTGTGCATACCATCTATCCAGGAATTGCATATGAGGCAATTTATAATTGTTACCTATCTTAATAATTGGTTATGGATGTCGATGTTGGTTGGTTAATAACTTTACATATTTTAGATATTGGCCACTAGAAGAGTATACGCTGCAATCTTTACAAATTAATAGTGAGAGATATTGATTTTAAGAAAAATAGTGGGAGCAATAGTTAATTAAAGTCCTATTTAATATTTCAAACTTTTATAAATCAAATCAAATCAAAAGTGTTTTGACAAAATACAAATTTTCTTTTGTAGAAAAAAATGGAAAACAACAACACCTTTTTGTTGTGATCGGTCCTTGATAAGGATAAACTAAATGGGAGCAGCTTCAATGACTGGTTCAGGATTTTGAGAAATATTCTCACTCATGAGCATAAGTTTTATGTCTTGCATACACCAGTGCTATAGGAACCCACTCCCGATGTGCCTAGGGATAAAGTGGATGCTTATTGGAAGCATGACAACAATGTTGCAGACATCAAAAGCCTCATGCTATGCTCCATGAACTATGTGTTGTATAAACAACATGAAGACATGGACATTCTTGAGATGGTAAAATATCTTAAGAACATGTATCGGAATCATGCAAAGAAAAAGTATGATGTCTCCAAGGTGCTTTTTAAGTGCAAAATGGAAGAGGGAAGTCCCCTAGGGACCAATGTACTCAAGATAATTGAGCATGTGGAAATCATAGAGAAACTTGGGTTTTCTTTAGGCCAAGAGTTGGCCAAGGATATGATTCTACAATTGTTGCTCAAATCATATAGTCAAATCATTCAGTGCTATTACATGAACAACTTGGCTAAAATGCTATTTGAATTTCTTGGAATGTAGATAAATGTTGAAGCACAAATAAATAAGTAAAAACCCAAATTTGTGATGGTGATCATCAAAAGGAAGTCCAAGGGTGAAAGAAAAGACAAGAAAAGTTTTAAGGCTAACTTGAATCCCAAGTCTTTTGCACTCAAGATGAGGAAAAGGGTAAGTGTAAAAGGAATTTGTCCTTTTCACTTAAAGAAACTAAGGAAGATGAAGCAAGGTATAGAGATCTCTACTTTGTGTATATACATTATTAAGATAAATTTATCTACTTATACATCTTAGGTGTCATATAATGGATGTGGATCTCACATATGCTCAAATATGCAGGATTTTAAAAGAATTGAATCCTTAAGGAAGGGTGAGGTGGAACCGCATGTAGCAATTGGAGCAAGAGTTACTGCCACTAAAGTTAGAACCTACAATATATCTCTACCCAGTGGGCGTGTAATATAATTAGAGAACTGGTATTATGTACCTGCCACTAATAGAAACATCATTTCTATATCTTGTTTGGACAAGAGTGGATTCAAATTTTATCCAAAGAATGGTCAACATTCTATTTCTAAAGATGAGATATTTTATGGAAATACCCCTGTGTCTTATGGTCTATACTTGTTAGATATATTGACAATCATATATAACGTAAATATCAAAGGGCTAAAACTTTGTAACTCAAACCAAACACACCTTTTGCATTGTCGTCTAGGGCACATAAATGATAAACATATATCTAGACTCCATAAAGATGGTTATCTAGACTCTTTTTATTTTGAATCAATAGAGACATGCATATCTTGTTTAGTTAGCAAGATGAAAAAAAATCCTTTCACTAGAAACAGTGACAGAGTGAGTGATCGATTGGGACTCATACATATTGATGTATGTGGAGATTTTAGTACAAATGCTAAATATGGTTACTAGTACTTTATCACATTTACTGATGACCTTAGTAGATATGGCTATGCAAATTTAATAAAATACAAGTCAGAATCGAATGAAAAGTTTAAGGATTTTATGAATGAAGTACATAACCAACTTGGTAAAAGTATCAAAGCACTTTGATCCGATCGAGGTAGAGAATACTTAAGCCAAGATTTTGAGGACCTTCTACGAGACCATGATTTTGTGTCACAATGGAATCCACCTGGAACACCACAAAACAATGGTGTATCAGAAAGAAGGAATTGCACCCTATTGGACATGGTACGATTAGTGATGAGTTTTTCTTATCTTTCGACTTCCTTATGGGGACATGCTCTATAAATCGCAATGTTTACACTTAACTATGTACCTTCTAAATCAGTTTAAAAGATACCATATGCAATATGGATTGGGAAACATCCCAATGTGTCTTTTGTGAAGATTTGGGGATGTGAAGCCTATGTGAGAAAATAGTTCCCCCAAAAGCTTGGAACCAAATTATATAAATATTATTTTGTTGGATATCCTAGGGAAAGCAAAGGATACTACTTTTACATTGTGTTTATTGCTTGGGTGTTGTATTCCTTTAAAAGGGATTTATTTCCAAAAGAAATAGTGGAAGTAAAGTAGAACTCAAAGAAGCTCGAGACCACAAGAAAACATTGAACCTATAGAGATAAACAAGGAACAAGAAGAATCTGAAGTTCCTCTTGTGACATGTGAACCTTGTAGATCTGGTAGGACATTCCTTGAGCCTGAAATATTTGGATGTCTTATGACTCAAGAAGGCAACAACTTGGTCATAGATGATGAGACAGCAATCTATCTAGAATCTATTGAGGGACTAGAGTCTAAGAAATGGTTTAAGGCCATGAAATATGAGATGGACTCCATGTACACCAACAAGGTATGGACCTTGATGGATCCACTTTAAGGGGTAAAACCCATATGATGCAAATGGGTCTTCAAGAAGAAGATGACATGGATGGTAATGTACAAACATATAAAGTTTGATTGATTGCAAAGGATTTTAGACAAGTTTAAGGTGTTGACTATGATGAAACTATTTCACCAGTTGCAATGGTTAAATTCATTAGGATCATGCTTGCCATTGCTGCTTATTACAACTACGATATTTGGAAAATGGATTCTAAGACCACTTTCCGTAATGAAATCTTCTTGAGGATGTGTACATGAAATGACCAAAAGATTTTGTAATTCCAAATGATGCAAATAAAGTATGTAAGCTACAAAGGCCAATCTATGGATTTAAGTAAGCACCATGCAGCTAGAATCTTTGATTTGAGGAGGTAGTCAAAGAGTTTGCTTTAGTCTAACTGAAGATGAACCTTATGTTTACAAAAAGGTTAGTAGGAGCATAATTATATTCCTCACGTTGCATGTAGATGACATACAATTGATGGGAATGGCATCCCTACCCTACAAATCGTCAAGACATGATTGGGAGGTACCTTCTCTATGAAGGAATTAGGCAAAGCATCTATATATTAGGAATTAAGATATGTAGAGATAGATCTAGAAGGTTTCTTGGACTAAGCTAGAGTACATACATTGACAAAGTGCTGAAAAGGTCCAACATGTAGGATACAAAGAGAGGAAATTTGCCCATGTGTCATGGAATTAGTCTCTTTAAACCCCAATATCCTAGTTATTGTGAAAAAAGGGAACGCACAAGTAAAATTCCATATGTATCTACAACTAGATCTATCTTGTATGAAATGTTATGCACTTGTTGATGTCTTGTGTGCTTTGAGCATGACGAACAGATATTAGCTGGATCCTGATGAAGGTCACTGGACTATTGTAAAGAACATCATTAAGTGCTTGAGAAGAACTAATGATTAGTTCAATGTTTATCATGGTGAGGAAGAGTTGGGTATAAAGGGTTACACTAATGTAAGCTTCCACACTGACAAAGATGATTATCAATCATTATATGGATTTATGTTTTGCCTTAAAGTAGAATTGTAAGATGGAAAAGTTCCAAGCAAGAGATAGTTGTTGATTCTACAATATAAGCTGAGTAAAATGTTTCTTTGAACACAATAGAGGATATTGTATGGATCAAGAATTTCATTAGTGAACTTGGGGTGGTTCCAAAAATTAATGACACAATAAAAATATTGTGACAGTAATGGAGCTATTGGATAAAATAGGGAACTCAAATTACATACTTCAGTGTTTCCATCTCATATGGGAGATGGTATAGTGAGGAGATTTGTATAGTACGGAAGGAAAGCAATGTTGTTGACCCACTGACAAAAGCTCTTTCTGGGAAGAAGTTTAATATTCATGTTAGATCACTTGAGGTAAGATTCATGAGCGATTGGCTCTAAGTGCATGTGAAAGTATGTTGGTATGTATGCCCAGAGTGTAGTCATATGATGATTGTAATGTGGCATCATGTACTTGATCTGATTAATAATAAAGGAAATTATGTATATTATGTTTGTTCAATTATGAAAGGATTATATAACATGTGAGATATCTAAAGAATGATGTTACTCAATGACATATGTTTTTAGGTTGAGAACCTGACAATGAGATCATATGTATGATAAGAATATATACAATCTTATTATGTCCCTATTCAAATATCATTGTGGAAGAAATATATACGACAATAATACATAAAATTAGAATGTGTCTTGATTGGTGATAGAGTCTCATTATTTATGATGTTTGATATCAAGTCAAATACATATATACTTGTTAGAGAACAGTGCACTTACAAGACCCACCTTGAGAGTGATACATGGAACCATTGAATGGTAGCCAGAATCAGCTCTCAGAGTGATAGTGGTGATTGTCTTTCTAAAACTTGAAGTTGATACACTCATCACATGTTGTTTGATGAACTTTGACACATTCAATGTGACCTTGAATAAGGGTACTATAAAGATGGTGATCAGATACGTTGTGGCACATGGGTATTGATTGTGAGTGATGTAGATGGGATTTGTCCCTCCTATTAGAGTTGATATCATGGCCACTTGATAAGAGAGGCTGAGAAATGTATGGCCATGCTGATGTGATTCAATATGTGATACTGAGCTTATGTGCATCTCAACAATTTGATGTAGTTCAAGAGATATAGATTGAATATTAAGAGGATGACAATTCCATGACTTGCATTCAATATGGATATCTGGGACAAAGGAACTATATGATAATGATAATACTAATCATATATGTAGGTTGAAGTTGTTCTCCAACTTTCCAATTACTTGGGTAGCAATGATGTGTTGCTAAATACTACTAATTGCTTGTGATGTCATAATTAGGTTATGGACATTCACTGCCAATATAATTTGGAACATATAGGGTCACACACATAGGACGCACTTAGAAGAGGAGTTTAATCATGGATAAGATTCAATTTGGTTAGTAAAGTGTTTATTAATTAAAACGAATAATATTAGTTATCAGTCAATTGCCTGGTGATGTTGATGGGGCTCCAAATGTTACACCAAGAAAAACCCTAAAAGAATAACTCCTAGGTTTAACCAAAAGTAGTGCACTAATTCCTCACTCCACACGAGCGGAATCCTTATTGCAGTATACTTTAGGATCAAACCCAAAGGACAACCTTTTTAAGTAGTTATATATAGAAGTATTAAGAGTAATATTTATCACTGAGTAGTTGAAAGATTGGTTAAACTAAATTGTTGCCAAAAATAACAGATATTAAGGAAGTAAATAATAGATAATAAAGAGAACCAGGGCATGGGGTTTTGCTACCAGGGCCTGCGTAATTATACTAACAAGATCTAACTCTCCGATAATCATTACTAAATAGAGGCTTAGTTGTTGCACCCTCACGAGATATATGTTGTCACTTGGCTTAAACTCCGTTGGAACCGACCATCCTCGACACCCAAGTTCCCTATTTATTCCAACAGAAATCCCTTACTTATGACTAACCATCCTTGGAACGTAGCAGATCGAAGTCCAATCACCTCATTATCCCTTGCTGACATCTCAGGGGGGTAATAAGATCATTCTGTTGTTCTAATCATACTCACAAAAACTTTTATATCCATGATTATATCATATATGTAAAGAAATTTTTCAATTTGCAAGGCAAAGAATTTAGCAGAATGATACTTCATTTAGAAACTATATTGTCAAGTTTAGATATAAGCTAAGATAAAGTACAGGTGATTGGGGCTAGTCCCCATGCCCCAGTAAAAATGTTTACTCGCTCATGGTGAGGGACAATAATAGAAAGATAGTAAGAACGATGGAGAAGGCCATGACGCTTGATGCAGGAAGACCAATCTCTCTGTTGCAGCTGCCACCTCCTCATTCCTCACTAGGAAATGTGATGCACAATATGGCTTCTAATCACATATCAGAGACCCCTTTGAATGGACGATAAGGGTTCCCTCTTATAGATGTATTCCTTGTCGTTGAATCCCTAAAGTTGAATGCTTCGAAGGCATCTTATTGTATAGCCCGTAATCGGTCCAATCCAATAGGTGACTCATGTGGGTTACTCAATTTGAACCTTGATCTGGTTCTCTGGCAGACCAACATGGGATGAACCGGAATAGATTGAATGTAGGGGGGGTGTGTCAAGGAGTAAGAATCTGGAAGACTTCAGGTAGATAATGGCTCGAGTTGGGCAAATGGCAGAGCCGATTGCTTGACTAGGTGGTCGGAAGGTGATCAAATGGAAATTTTTGGAGCCTTCCTTCCCTTGAGGTGTAGCATCGTGCGGTATCGATCATCCATCTGGGAATCATCTTACAATTTTGGTTGGTTCTACACAAAATATATATATAATGCATTAAAGTTCAAAAAGGAAAGATAATTGCAATTGAGTGAATATAAAGCTAAATCTAGGAAATAGAAACACAACAACCCCTAAAAAGTAAGTAAAAGTGTATTTTAAAATGGGTATAAATACAATCATAAAACTACCTCAGACTTAATCCTTTGCTCATCCCAAGTAAAGCAAAATAAAAAGGAAATCAACAATTGATACTAGGATCCAGGCCTTCCTCTCCCAACTGAGCAAACTTTTTGATCCCCTTTCCACTAATTGCGATCAAGTGACCCTAATCCTTAGGGGTCACATAGCCACACTTGGATATCCCCCAACTGGGCTTGTTCCTCTAATTGCTAGACCCCGGAACCTATGACAAATTGCATTCATATCAATAATACTCCTAATCTATCTGCGTAAATAGAAGTAAGCACAAGTCAGGGCTATTTGGCTATTTGGGGAGAATTTTGATAAGTCCCAATGGGTATGAAAAATTGGACGAAAGGGGGAGAAAGACATGGCACGAACCCAATTCCCTAATCTCTCCTCTGTTCGACTCGAGACCTTGTTTGGGATTTAATAATTATATTTGTATCTCCTCTATTTGACTCGAAACTTTTTATTTGTTTGCGGTTACATTGACTGCATGTTTTCTTTTGGGCTCATTAGCCTCTTTTATTCATTTCATGCTTGTAGACGAAAATTAAAAAGGGGGAGTATTGATGGAGGGGATGCCACCCCAGACTTAGGGTTTGGCATATGGTGAGGATTTTATTTTTTATTTTTGCAAATGATGAAGAGGTAAGAGATGTTGGAAGAAGAGTGAGAGTAAGAGGCGGACTTGTGCTTCTCCATTTTATTGTTGCATAGGAGTCAGATCATCATATTATACCATAATTCAGTTAATGTAGGGTAAAGTAATATTCACGAATATTGTTGCAAGTCATGTTGGAGGCACATGTGGCTTGACCTTTCTAACTCCATATGCTTAGTGTCACTTCTAAGGGGAAAGAATGCTTAGTTGTTATCATTGGATCCCATAACTATTCAAGAGATGTTTATTCCTTAAAACTTCCTTTTGTACTAGTTAGCTTGATAAAAAGAAAAGGGGATAGTTCATTCATATCTTTTTCCATTTTTAACATACATCAAAGTGACTGACTAAGTAAAGGCCACAACTCACACAAAAAATAAAATATAAAATGGAAAACAAGACATATGCAAATAAAAGATGGAGAAGAATAAGAAGAAATAAATGTTTTAGGATGAAAAAGGGAAAGGTTAGAGTTGAGGTGGTGGAGATGATGTACCACCCACCCTCCACCCCCAACTTCAAAATTATGTCTGTCCTCGAGGAGAAAGAAGTTAGAGATGGAGGAGATTTGATATGGAGAGTGGTGGAGGTGAAGATGGAGGGGTTGGACGATGCTTGCTCGTCTAAGAGCACACAATAGAACCCTAAAAATGGGTTCTTATCCCATTGGAGAAGACTTGATCTGAGTGCCACCTTGGCTACCATTTGTCATGATCTTCATTTGGTGGTGGTGAGGGTGCCCGGGGTCGCACGGCCCATTCTCCACAGCATGCGTCCAGCCATCGCCTTATTGCTAGAGTGATGGCTTGCTGATCATACATTCAGTTGATCATCAGTCTAGATCTGGTGTTCGCATCCCCTGTAGATGTGTTGGGTGCAAAAATCAAAGATCCCAAGGGACATAAGTATCCTGGGAATAGTAGCATAGTAGATCCAAATCTGATGGGATCTCGTCGGTCGATGAAGGGTCGTCACTCGATCATCAAAGTCTGCCATTAATGTTGATGTTTGTTGATGCCATTGGCGGTGTCGAGGCAGAAGTAATATGGAAGCTTGGGGTTGTGCTCATTCATCAAAAGGTGTTGGTACTGCCAAGCCTACGCTTTACCCATTATATTGTTGCATCAAATAGACATTATGAGTGCCCAAAAAAATTAGTAGTTACACCATGAAAACATTATCCCTAGTCCATAGGGACTTCACGTCAATCGTTTCTTGAACAGTCCTGATCAATATATGGCAATGAATATTGATAATTGGAGTGATATAAAAGTGGATACTATTTCTAAGGAACGATGCTCCTCATAAAAGATAAGGATAGATCATCTGTAAGAAGGAAATAAAATTGTTTATGGAAAATAGAGAGAGAAATCCCATCATACCACATAGCCCACTCTGTAAATCACTTATCATTTCATAAGATCATGAGATCTCTTGCTGTCAAATGAATGCTTAGGCAGCAAAGTCAACACATTTTCATTATGATGCTTGCTTGTCACATTGGTTATCCATTTATTAGGGTTGTTAAGAACGTGTTTCTCTTCCTTCTCTTTCTCTCCTCTCTCTCCTCTCCTTTTTTTAAAATAAGTTTGTCAAAAGAAAACAAAGAATAAAATAAATGGAAAAAATAAAAAAAGAATAGGGGTTGGGTTGCCTCCCAGCAAGCATCCTGGTTTAATGTCGCGGACCCGATCGATGGAAGAATTTTTCATGTCAAACGCACATACATGGTATCTAGACCCTTGTCCTTTAAACATGTAGGCCATGGATCATGGTTAGATGATGTGCATAACTTGTCTGTGGGTAGGACCCTACTGTCTTGATATCTTGTAGCTCGAGTTGTTGTAATTCCAGATTACCTTCCATCTTGAAAGCCTCGATTGAATTATACACCATCTTCAAATCTTCAAGGACCCAATATTCAATAGTCTTATTCCTTTGTCATAGGATAAGTTTTCTAGCTTCGACATCTATTAGAGATCTTACAGTAGCTTGGAATGGCCTTCCCAAAATGAGAGGGAACCAGTTGGTCTTCTTCGATATGCATAACCATGAAATCACATCAGATGTATGTATCATGTCCTAGCTTCACTGGGACATCTTCAATAATTCTCAGGGGTTTAGTGATAGATGCATCGGCTAACTAAATGGTCATTGTTGTGGGTATTAGGTTTGTGAACTCTTGGATCTGGCATAGAGTGTAAGGCATAATAGATATGCTAGTACCTAAGTCAGAGAGTTCATTACGACATTTGTCATCTCCTAAGAAACAGTCTATTTAAAAGCATCATGGACCACTTCTCTTTTGAGTTAGGTGATTTTGTATGACAGTGGAGGTTGTTTGCGTTAACTTCACTATCTTGGTTTCCTGGGCCAAACGTTTTCCTGACAAAATCATCTTGAGATACTTGATCCAGATTGGTGTTTCAGTCATCAGATTGAGGAATAGTATGTGCCCATGGATTCTCCTCATGGTTTCCTTGAATTTCACGAGTGGATCACCAAGCTTGGTTTTCTTGAAATATCCTGCATATGGTACATGTGGCGTATGAAAACTACTAGAGGGGGGGTGAATAGAGTTTTATAGATAATTTAACAATTATTGAAATCAAACAACCACAATGTAAATATTGGACAAGGAGACACAAGGTTTAGAGTGGTTCCAACTATAGCAAATACTATAGCCGTCAATCCACTACCCGGTTGCTTACCCAACCGGGATTTGAAAAGAAATTTATTTTATTACCTCTTCAAGGAATTTACATAAAATACAATCTCTTTTCCTAAACCCTTCAAGCAGCCTTCACCTAGAAGTAATCGCCAACCTTGAAGCAGCCTTCCCTTGAAGTAGATGCACCAACTCCCGTTGCACCAGCCTTCTGAAGTAGCTTCCCTTGCGATAGCCTTCTTGAAGTAGCTTGAAGTCCCCTTCTCCACCTGAGAAGTCAACCCTCTCCAATCCGCAGCCTCCAACCCTAGGAGTAGCAAGGAGAGTACAAAAGATAAATAGGAACAAGAAAGGAAACGGAAATTACAACTTATCCTTTAAGCCTGAGGCTTGATATGCCTAGATCAAGCGTAAGATCTCCTAGACAAGTATGTGAACTTGTAATTGCTGTGGATAGGAGAATCTAGCCTATAGGACACGAGATTGAGCTAAGGAGAATGTAGGCCAATGATCACAGTGCTCAAAATGCTTGCAAAAGATTGCTCAAGTATGCTCAAGTGTATTCTCAAGTGTAACAAGTGAATTCTAGTGTCCTATGGCTTGTCCTATTTATAGGAATGGCCTAAGTATGCTTAAGGACGTTCTAGACAACTTCTAGGGGTTTCTAAGTGCTTACCTAGCCGTTAGGTACAAAGTTGTTGCTTTAACAACGGCTAATTAATTTATTCTGCAGTTGCTGTCAGAGACCATCTCGGTCGACAAATGGTCGACCGAGACACCTACTCGGTCGAACTTTTGTCAACCGACAGGCTCTCTGGAACAAGTGATTTGCAACGTCTTTCTTCAACTACCAACTAACTTGTTTGTTGTGTCTAACGGCTACTTTGGATCTTTCTCGGTCGAGGAGTTTGTCGACCGAGAGTGTCTCGGTCGAGGAGTTCGTCGACCGAGAATGATCCTGTTTCAATATTTCATTTTAGGCACTAATTATATGTGTGAGTGTGCAAAGGTGATCCTAATTAAATGGGATGACATGTCTAACTATGGTGTTTGGCTAGGGAAAATCTAACGCTTGATTTACATGCAATTCTAAGTACTTGTACATTATATATTTGTACAAGTTTTACAACGTTGATTACATTGCATGAAAATATAACTAAGTAAGCTCTTGGATTTTCCCTTGCTACTTTGTCATCCTGCTTAGTCCTGCACACTCAAGTAGCTCGTTAGATTAATAAGAATGAAATGTTTGTCATCATCGAAACAAAGGGATTTATCATAATATCCAATTTATCCAACAATCTCCCCCTTTTTGAAGATGACAAACATTTCCTAAATATAAAATAAGGAAATATAAAGCATGTGAGTTTCATACCTAAAAATTACCTTTTGTAGCCATTTATGTTTTGCAAGTGAGTGCTGGCCAAGATGTGATGGAACTCATTTATATTTTTTATTTTTATATTCTTTCTCCCCCTTTGTCATTTCAAAAAGATATCCAAGTTGAATATTTTATTTTTTTTCTCCCCCTTAATATAATGCTCCCCCTTAACTAGATATCCTATTAGAAGCATGGATTTTTATCTAATTTATCCACAATTTGTTTCTCAATCATTTGCAAAGGATGTTAAGCCTTGAAATGATATGAGATTCCCTTAAGCGTATAATGAATGTATATTGATTTCTCATTTATCAAAGGATGTTAAGCCCTAGATTAAATGAGAATCCTCTAAGCTTAGAGTGCATAAAAATGTCTCCATCCAAATGCAAGGGATGTTAAGCCCTGTTTTGGGTAGAGAGTTCCTTCAAGTACAAGATACCATTTTCAATAAATTCATAAATTTCTTGACAATTTTCAGCTACACATGGTGATTACAATGTTTTTGTAAGCTTCTTCAATCAAATGGTCAAAGTTTTTATGATCTCCCCCTTAGTCTTATGCTTTGCTCCCCCTTAGATAGATATCTCAAATGAAAGTTTGAGTACTAAGCAAATATATAGAATGTTGTAGATGATCTCCATGATTTAACAAAGATGTATGCAATTGATGTCAGTCTGGAAAACAGAAACCCGGTCGGTCGACAACTGCTCGACCGACAGTGTTCTCGGTCGACTAGTTGCTCGACCGAGGATATGTCTGGAGAACTGTTTTGTCATTTGTCAATTTAGCCACAATTTTAATAGTTGCTTGTTTTAATTATTACTCCCGTTATTTGTTATGCTCTACAATAATGAACTTATAATCCATATTTTTGAAGATGTCTCATATGCCCAAAAAAAATATCCATTTGAATCAAGAAAAGATGGCAAGCTTCATTCAATAGCATGGAAAATATTATAATCATATATAGAAATGACCAATTTATTACAATCATTGTCATTACAACTAGTACAACTTCAACACTTCACTGGAAAGATTTAAGAATTACATCGATGTCCGGATCTTTCCCAAGGAATGGCTCGGCTCCATAATATTTGACCAGAGTTTGCCAATCTAAAGCACCTGTCGTAGTTAACGCATATGCTTCCAGAAATGTGGGAACTCGGTCAAATCGGAAGTGAGCAGCTATATCTTGCAATTGTATGGAGGAAAATTGAGTATGTGCAAGATCCATTGATGGTGGAGGTGGAGGTTGATAGTAGTTGTATGAAGGGTTAAATGGGTTGAGCATGCCAGGATTTAAGGAATGCGGATATTCATCGGTTTGGCTTGGAGAAAGAGTTTGCATTCTTTGATTCAAGTATGTCATGGCATGGTGGGTATAGTTGAGTTGGTTACTAAGATGATATTGGGAGCCGACAAGATAAGTGAGAGTATTTTGAATGGGATCAACAGAAAGATTAGTAGGAGGAGGGGGTGGTGGTATATTTTGATGTGATGATTCTCCTTCTACTCTTGCCCTTTTATGACCAAAGTCAATCCCCATCTTCTCTACGGTATTCTTACTTATCTTTGGTGGTCTACGCTCCCATGTATACCCCATATCTTCAATTTGTAACTTAAGACAATGTTGAGTGATCTGGCATACAAAATCGGCATACGGTGGATTGCCAAAAAACTCAAGCATGTTTTTAAGTATTATGCGAATGAAGTTTGTAGGAATTTCTTTTATGATAGCATAAATTAGACACATGCGGAAAATAGGGACCTCAGATTTATTGGCTCTAGGATGTATGTTGGTGGAAACAATGAGGTTTACTATCCTACATGCAGGTTTCAGGTTTATTGCGTAATAAGTTCCCCTATCTTCATGACAAGTGGTATTGGTTTGAAATATGGCTCTTTTTATATCACTAAGGTTAGTGGAGTGGTCATCATGGGATAATAAATTTAGTGGATTGCCGGTGGTAAGGTCAAGGAAATCTTGGTATTCATCTATATCAATTTTTAGCATATCAAGAATATCCCCTTCGGAAAATTTAAAACTACGCCCATTGACCATGGTGTAGAAGAATGTGGTTTCATTTTCGGTGTGGGATAAGAGATTGGCATAGAATTCGTTGACTACCTTAGTGGAATAGGAAGGAAAAGAAGGATAGATGAAGTCCTTCAGCTTCTGCACTCCAAAGAGATTCTCCAGATCGACTATGTTGATGAAGTCCATAGCTTCGACCGGGTGTCGGGGAAGAGGAGCTTTAGAGGAAAGCCGTAGATATCGATCTCCAGCATCTCCGTCGACGAAGGCGATGTCGTTGATGATCGTCAGTGGCGGAGTGGCTTCCCGATCTTCTCTTCTTTTTCTTCCGGTGACTTTCTTCTTCCCACGGACAGCTGAGGATGAGGCCATTTGTGTTTCTTGAGTGTGGAGAAGAAGCAAGGAAGATTGGAGGATAAGAATGTTGAAGGGTTGCACGAAAATGCACTAGAGATGGACTATGGAGGCAAGGAAATGCAAGTGTGAGTAAGTGACTCATTTTTGCTCCTATTTATAGCATTCCAGCGACCTGGTCGGTCGACGATTCGTCGACCGAGCGTCCGCAACGGTCGAGTTGCAGACGCGCCACTTTGTTCCCCAACGGTCAAAAAAACGGTCATAACGGTCCGTCCGTAACGGTCGTATCCAACGGCTATTTCTCGGTCGAGCACTTGTCGACCGACGTTGTCTCGGTCGAGCATTTGTCGACCGACAGTTCGTCCGATATTGAGTCTGTTTAGTATTTGTCGGTCGAGAGAGATGGGCTGACCGAGAGGTTCTCGGTCGACGAATTCGTCGACCGACAGACTTACTGAGTACAATTTTTAAAGCTGATTTTTAAATGCAAATGGTAGATCATTTTTGTAGAGCATATATATGGATATTCTAAGGGAGTAATATTGGGATAATTTAAGGCTTTAAATGATAAAAAATGATTTAATTTTCAAGAGAGAATTTTATATTAAGATTAGATCCAAAGAGAGAATTTCCAAAATAAGCAATTTTTGTCGAAGCTTATTTTAGGTCGCCCTTGACTACGACCATAGCGCCCCTTAGTCAAGTTTTATTTTGACCAAGAGGCAAATTTTGTAGATATTTTTTAGATTTGAATATATTGAGTCTAATATCTGCATAAACTTTAAATATCAAGTTTGAAGCATACTACTTAATTTGAGACATAATTATTTCAAAAATACTGAGTTAGAGATTTTGTTGCAAGCAATAACATATAACAAATAAATTATTTTGCTGGCTTGCAAACAATTTTCTATGCTCACCCAATGATGAAAGCATGGTATAAAGCATACAATGATAGTTCCATTTTATAATTAGTATATGTATAGACCAGAAAATATTTTTACGAAAAATCATATGAAAAATAGGAATTTTCTTTTTATTTGACTTAGACTTTAAATCATCTAGGGAACAAACTAAATTTCATTTTGTAATTATGTAGAGTTGAGATAGACATAGAAATATGCAACTAATGTCTTTGGCCATATCTCAACTTGATTTTGTTCATTTAGTTTGGAGGTTTTGGAACCCAAACTAACTCTACATCTTTTCTCTTATAAGGACATGAAAATGAATAGTGACCAAGGCGCAAGCAGTAATGACAACAAATTGAGTCAACTTCATATCTTTTTCTATGGTTATGTCCTATGTTGTCATTGGATGAGGATGTCCTTTTAGGTACATATATAGATTGGGTATGTGACTTTCTCTGACTAGGTTGTTGATGAGATTTTCCTTTAGGCTTGTAACCTAGTCCCCTTCTCCCAATTTGTTGATAGGGATTATCTAGAATTTGATCAAGAATGCCATGGTTATTCAAACTACGAACTTGTTGTTGTAGCTTGGCAATCTCATCCATTCTTTTCTTAATGTCTATTTTTGCTTGGTCTATATTTGATGACAATAAATTTCTTTCTTTAACAATAGTGTCATAATCTATATGGTTGCACGATAATGGTTGTTTCTGAAGATCGTTTACTTGAGTCTGTAAGTTTGAATTTTCAACAGAAAGGAGCTTGCAATCGGCTTCCATAGATTTTAACTTAAGATCAGAAAATTTATTTCCCTCTTTAAGATTCTCATTTTCAGATGCAAGAGCAAGAAGTTTAACATTTAGATCATCATTTTCTTTATTTGATTTCTTTAATTTCCTTTTGCACTCAACATATTTATTATGTGTTTCTTCAATAATAGCAACTAGTTCTTCTTTAGATAAATCAAAAAGACTTACCTCTTCTTCTTCTTCTTCTTCACTAGTTGTAGCAATAAAGCATTCTTTGTGCTTATCCTCTTCCTTTGATCTCCATGGGCATCCGATTGTTTTGTGGTTTGTTCCTAAACACCAATTGCAGCATGTAGTGGTTTCGTTCAAGCACTTTTCACCATTTCCCTCCATTCTTCAAGACCTGGTTAGGGTTCCTTGAAGCCTGCTCTGATACCAATTGAAAACTACTAGAGGGGGGTGAATAGAGTTTTATAGATAATTTAACAATTATTGAAATCAAACAACCACAATGTAAATATTGGACAAGGAGACACAAGGTTTAGAGTGGTTCCAACTATAGCAAATACTATAGCCGTCAATCCACTACCCGGTTGCTTACCCAACCGGGATTTGAAAAGAAATTTATTTTATTACCTCTTCAAGGAATTTACATAAAATACAATCTCTTTTCCTAAACCCTTCAAGCAGCCTTCACCTAGAAGTAATCGCCAACCTTGAAGCAGCCTTCCCTTGAAGTAGATGCACCAACTCCTGTTGCACCAGCCTTCTGAAGTAGCTTCCCTTGCGATAGCCTTCTTGAAGTAGCTTGAAGTCCCCTTCTCCACCTGAGAAGTCAACCCTCTCCAATCCGCAGCCTCCAACCCTAGGAGTAGCAAGGAGAGTACAAAAGATAAACAGGAACAAGAAAGGAAATGGAAATTACAACTTATCCTTTAAGCCTGAGGCTTGATATGCCTAGATCAAGCGTAAGATCTCCTAGCCAAGTATGTGAACTTGTAATTGTTGTGGATAGGAGAATCTAGCCTATAGGACACGAGATTGAGCTAAGGAGAATGTAGGCCAATGATCACAGTGCTCAAAATGCTTGCAAAAGATTGCTCAAGTATGCTCAAGTGTATTCTCAAGTGTAACAAGTGAATTCTAGTGTCCTATGGCTTGTCCTATTTATAGGAATGGCCTAAGTATGCTTAAGGACGTTCTAGACAACTTCTAGGGGTTTCTAAGTGCTTAACTAGCCGTTAGGTACAAAGTTGTTGCTTTAACAACGGCTAATTAATTTATTCTGCAGTTGCTGTCAGAGACCATCTTGGTCGACAAATGGTCGACCGAGACACCTACTCGGTCGAACTTTTGTCGACCGACAGGCTCTCTGGAACAAGTGATTTGCAACGTCTTTCTTCAACTACCAACTAACTTGTTTGTTGTGTCTAACAGCTACTTTGGATCTTTCTCGGTCGAGGAGTTTGTCGACCGAGAGTGTCTCGGTCGAGGAGTTCGTCGACCGAGAATGATCTTGTTTCAAGATTTCATTTTAGGCACTAATTATATGTGTGAGTGTGCAAAGGTGATCCTAATTAAATGGGATGACATGTCTAACTATGGTGTTTGGCTAGGGAAAATCTAACGCTTGATTTACATGCAATTCTAAGTACTTGTACATTATATATTTGTACAAGTTTTACAACGTTGATTACATTGCATGAAAATATAATTAAGTAAGCTCTTGGATTTTCCCTTGCTACTTTGTCATCCTGCTTAGTCCTGCACACTCAAGTAGCTCGTTAGATTAATAAGAATGAAATGTTTGTCATCATCGAAACAAAGGGATTTATCATAATATCCAATTTATCCAACAGTGTATACATGGGAGTTGTTGGTGGTTCGGAGTTGATTGTCAGAGTTGCTTCTATCAATTTCTTGCTAGTTTTGGACTGTGCTGGCATCATGAGAGGTTTTTTCATCTGATCCTCTAGATGGTTGTCCATTGGATAGTCAGTCGGGAAGTTTGGAGCTTTGATTGGGGTGCTTTCACTTTTATTGATGGGAGTGAAGGTAGGAGGTGTTCTATACATGTTTCCTGATATGGTCATTACGACATTTAACTCTTATGGCTACTCTGGATGTTTGGGATTGTTTTCAGGCTGGCCAGTGATTGTGCCTGCTGGGGGCTATTGGCTAGATGCCAAACGGGAAATCTGAGATTCCAACTCATTTTGATTTGTTGTGGCATTGGCGAGTTGGGTCTGATATGATGACATCATTTCCTAGAGTGTCTTCATTGGGTCCTACGCAGGTGCAGCTTCAATTTGCAATAGTGGGGCATGATTTGGATTTTGATATTGATGTTGTTGCTGATAATTCTGTCTAGGAAAATTGGACCTAACTTTCCCTGGTTGTGCGGGCCATTATAGATCATTGGTTCTCTACCCTAGGCGGGTGGCATCAAGATATGGTTGTGATTTTTGGCTCCAGCGGGGTTCCCATATTGGAAATCAGGATGACTCGAGCTTGGTTTGGATTATAGTACTCTTGCCTTGGGATATTGTGGATTGAATTCACATATTTGGCATGAGTGGCTATGTACTATTTCTGGCTTGGTGCTCATGAAATGCAGCATATATTTGTCGACAACGGATTGTGTTGTGATCCACTGCATGATAAGATTCGAACGAGGGTGCAATGATTTGTACTTGGGGCATCTGTCTCTTCCTTTCGTATGAGTTAAAGGATTTTTTTAAGTTTATCTTGGTGGAGAGAGAGAGCTTTCGGTGATTCACATATAGATTTAAGTTCTGACCAATCCTCTACCATAGCTACTTTTCGTACACCTTTTCCTAAGGGTCTTATCTAATGAGTCGGATTTTCTACTGTGAGGTTGATTATCTTAAGTGCGTTGTCAAAGCGTTGTCGCATGAAATTTCCATTGGAGGAAGAATCAAGGAACTTCTTCATCTCGTCATCGACCCCTCGATAGAAGAATTCAATGATCTAGTTATCAGGGATGTCATGGTGCGGGAACTCATATAGGAGTTCATTGAATCGCTCCCATGCCTCATACAGGGATTCCACAGGCACTTGATTGAATCTTGTAATATGTCCTCAGATCAAGTGTGTGATCAAAGGAGGATAGAACTTAACTAAGAACTTGTTTGATAGGACTTCCCACATAGCAATCGGGTCCCCTTGAAGAGCGTTATACCAGGCTCTAGCTTTGTCTATTAGGGAATAATTGAAAAGTTACAATTACATGGAATCGTCAGTTGCTCTGAGTGGCTTCATCATCAAGCAAAGGTCGATGAATTTAAGAAGATGCTCCCAACAATCATCTCCAATACTTCTTGTAAAGGTTGAGTTTTGCAATAGGTTGACCCATTAGACTTTGATCTCGGTCAGGTCGCCTAGAGATTGGACTTGATGAGTTAATTCGGTGCCCTTACGGATGGAGAAATCACTAGTACAGGAATGGTCTGTAGCGTCAGTTTTTTTAAGCCTGTAGCGTCACTTTTTAACCGACGCCTAAGTGGTCGTCGCTATAGAATTTTCTCTATAGCGTCGGTTTATTTGACCCAAAAAAACCGACCTTACAGAGTAAACACCGATGTAAAAGGTTGTAAAAAATCTGACCCAGGCGAGAAAAAAGGAGCCTGTAAGGTCAGTTATTCCAAAAAAATTGACCCTGTAAACACTCTCGGTCGAGAAAATTGTCGACCGAACACATATTCAGTCGACAATTTTCTCGACTAAGAGTGTTTACAGGGTCAGTTTTTTGGAATAACTGACGCTAAATATTGAATAACCACTTCTTTGTACTCCTCGGTCGAGAACATTGTCGACTGAAAATATTATTGGTCGACAATTTTCTTGACCGGGAGAGTTTATAGGGTCGGTTTTTTTGGAATAACCGACGCTAAAAATTTAAATAAACATTTCAGTGTACCCCTCGGTCGAGAAAATTGTCGACCGAAAATATTTTGGTCGACAAAATTTTTGACCGAGGGGTACACTGAAATGTTCAAACTGAAATAGAAAAGAAGATTCATATATTCTGGGAGAGGGGAGCATTGATGCTCAACCGTCACCATTCAAAACCACACATTCATGACAAAAATGATTCATAATCACATCATAATTTACAAAATGATAGATTGTTTGAAATATAAGGAGGAAAAATTAGTTTGAAATCCTAGAAATATACATCTTTTGAGATATTAAAAGCAATCATTATCCATATGCAAACAAGGTCTATGATTACCACTTCCATCAAAAAAATCATGCACAAGATGTAGGGTTCATCTAAGATGATACAAAAAACTATCATACAAGCTCACACCCTAGGTAAAGGTACATCTTTATACTTGGATCAATATTTTTAAGGCAAAATCATGTACGTGTAACGTAAGAGTGAACAATAATCATGGATAAAGTTATACAACTCACCTTAGAGATGATGTAGAAACTCCAAACAACAAGGTAGATTGAAGAAAAATGGGGAAATAACCCTAGCTTGGGCACTCCTCTTCACCAAGCTGTTTCCTTCTCCAAAAAGGAAGAAAACCCTATGTTGAAAAGGTAAGAAGAAGAGAGTGGAAGATGTTTTCAATCATTATCTCAAGCTCCACCATGGAACGTCATGGATTCATCCAAGAAGAAGAGAGAGGAAGATAGAACAACAAGAAAAACAAAGAAAAAGAGACAGATCTCACTTACCAAGACTAAGAAAGGTGGATCCAAACCCGAAAACGAACTCAGGAACCTTATTTGGAAACGGCGGTGACCTTCCTTGGAAATGGTGGAGACATTCGTGGAGGATGAGGCAACCTTCACGGAGAGGCAGCAACCTTCGTGGAAGTGTGGAGAGGCGGCGACGATGAGCTTTTTTCGCAGAGAGGAGGAAAGGGCTTTGGCGGCGCAGAGAGGTGGCAAGGGCTTCACAACGGAAAAGGTATCTGCGCCGCGGGAGAGAAAAAGAGAACAAAAATTTTGTTTTGCGGGGGAGAAAGACTAGGTTTCGGCCATTTTAAAGGAGAGACTCGACCTGTAGTGTCGGTTAAGAGAAACAAACCGACGCTAAAGATAAGCGGTGCCCGTGTTTGGTTATTTAAAAACACTCAAACACATTTTCAGTCGACAAATTTGTCGACCGAAAGGTTATCGGTCGACAAATTCGTCGACCAAGGGGAGCTCTAGGGTCGGTTAAAAGTAAAAAACCGACGCTAGAGGTGCTTATACATGCGTGAAATAAACTGGATCCAAAATTAATGTCGGTCGACAAATTTGTCGACCGAGAAGTCCTTTAAGGTCAGTTATAAGAAAAAATCGACCCTAGAGGTGCTTATACACGTGAAATCTGGCTCCTTTTCGGTCGATGAATTTTTCGACTGAGAGGTTATCAGTCGACAAATTCGTCGACTGAGGAGAGCTCTTAAGGTGCTTATACATGCGTGAACTAAATTGGATCCAAAATTCATGTCGGTCGAGAATATTGTCGACCGAGGAGCACTTTAGGGTCGGTTATAAGGAAAAAAAACCGACCCTAGAGGTGCTTATACACATAAAATCTGGCTCTTTCTCGGTCGACGAATTTGTCGACTGAGAGGTTATCGGTCGACAAATTCGTCAACCGAGGGAGCTCTAAGGTGCTTATAAAACCCTAATATGGGATGATGTTATGTGAAACCCTAATATAGGGTGATGTCGTGTGAAACCCTAATATGGGATAATGTTATGTGAAACCCTAATATGGGATAATGTTATGTGAAACCCTAATATAGGGTGATGTTGTGTAAAACCCTAATGTGGGATAATGTTATGTGTAACCTTAATATGGGATGATGTTATGTGAAACCTAATTGATAAAGATGGGAAACTCTAACCCTAGTGAGGGAATAATGATGTTTTCTTTGTATTGCATGATGTTGATATGAAATTGATATGGTTTTTATCAAGTATACTAACCATGCAAGTATCATGAGATAATAAGTGTATAACCAGGTATGAGCTATGATGGTAATGGGCCTTATGAGCCATTATTTTATTTGTTGCATAGTGAGAGGTGACAACAAGAAGTTGAATATGCCTAGTGAGTTATGTGAGATGCTTGTGTAACAAATATCATGAATACCTTGGCCAGATGACCTGAAGGTAATAGTTACCTGATAAGTGATAACCATGTTTAGTGATGAACTAAGGGTTTGAATACCCAGATCCAGCAAATGTGATGATGGTGGTATTGAAGGATGCGAATTCCTAACAATGAGACAAGGGATTGAGATCCCAATGCTTTATAAAGTTTTGAAAAGTACTAAACTGGATCCAAAATTCATGTCGATCGACAATATTGTCAACCGAGGAGCCCTTTAGGGTCGGTTATAAGAAAAAATCGACCCTAGAGGTGAAATATGGCTCCTTCTCGATCGATGAATTTGTCGACCGAGAGGTTATCGATCGACAAATTCGTCGACCGAGGGAGCTCTAGGGTCGATTATAAGGAAAAATTGACCTTAGAGGTGCTTATACACGTGAAATCTGGCTCCTTCTCGGTCGACGAATTTGTCGACTGAGAGGTTATCGGTCGACAAATTCGTCGACTGAGAAGAGATCTAGGTCGGTTAAAAGTAAAAAACCGACGCTAGAAGTGCTTATACATGCGTGAACTTAACTGGATCCAAAATTCATCTTGGTCGACAATATTGTCGAACGAAGGGACATCTAGGGTCGGTTATAAGGAAAAAACCGACCCTAATACACGTGAAATATGGCTCTTACTCGGTCGACAAATTTGTCGACCGAAACGTTATCGATCGACAAATTCATCGACCGAGAAGAGCTCTAGGGTCGGTTAAAAGTAAAAAAATGACGTTAGAGGTGCTTATCCATGTGTTAACTAAATTGGATCCAAAATTGATGTCAGTCGACAATATTGTCGACCGAGGATCCCTTTAGGGTCAGTTATAAGGAAAAAATCGACGCTAGAGGTGCTTATACATGTGTGAACTTAACTGGATCCAAAATTTATCTCGGTCCACAATATTGTCGACCGAAGTGACTTCTAGGGTCGGTTATAAGGAAAAAAACGACCCTAGAGGTGCTTATACATGTGTGAAGGCAAACTGGATTCAAGATGTCTAACCCGCATTTTTTGTAGACATATAAGGTCGGTTATTTGGAAAAACCGACCCTATAGATCGAGGCGCGAAGCCAAAATTAAGCAAATTTTTGCCACGGGAAACTGTAATTGGCTTTCTAATCCAATTGTCTATAAGGTCGCTTATTTTATGAAAACCGACCCTATAGAGATACACTACAAGGTTGGTTATTTTAAAAAAGCGACCCAAGAGGTCTTAAGTGGTGCCCGCATTTTTTATAGACATATAAGGTCGGTTATTTGGAAAACCGACCCTATAGAGTTACACTACAAGGTCGGTTTTTTTAAGAAAAGCGACCCAAGAGGTATTAAGTGGTGCCCGCATTTTTATAGACATATAAGGTCAGTTATTTGGAAAACCGACCCTATAGAGTTACACTACAAGGTCATTTTTTTAAGAAAACCGACCCAAGAGGTCTTAAGTGGTGCCCGCATTATTTTTAGACATATAAGGTCGGTTATTTGGAAAAATCGACCCTACAGGTAGTGACGGTATAACCCATTTCTGTACTAGTGAATCGTGTAATTCTTTCACGCATTTTGTGGCTAGGGAAGCTTCTAAGCTGATATTGAACTCAGCTTCTACCTATTCTCTAGCTTCTACAGTGAGTAATTCTCATTGGGCCACAATAGCTGCATCGATGTGTGCTTGGATAGCTGCTTCTACAGCTGCCACATCCACCATGGTCTTCTCCTTGCAAAGTTTTCTTAGGGTTTTATTGATTTCAGGATCGAATAGCAATCCCAAATCAAGACTTTTGGATCTTTTCATATGCTAGGAATACCTAAAAAGAGGTTGGATGATCGTGAGTAGTGCATCTAATTCTAGAAGATTTTCTATATTATCAAGAAAAAAATCAAAAAGAAAAACCATAATTACGCTTATACTTCCGAAAATATTCAACTACCATTGTCCCCGGTAGTGGCGTCAATTTTTGATGGGGCTCCAAATGTTTCACCAAGAAAACCCCTAAAAGACTAACTCCTAGGTTTAACCAAAATTAGTACACTAAATCCCCACTCTACACAAGGAGAAGCCTTATTGCAGTATACTTTAGAATCGAACCCAAAGGACAACCTTTTTAAGTAGTTATATAGATTCAGAAGTATTAAGAGTAATATTTATCACTGAGTAGTTGAAAGATTTGTTAAACTAAATTGTTACCAAAAGTAATAGATATTAAGGAAGTAAATAATAGATAATAAAGAGAACTAGGTCATGGGGTTTTGCTACTCGGACCTATGTATCTAACTCTATGATAATCATTGCGAAATTGAGGCTTAGTTGTTGCACCCTAACAGGATACATGTCATCACTTGGCTTAAACTCCCTTGGAACTGACCATCCTTGGCACCCAAGTTCCCCATTTATTCCAATCGAACTCCTTTACTTACAACTGACCATCCTCGGCACGTAGCAGGTCGAAGTCCAATCACCTCACTATCCTTTGCTGACATCTCAAGGGGATAATAAGATCTTTCTGGTGTTCTAATCACACACACATCAACCTTCATATCCATGATTATAACATATATGTAAAGCAAGTCGTCAATATGCAAGGAAAAGAATTGAGCAGAGTGATACTTCATTTAGCAACTATATTATTGAGTTTAGATACAAGCTTACGGGTGATCGAGGCTAGTCCCCATGCCCCAGCACAAATGTCTACTTGCTCATGGTGAGGGACAATAACAAAAAGAGAGTAGGAATGATGGAGAAGGCCATGACGCCTAGTACAAGATGACCAATCTCTCCACTGCGGCCGCCACCTCCTCTCTCCTTGCTAGGGTTTATGCTACACAATGTGACTTCTAATCACCAATCAGAGACCCCTTTGAAATGGACGATAAGTGTTCTCTTTTATAGATGCATTCCTTGTTGTCAAAACCCTAAGGTTGAATGCTTATGGTCGAAGGCATATGATTGCATGGCCCGTACTCGATCCAACAGGAGACTCACATGGGTTACTCAATTTGGACCTCGCGTCCAGTTCTCTGGTGGACCAGCATGGTGTGAATCATAATGGACAGGATGTTGGGGGGGCGCATCGAGACATAAGAATCTAGAAGACTCCTGGTAGAGAGTGGCTTGAGTCGGGCAAATGGCAGCGTCGATCGCTTGACTAGATGGTTGGAAGGTGATCAAATGGAAAGTTTTAGGGCCTTCCTTCCCTTGAGCTTTAGCATTGTGAGGGCTTGATTTTCCATCTAGGCCTTGTTGTACAATTTTGTCCGGTTTTGTATTTATATATATATATATATATATATATATATATATATATATATATAAAGTCTAAAAAAGGAAAGATAATTACAATTGAGTGTATATAAAGCTAAAACTAGGAAATATAAACACAAATGCCCCTAAAAAGTGATTAAAACAATATGTAAAAATGGGTATAAATACACTCATCAGATTTCAGTCGACCGCCTACAGTGTCTAGTCAACCAACTAGACTATGATGACTCTGACCGATGGAACCAACCAATCGACTAATTGAGATGTTTGATTGATCAAATGATCAATCTTGCCAATGGATAATTAGAGTAGGCAATCGATCGATTGGAGTGTCCAATTGACCGACTAGGTTGAATCAACAAGTTTGAATGAGTTAATCAATTTAATTTGGCTAAAACAGTACGCATTCATCATTGGAGTAAAACCAATGTTATTGTACTACTGACCACAAATCAATTGATTGACTCCATTGGTCAATCGATCGACCAGTTGTGCGCGGTCGTTGTCTAGCCATGAAATTTGACCATTCATCTCCCAAGGTTTGTGAAACTCTGGCCTATTCACTCCTATACAAAGGGGGATGGCCAATGCTCTCAAGACTCACTAGATACAAGTGATAGGCTTGACTTCTTAGAGTTTTGGTAATGTGAGAGACCAAATCATCTTACCCTTGAAAGGGAGAGATAGTAAGGGAGAAGGAATTCGATGCTAGCATGCTGACAAATAAAGGGGAAAATATTTCCCTCCAGTTCAGGAATCATGATGTAGAGTTCTCAGTGGTTTAGACTACATAGAGGCGTGGAAGCTTTTGTTGTTATGTTAGGAGGACACCATCAACCGTTGTCTATGGGTGTTACACCAGGAGGACTTCATCTACAGTTGTTTGTGTGCTACTTAAGGAGGAAGCACATCTTCATGCAAGGACAATTGCCACACTTTCTCTAGGACAAGGTATATCTTGCACCCTCTTTCCTAAGGTATCATTGTTGCTATGATCTTCTAATTAAAAAATATGGATAGAAATTTTTTCGTTAACTTTGTCTACTGTGTCTCCGTATTTCCCAACAACTCACTCAGTGAATGAGTAATTCAAATAAATGGTATAAAGCACTTAAACAGTCAAAAGATATATGTTAAGCAACTAAATTTAAAGTAGAACATTAATGAGCTATAAGGGAAGTAATCATTCAAAAACATATAATTCGCATGATTGCTCTAGTTAACTACAAGGAGTAACAAGAAGTAAATCAATAATTGATTCATCTCAAGGAAACTAGTCATTCAGGAACATACAAAATATAAGTTACTTTGAATAACGTGACGTCCACAGATTTTCTAAAACTTAATCTGATGTGTGACGTCCAAATTGAAACCCTCACCTCAGCGAGAATCCCAATTTAAACAACACACACTAGGCTAAGAAGAAGAAAATCAAGGGATTCAGAAGGAAACAATCAGTGGCACATGTACATGAACAATAATAAAACCATACAACACATGTCCACCATTCAACATATAATTACAACATGAATTGTTACAACATTTGATATTACATATTGAACAGAAAACTTATACATATACATGTACATGTACTACCACTAAACTACAGGATCTTAAGACAACAGGTTCACCTATACATCCGCTCGCCACACAACTCACAACTATCCTGGATCTTGAAAAGTATAACCACAACCTAAACAAAAGATTACATGCGGTACACGTCAGCACAATATTCAAGAATATTGTACTGAGTACGCCTATGTGTCTTTATATACCTCTCATCATATCTTGGCAATAAGATAAAACTAATACTTGGCAGCATTAAACGAATATAAGGAAAGTGTATATTGGCAAAAAGATATTCATTAACAAAAGAGAACATATATATTTTAAGCACATTTCCATCATATATCTCGTACATCTGCCCCAAAGGTCTTTGATGTTTTTAGGCCTTATGATCTACTACCAAAGAGTTTGAGATCATGTTATGTGTGATCTACTACCGAAGAGTTTGAGATCTAACACATGTGATCTACTATCAAAGAGTTTGAGATCACTTTCCAAGCACTGTACTACCAAAGAGTTTAGTGCTACCATATGATGGATCAGATATATTATGTTTCATGTATTCGTAGCCATAAGTATGGAAAATCAAGCAAGATATCATACAAGAACAATCATTTCATCCAATACCATATGTCAAGTATTTTACTACCATAAAACACAAGCATAATGTATAATAAGCCAAGTAAGAGGTAATGGCGTACCTTGGTCAGAGATATACTAATCACATATTCCTCATGTCAACTATATCTTGGTTAAACCTGATCAAGACAAGACCATAAACTATCATCAGGTTCTTATCATCTTACATCTCATCTTAACCCTAATCATATCCATTTTAGGGTTTTCTTAACTCATTAGGATATTCTCATCATTACTTGCATTCTTGACTTCTTGTAATTAAGTTACTGATCTTATATTCTAGATTGGGATACATAATCTGATTATTTGGTTACATATGATTATATGCACATGTTAACCCTATGTTACATGTATTAATCATATTAGGGTTACATCATATGTATTAAGGGTCATCCTCATATAACATGGATTCTATGCTTCTAACTGATATCAAATTTCCATATTCGATTCCATTTACTGATATAAGAGTGTTCTGTAAATTTCATCATTTATTGAGCATGTATGCTTTAATTGCATTATATTTAGTTTTATTAGTCATAATTAGCCATATTAATCAACTTATATGCTTTCATGTATCAACATGACCATATCTAACATCATACGCATTTTATACATGGTTATGGACTTAATGACATTTTTCCATAATTTTATGTCATCATTTACTATTTATTATTCATAGAATAAGCATTACACATATTACATGATATCACTGATATTAAAGCATTAAAAGGTGGATATTATCTTTCTACTGTCTTCTACTCATTTTTTTGAGAATTTTGGTACCTTGTTTGTATTTTCTGATCACTGTGCTATTTTCTACAAATTATATGAGAATTGGATATTTACTGAATTATCTACCTAATCGGGCCAATCAGAATCGGCCACGTGTCTTCTAGGTGGTGCGGCTCCTTTACTTTTGCCTTACTCAGGTCTAGCCGGTTCGATCTGGGTGACTAAACCCAATGTGGTTCAGGGTTTGCTTCAGCTGATGAGACCCGGTTCAGGTTGGAGGGCCAGTCTGCCCTCTTCTCTGTGTTCTCGTGATCATGGAGTTTGAGAATCCATTCACAGCCGCAGCTGTGAGGATGATCTCCAACATACGATCCTCGCCTCCTCTCATTCTTCCTCGTCTGTGAATGCCTCTCCTGATTGTCCTCACAAAGTTGCATCCCTCTGCTCCAGGCATGAGCGAGCCTGCATCCTCTGCTTGCTCCCAAGCGCAGCCGTGGGGTTCAGATCTCCGGCGAGAATCATTGTTACAGGAGACTCCTCCTCTTGTCGGGAAACAGCAGTGCCAGAGTGCTGGATCTTCTCCTCTCCAGCCCTCCCGTTCGACATGGGCGCTGTCGTGGCCAGTTCTGCTCCAGCGCTCCACCTTCGTGAGGTCGCTGCCACCCATCGCTGCCGAAGGCCTCCATGCTCTTAAGCTCACCGATGCTCTTCTCCCCAGCTTGCGGTCGGCCACCAGAACCTCCTCCTCTTCCTCTGGTTCTCACATGATCTTGGTCGCTACCTGGCTGCTGGAGGTTCCTCCTCGTCATCCAACTTTGGTCTTCTTCTTTCGAATAGATCTACCGCCGCCTGGGATCTCTTACGGCATGGACTAGGTGTTGCTCTGTCTACGTTCACCGTTGTGAGGCTTTCCCTTCATTCTTCGACACTACCTCTCGGTGTTGAGCATCTTGCTGCAGAGAGACAAAAGCTCCCGATAGTTGGGTGAGAAGAAGCAGTGGTACCATGTTTGTTCCAATATCCTTCCTTATCTTCCTCGACATTCACTCCAACTCTTTTCTCTACCTCAAATCACCACCTGCTCTTTGTGGTGGAAAAGCAATAGAGATGGGTGGGTGGATCTTCTCCAACTTCCCTAAATGAGATGTCGACCTGATCTTAGCAATGCAAGGGAGAAACTGCCCACTTCCTTTACTTCATCGAGCCATGACCAAGACATGGGATTATGGGTTGGGTCGTCGGCACTGCTACCCCCACAATCTCTAGCAGGACACAAGGTAGGAGGTGAATCCCAGCCATGCGATCCAGCGATACAGGAGACTCCTCCTCTTATCGGGAAACAGCAGAGCCAGAGTGCTTGATCTTCTCCTCTCCAGCCCTCTTGTTCGACCTGGGCACTGACGTGGCCAGGTCTGCTCCAGTGCTCCACCTTCGTGAGGTCACTGCCACCCATCGCTGTCGAAGGCCTCCATGCTCTTAAGCTCACCGATGCTCTTCTCCCTAGCTTGCGGTCGGCCACCAGAACCTACTCCTCTTCCTCTGGTTCTCACATGATCTTGGCCGCTACCCGGATGTTGGAGGTTCCTCCTCGTCGTCCAACTTTGGCCTTCTTCTTTCGAAAAGATCTACCGCCGCCTGGGCTCTCTTGCGGCATGGACTAGGTGTTGCTCTGTCTACGTTCACCATTGTGAGGCTTTCCCTTCGTTCTTTGACACTACCTCCTGGTGCTGAGCATCTTGCTGCACAGAGCCAAAAGCTCCTGATACTTGGGTGAGAAGAAGCAGCGATACCATGTATGTTCCAATATCCTTCCTTATCTTCTTCAACATTCACTCCAACTCTTTTCTCTACCTCAAATCACCACCTGCTCTTTGTGGTAGAGAAGCAATAGAGATGGGTGGGTGGATCTTCTCCAACTTCCCTAAATGAGACGTCGACCTGGTCTTAGCAATGCAAGGGAGAAACTTCCCACTTCCTTTACTTCACCGAGCCATGACCAAGACGTGGGATTATGGGTTGGGTCGTCGGCACTGCTACCCCCACGATCTCTAGCAGGACACGAGGTAGGAGGTGAATCCCAGCCATGCGATCCACATCTGGGGTCGGGATTAACTCTTCTCAAGGCCAATCTGTGGCTCCTCGAAGGGGCGCCAATCCATATATATTAACAAGGGGCGGCGTGACACTGCACATATCAATAGCTTGGTCTAAAATTATTAATAGACCTATTTCTAAAGTCACCAACACATACATCATTTCACCGATTTCAAAACACAATATCTTCTTCTAGAAATATCAGAACATCTTGAAAATGTAAACATATCTTTATCATCATGATAATTATTTTCCACTAAATTTTGGTGCCAATAATCATATGTTTGACCAATCAACTAAATACCCTATGAATCATAATCATGATGTAAAAACCCAATTAACACCCATAGTTTATCAAAGCACTTGGACTCTTAAAATAAATTGAACACATGAATTAACTTATATCATTGGACATTTAAGGATTCCAAAAGTCCACTCCATCACATCCTACACACCTTAAGAGACATTTCATCCTCGAAATTAAATCAAAAACCAACTCCATCACAAATAACTACAAAAAATAAATGAATATCATCACACACTTGATTAATCTTTTATTAATCTTATTATGTCGTGAACCTATATGAAGTGTACCACAACATGTTAAATCATCATAGCAGGCTAGAATCTCATTGTACAAGACTTAGAAGCATTCCTAAGATCCTAAGTTTGTAATCTCAATTGCCTTGTCTACAAAAAGCATCTCCACGTCTGGCTCTTGGTATCTAATGGGAGTGGTCGGGTATTAGGACTCCTTCTTTAAACCTGGGTACTCAGGTGGACATTCAAAGCACTCTGTCTTACTCTACATTAGTGGTCTTATTGAAGATGATCATTGCTCAACACAATTTTGTATCAATGGTCCTACCAAACATGACCATTGATCAGTAAAGCATGTACCATCGGCATCCCTGGTTGGTTTTGGGTACCATATAATCATAAGGAGTCTTCCCTAACTAGACTAGACCCCCACACCCTACTGGTACGATCCATCTTACATGTATCTGGACTACCTCCTCACTCTTTAAATTCATTATTCAATCATCAAATCAATATTTTAATCTTAACCTTGTAAATAATTCTTTTCATATATTATATGTAACCCATACTGTAAACTGAGCTATTGAGAAATACTAATTATCATACTGAGAAAAAATAAAATGAGAATACTTGATATATTGTAACATACAAAAATTCAGGGCTAAATTCAAATTTTTGAGCTATGTTTCATAATTCTTCAAAATCAAATTTTCTTTTCCTAGATTGCACTCACATCTGCCTTTCATTTGAAATATCTTGAAAATCGAGCTCCAACATACAATTTATCCTCATTTTGGCCTAGTCATCCCTTTTGGGACTCACGAGTGAATAATTGAATTCCATTAGAATTTCTTGGCTTTGGAATCACATAAAAATACACCACAAATTTTGACATTTATTTGTAGAGTAAATAATTACTTTTACTATCTTAGACTAGCAAAATAGAAAAATGAATATTTTAGTAATTAGACCAATTGCTTTTAAACTAGTGTTCAAAATTTGCATTAGAAATATAGTAGTAAATTAGGAGTATTGAATAGCATGAGTAAACCATTATATAAGGCAAAATTGTAAAAAATTAAAAGCAATTAACTAAGAGGATTGACCGGCACCACTTGGAGCCGGGTCATCTGCCCTAGCAAGCACCCCGTGCTGATATGCGGCTGTTACTGCTGCAGTAAGGTAACGGCAGGGGACAAGCCCCGAATAGCTATTGTCGTTCTCCAGCCCTAGACTTGACCACCCACTCCCCCTCTCTCTATCTTCCCTCCGTCAATGAAATTGATGTGAAGGGAGGGCCCTGCTATTAATGGCCAATGAGCCAACGATGAAATGGCCAACGAGCCTCAAATAATGCACCGCCGCCACCATGTGAGCATCGCCCCGACCTTGGGATGCAAAACCTAGCATAGTTCCTACAAATATCTCCCCTTACCATGCGGCAGAACTACACCTCCATAACCATGATTTGTACCTCCTCCTCCCCCCTAATGTCGATATCCTTCACTCCGATCTGCCGAACGATGCGAGTGTGCCAGGCTTTAGCTTGTGCTGGCCAGTGTACAGATGCCACAGCCCCAGCGCTGGGCAGTCAACCTTAGGAAGACATCCGGCCATCACCCGCTGCGGTGGCACCGACAACTGAGCAGACGCAATACTCAACAACCAACCAAGGCGATGCAATCCTCAACGCCAGCCATCATCTCCGCCTAGTGCTTTCATCCCATCCTGACCTACTGATCATCATAAAGATTAGAGTTGTCTGCATCACATACTTGAGGACTGAAACAACATAAATAGATCCCAGCCACAATCAACCAACACGATCAATTGATTAATATGCAAGAAGGAGTTCCAAACACAACCTGTTGTGAGTAGTAATCCCTTATTTCATTATATTTCAGAACTACACGAACTATTACTAAAACAAATAATAATGACCATGCTAGATTAGGGTGATTAGAAGGTGTTTGAATATGTTGTATGTCAAATGAACCATAACAGTAACACATATTAGTTGATCTTTTATAAGTAGTAATCCTATTAGTATATGTATCAATAGGTATGCATATCCAAGTACTGATACTATTAGATAAAGTAAGTACGTAACTTCAGAATTGGTGCTCATGGTATCTTCTAATACCAAAAAGTATCACTAAGGATATGTTGGATTGAATATCAGTTAGTATTTAGGATATATATATATAAACACATAGTAATAACGATAACCTATACTAATAAATCAATTGACTTAGTACTAATCATGTTGGTTCCCATAAGAGTATGTGTATTAATGTTTGCACAATGGCATATAATAAATCTGTGTATATCTTAGCAGTATTTATGAACCTGGGGATAACTTATTAAATCCAATATTGTTGATGTTTCAGATAGTACATGGTATATATTAAGTTATAAACCTAGTTATATTAATAATACATTCTATTTGATCCTAGATTTTTGTACTGCAAATATACAAATAATAATGCACTAATAACAGTTAAGTAGAAATATATGATTAATAATGATGAGAATAGTTCAAAAATATTCATGATATACCATGTTATACAACTAAACCCTAGAAAAAGAAATCAAGATCAAAGTACTAGCGTATGAATAGTATGTATAGAGGTATGTGGAATTAAACCCTAAATATCCCTAGTAAGGTATATTCGTAAATAGACACTTGATCCTAGTGACTAAATGTAGTTGTAACATATATGAGAAACATAATGATATTTTAGATCTAACATAGAGACAACATGATAAAACAACTAAGTATGTAACATTGGATATATAGATATATAAATATATAACCTATTTGGGAATTTAATATTGATAACCATAGAGAAAAATATGAAATAATAACCCTAACTGGGAAAGGAAACACTAAATAGAAAAGAATGAATAAGTGATTGATTCCAAGCCAAATGATGACCAAATTGTATCATACTTTGTAGATGTTCTCTCTTGGAGTCAACTCATCTTTATACAATCCTTGGAGCCCTGAATAATTGAGGTACTGGATCTTCTATTTAAATTGTTGAACTATTTTCCCTTTTGATAGACACACGCATATATCTTGATTTGTGGTGAATTCCATATAGTTTTGAAACCTCTACTTGTTTTTGAAAGTTAACCACTCTCATTTTGTAATTGATAAATTATTGTTGATAATTATTTTGGCACTAGACTTGATCTATTTGGAGTTTTGAATCCCTGTGGACTTTGGTCCCTTGGGCTTTGGCCTTATAGAGCTTTGGCTCACTTGAGTGGGCCAAGTACCCCACAACCCTACGCAGTGGATAGGGATTAGTTGTCCCCCGGTTAATTGGAATAGCTAATAAGGCACTAGTGTCATTCTCTCCTAGAGTGTGAGTACACAAGGCACTTAGCCCTAGAAAAGATATGATAGAAAGGTGACAAAACTTGTCAAATTGAATATCTTGGAATTGATATACTTTGTGAATAGCTTGAGTAAATTTTGCATGCTCGAAATATTGAATCTTGCTTAGTGATATTCTTGTGGAAGATCTTCTATCTAGAAAGTGATATTGAAATTTCTACTTGATAGCCTTTAGTCCACCAAATAATCCTTTCATAATTTTTATTATGCATCTAAATCCTACTTTACACATAGTTCAATTATTTGGATTTAGTACCAGCTTTGCTGACCCTTTTTTTCCTTCAATGGGGTCCATGTGTGGTTTCGTTCCCTCTGAGAACTCATGGATAGGTATTAGATGGAAGAGCTTGAAGAGAGGTGCACTGGGTAGTCCTCCATTGAAGACTAGATAGAATGAATTATATTTCTTAAACTTGAAACTAGATTTGTAAGATTCTGTGACTCTAATGTATCGCATGATTGTAATAAAGATTGTTTATGTTTTTTGATATTATTTTGTAAATATTTGATCATAAAGATCAGGTCTTTACAACATGGTATCAGATCCATAAACGGTCGGCACTCATGCATGTCTCGTGGAAATTAGGGTTAAGTAGGAACACAAATGGAGTAATAGAACATAGAAAAAAATAGTTAGACAATGAACCTTGGTATCATTGACGTAGTTATTAGGACATACATGGGATACAAGTAGAAAACATACTAGCCTAGGATGTGAGACATGTATCCTAAACTAGATATTTATGAGACATACCTAGTTAAACTACTAGATTTTGAACTTCTATAGGCATGGATTTACATGAAGATATTGATGAGAAAGAAGTGTTTGAGATACATGTGTGTAATTTTACATTTAGGTTATTAAGACATAAAAATAAACAATATATGTATAGGAATGGTTTATCTCTAGTTTGGAACACCTAAAAATAATGCAAACCTAAATTACATAATGAACATATACTATAAAACTTATGATTATTTGAGTCATATAAATCTGGTCACATTCAACAAGTTCTATTATAACATTCAATATAATAGATGAACATGCTTAGATTAGATAAAATCAAGTTTATTATAAATCTATCTAATGAACAAAGTACTAAGAAATAACATTACCATGTAAGTGGAATGAACTAAGGTGTCTAAGGAAGGATGCTTAGTAAGTTTTGGCATAATTACTCTCGATTCATTGAGTTGGTGGTGGGGTTTCCTCGCTCTGCATACCGACCTGGCCAAGGTGAATTATGTTACTTGGAAATATACCTAATCTTGAATAATGTCACTAAATATATTGGGGAAAAAATGTATGTATAATTACCTTCAAGAGAGAGAAAACAAATTACAATATGATAAGGCTTGGAGAAAGATCCTTAAAAAAAAGATGTACCTAACATGAAATATGAACAATGAATTACCTTATAGAATAGTAATTACCCCTTTTGAGAGAATAGGTAACGAGAAAATTCATAACATTTGAAATATATTACACATTGAAACCATATAAATAGGAAATTATCATTTCAATGGGTTAAGATATAGTTAATAATATGTTGAATTAAGGTCAATATGATGAATTTCATATTTGGAATATGGAATTTTTGAACATATAATACTTTATAAAATTGATGCAACCTAATATCATGGAGAAATAGAAGCCTACCTTACTTGAAATTGAAAATGAAGTATATCAAATTTCTTGACCCAATAAACCATTGTTCAAACATATATGACTACAATATGAAAAAGAAATTGATGAAAAATATTATTGTTTATACTTTATAGTTATGAACTTGGGAATTTTGAAAAGTTTCAAGCAACAAATAGGAAATAGAAGAAGAAAAAATGAGGTCAAAATTTGAATCCAATCGGGGTTAAGCTATAACTAATAATTGTTGAGTAAAAAAAATATTGGGACTAGTATATTACCCTCAACTACAAATAGAACATTGTGGAATAAATATGGTATAGTCCTCACACTGAAATGAAAATCTACCTAGCTTGAGAAAAAAAAGTACATATAAATAGTTAATCCAACAAAAAACATCATCATATATGGAGTGATCACCAAATATAGCCAAAAAAAATGATGACATAAAGAAAGAAAAAACCTTTTGAGAACACTAGTTGATGCTTGTTAGTTCGAATCACATACATTCATATCAGAATATGATGTTGGAAGTCTTATATGGATATATCATCACTATGTGCTCACCTCAGTAGAAGATATACCTTTCAAGTGTAGTTTACCCTGAATCAATTTAGCAACATCTATAGGGGTAGTAAGAGAATTGCTTGGTCACTCTGACTAGGGCATAGGCTATTTGAATGAAAATCAGGATCATGTGCATGATGACATTTGTGCAAACAAGAGTAATATGATAGGAGATTAGGCCTTGGGAAGCAATATAGTTGTCAAGAAGGATAAGATTTCGGGGACAAAATCTCTTTAAAGGGTAGTAGAGTTGTAACATACTGAAATTCAGGGCTAAATTCAAATTTTTGAGCTATGTTTCATAATTCTTCAAAGTCGAATTTTCTTTTCCTAGATTGCACTCACATCTGCCTTTCATTTGAAATATCTTGAAAATCGAGCTCTAGCATACAATTTATCCTCATTTTGGCCTAGTCATCCTTTTTGGGACTCACAAGTGAATAATTGAATTCCATTAGAATTTCTTGGCCTTGGAATCACATAAAAATACACCAAAAATTTTGACATTTATTTGTAGAGTAAATAATTACTTTTACTATCTTAGACTAGCAAAATAGAAAAATAAATATTTTAGTAATTATACCAATTGCTTTTAAACTAGTGTTCAAAATTTGCATTAGAAATATAGTAGTCAATTAGGAGTATTGAATAGCAGGAGTAACGCCACTATATAAGGCAAAATTGTAAAAAAAATAAAAATTAAAAGCAATTAACTAAGAGCATTGACGAAGCGCCCCGCGCTGCTATGCGGCTATTATCGCTGCAGCAAGGTAACGGCAGGGGACATGCCTGGAACAGCCATTTTCGTTCTCCAGCCCTAGACTCGACCACCCACACTCCCCCTCTCTCTCTATCTTCCCTCCGTCAATGAAACTGACGCGAAGGGAGGGGTCTGCCATTAATGGCCGACGACTAGCGAGCCTCAAATAATGCACCGCCGCCACCATGTGAGCACTGCCCTGACCTTGGGACGCAAAACCTAGCATAGGTCCTACAAATACCTCCCCTCACTATGCGGCAGAACTACACCTCCATAACCGTGATTTATACCTCCTCCTCCTCCCCCCTAACGTCGATATCCTTCACTCTGATCTGTCGAACGCTGCGAGTGCGCTAGGCTTTAGCCTGTGCTGACCAGCGTATAGATGCCACCGCCCCAGCGCTGGGCGGTCAACCTTAGAAAGACCTCCGGCCATCACCCGTTGCTGTGGCACCAACAACTGAGCAGTCGCAACACTCGACAACCAACCAAGGCGTTGCAATCCTCAACGTCGGCCATCATCTCCGCCTAGTGTTGTCATCCCATCCTGACCTACTGTGCCGCCATCACACTACTCCCCGACAGAGCAGGCGGCAAACACGACCGTCCGTTCTACAGCCAAGACTTCCCGACGACGATGAACTCTGCTAGACCGCCATCGTCACCTCCACTACCCCAGCAACTATCGCCCATCACAACATCGGTGGGCGTCCTCACGACCCATCTGTAGTGTCGGGAGCTGCCTCAAAACTGGACTCGACCCTGCCACTAATCTGAAGATTTATGTCATCCACCCTGGACTCTACGCAGGGCTAAGAATAGCTTTTTCAGATGCTGCAGTCACCTGTATGTGCCCAAGTACTGAAAGTTTCAGCCTAACCTCCTAGGCGGCAGACCAGGGAAGTTGTTGAATCATCACAAAGATTCGAGTCGTCTGCATCACATACTTGAGGACTGAAACAACATACATAGATCCCAGCCACAATCAACCAACATGATCGATTGATTAATATGCAAGAAGGAGTTCCAAACACAACCTGTTGTGAGTAGTAATCCCTTATTTCATTATATTTCAGAACTACACGAACTATTAATAAAACAAATAATAATGACCATGCTAGATTAGGGTGATTAGAAGGTGTTTGAATATGTTGTATGTAAAATGAACCATAAAAGTAACACATATTATTTGATCATTTATAAGTAGTAATCCTATTAGTATACGTATCAATAGGTATGCATATCCCTGTACTAATACTAATAGATAAAGTAAGTACGTAACTTTAGAATTGGTGCTCACGGTAGCTTCTAATACCAAAAAGTATCACCAACGATATGTTGGACTGAATATCAGTTAGTATTTAGGATATATATATACACACACATAGTAATAACGATAACCTATACTAATAAATCAACTGACTTAGTACTAATCAGGCTGGTTCCCATAATAGTATGTGTATTAATGTTTGCACAATGGCATATAATAAATTTGTGTATATCTTAGCAGTATTTATGAACCTGAGGATAACTTATTAAATCCAATATTGTTGATGTTTTGGATAGTACATGGTATATATTAAGTTATAAACCTAGTTATATTAATAATACATTCTATATTAATAATACATTCTATTAAGTTATAAACCTAGTTATATTAATAATATATTCTAGAGGTGACTGGATTTGACCTCACCGGAGAGGGGAGTCCCTCCCCTCTCTACGACTGTCATGACCACGATGGAGACACATGTTGTCTCCCAACCTAGGCCCATCTCCAAGAAGGCCTGGAATCATATTCTCGACGGCGTTGGTACCTTTGAAGAGCATCCCTATGACCCGCCGGAGAAGATTGATGGGAAACGGTTTGTTACCATCGATGATCCAACGTATGAGGCCATGGAGAAGTGTTGGGAGCATACTGCTATTATGTATGTTATGGGGAAACGCCCTTACTATTTCCATCTTCTAGCTTGGATCCGCCGGGTTTGGAAACCTAAGGGTGGGTTTGATCTCTACTCCAAGCCCGACAAGTTCTTCCTTCTTAGGTTCAACTTGGCCAACGATAAGAAGAACGTAATCAACAGTGGACCGCGATGGTTCGATAACAGACTCGTTGTTGTCAAGGACTACAAGACAGACGATGACCTTCACAAAGATTTCTTCAGTTACATTCCTATATGGATTAGTATTCCTAGCATGGGCAGGAATTGGTTGCCTAGGGTGGTCAGGATTGTGGCCAGTGGTGTAGGTAAACTCTTGAGAATAGATTATAAATTGATTGGCCTGGAGTCCCTCGGCGAGGCGCAGGTGCTGGTGGAGGTGGAAGCCGATGAAGAACCCCCAGAGGAGATTTGGGTTAATATGCCATGACGAGAGCTTGTTGCTGTCAAAATTCATTATGAATATATCCCCAAGAGATGCACGGAGTGCAGGGTTTTTGGGCATGACGACTGCGACTGCCCGATCAATCCTAAGGTCATAGATTATGTACCTGTTCTTAAGTCTTCTCAGGTGTGGCAGGTCATGGGTTGGAAGGGCAAATTGGTAGTGGTGGAAGATGTGGCGATGGGTGATGAGGTTCATGTTGAGGCCGCTCGCTCAAGCAAAAGCTTTGTGATGGTTTCTGATTCCGGCGGTGATGCTTCCTCATCGGGCGATGGTGCTAACTCTCCGGGTGGTGATGGAGCTTCTGTATCTGACCAGAGCGGTGGTGGTGGGGCTAATGTTGCTGGTGGTGCGGCTTCTGTTGCTGGCGATTCAAGCGGGGGCATTGTTGCTTACCCTTCAGGCGGTGGCGATGTGCCTCGGGTGGTTGTTATCGGCATGAGTAGTGGTGATGTAGGTGCCGCTGGTGTTGTTGGAGATACTGGTGGGCCGTCCGGAGCTACTGGTGGTGATGGTGCTACTGGTGGTGATGGCTCTTCTGGCAGGACATCTGGTGATGGTGCATCAAGTGTTGAGTTCAAACCTAATGGTGGAGGATCGAAGGAGGACGTTGCTAGTTCGACTCCATCTAAATCTCATTCATCTGATGTTGCTACCTCCTTGTCTAGGAATCTGAAGTCGTATAAGGGTGATGGGTCTCGTAAGACCCGATCTACTTCCAGAGGTCTTTAATGACCTTTCTCATGACCAATGTTCATGGCTCGGGGAAGCCATGTAAAAATAAAGAAGTAAGGAGAACCATCCTTGAAAACAAAGCAATTATGGCCATTCTTATAGAATCTAAAATCAAGACGCATTTAATTCACACTTCTGACCGCATGTTCCCTAAAGGATGGTTATGGGTCTCTAATCATCTGCATGATCCTAATGGTCGTATTTACATAGGTTGGAACCCAAGCTGCTGGGATACAATAATGACTGAGATGGATGATCAACAGGTCACTATGAAATGCATTAAAGGTGGCCTCACTATCTATATGACGGCTATCTATGCTAGGAACTCGGTGACTGATCGTTCTATTCTGTGGAATACCTTGGAGAGAATTACGGCTTACATTGATGAAGCCTGGCTTATCACTGGTGATTTTAATAACATCAGGAAGTAAGAGGAGAAGGCAGGGGGTCGTGAGGTTCTCTCAACCATCCTTAGCTCATTTAATGCTGCTTTGGATAATGTTGGTCTTATTGAACTACCTATCATTGGTAAGGAGGTTTACACCTGGCATAACAAATAAGGAGTTGCTAAAAGAGTTGTTTGCAAACTTGACAGAACCTTTGTCAATGATACCTGGATATCCAAGTTCCCTGGTTCTAAAACAAAGTTCATCACTTGCAACTATTCTGATCATTGTGCTTTAAACATCAACATGAAGCCTATTTCCTTCAAGAAGAAACCTTTTAGGTTTCTCAATTTCTAGATGGATTGGGAAGGTTGTCGGGACATCATTAAAGAAACTTGGGCTACTGAAGTGAAAGGCAATCCTCTATTCCAATTCTATCATAAACTCAAACTTATAAAGGACAAGTTGAAGACATGGTCCAAACATTACGTTAATCTCAAGAATCTTATTTCTAGAGAAAGAATGGAGCTTAATGACATTTCAGCTGTGATTCGTAGATGCCCCCTTGACCCCGATCTCATTCATGCTGAAAAACAAACTCTTGAGAGGTTGGATGTGCTTCTCAAGGCATAGGAGGTCTATTACTGGCAACGCAACAGGATGGAGTGGCTTTCCAATGAAGATAGGAATACTAAAGTTTATCATACCATTGTCAAGAGAAGGGATGTTATTAACTCTATCACTGAGTTTTTGATTCACATGGTAATCTTTTGCAGGATAATGATGCCATTGTGGATGATACTGTATGGTTTTTTGAGCAGCTATACAATCAACCTCAGGTTGCATCAAGTTCTTGTATTCCTGACTGGACCCCTCTAGTTTCTGGGATTGATAATGATATGCTATGTTCTTCTCCGAGTTTGAATGAGGTTCGAGAAGCTGTATGGAGCATTGGGCCTCACAAAAGCCCGGAACCTGATGGCTTCAATGGTTATTTCTATAGGGAGAACTGGA
The DNA here is from genome assembly GCA_963693085.1 of Alisma plantago-aquatica. Classification (NCBI taxonomy): domain Eukaryota; kingdom Viridiplantae; phylum Streptophyta; class Magnoliopsida; order Alismatales; family Alismataceae; genus Alisma; species Alisma plantago-aquatica. Next base: position 1,110,927,567 of record OY856409.1, read on the forward strand.
ACATAATCTGCGAGGATCTCCTTAAGGCCACCAAATGGATTTTTTAAGGCGGTAACATGGTGAGACAAGTTAATCATGTTTTCCTTGCTCTTATTCCCAAGAAGGACATTGTCTCGTCTCCAGAGGATTTTAGGCCTATTTCTTGCTGCTCGATGCTCTATAAAATCATTTCCAAAGTCATTTCAAGGATACTAGCCACTCTGCTACCAAACATTATCTCCCCTTATCAAGGTGCTTTTGTTAAAGGTAGAAGTATTGAGGATTGCTCTCTCCTTGTGGCTGAGTTTACTCTTAAATTCAACCGGAAGACTAGCCCTCCTGCATTTTGCATCAAGTTGGATATCACCAAGGCCTTTGATTTAGTCTATTGGTCCTACCTTTGGGATTGTCTATCTGGTCTTGGATTCAATGAGAAGATTATCTCCATTCTTAAGCAATGTGTGGAAACTCCATCCTTTTCTCTTTTACTGAATGGCTCTTTGGTTGGATTCTTTAAAAGTTCCAATGGACTAAGGCAAGGTGATCCTTTATCAACCTTGTTATTCATTCTGGCTATGGAAGGATTCAGCAGATGTCTTGAGGCAGCCTATGATAGCAAAATAATTAGAAGATATCCTATCAACAGGACCAAGGCTCTTAACCACTGTCTTTTTACGGATGATGTTCTTATTTTCTCTGAGGGGCGCTTGCGTAGTCTTACCAATCTCAGGAAGATTCTACATGAGTTTGGCTCTATTTCTGGTATGAAATGCAATCCTAATAAAACCCACATATACCTCTCTTCTTCTTGTCGCAACAAGGACGCCTTGATCAGTTGCATGGGTATTCACCAAGGTACATGGCCCACAAAGTATCTTGGGTTTTCGATGGTTGGCGGAAATCTTAAGAGGTGTCATTTTCATGAATGCTTGGATAAGATGAGAGACATGATTCAGAGATGGCCGGGTTCTAAAATCTCTATGGTTGGTCATCTTGTTCTCATTAAACACTGTGCAATGGGTTTGATTATCTAATGGATACAAATGGGTGAAATTCCTCCAGCTGTGTTACGTAGGATGGAGTTGCTACTCTCTGATTTCTTATGGGGCAGTTATGTGCATCCCTCTTTGTGACGTCCCCAGATTTTCTAAAAAATAATCTGATGTGTGACATCCAAATTAAAACTCTCACCTCAGTGAGAATCCCAATTTAAACATCTCACACAAGGCTAAGAAGAAGAAAATCAGAGGAAATCAGAAAAAAATAATCAGTAGCACATACACATGAATAATCATAAAACCATGGGGATGTGCCGCTAGTCTAGATCTGGCTATGGGGGTCGGCTTTCGATTTGATCGACTTCAGTCCGTTCAAGAGAGACGGCTGGAGAGAAACGTCCTCGCCTTGGATCGTGATCTGCGTGCTGCTCCGTTGTGCAGGTGAGGAACATGTCGTGTTCTTGTCCCTCTTAGGCGCCATCTATCCCAACGGCTGAGGGGAGCTTGGCTGCCTAGGATATCGTCGACCCTCTTGACCTCTGACGAGATCCCAGACAGGTGGTGCGGTGACGGGTGGCGGTGCTCACTCTCCTGTTGTGCCATCCACGACGGTTGGGGTCCTCGCTTCTACCTCTGCTGTCCGGCTGCTGCGTTGTGGCTACTTCAACCTGGTCCCAGGCCTTCGAGTGCATCTGGTCATGTTGAGGTATCCATGGCAGAGCTTGGGCTCCTCGACGGGTATCTGGACGGGACTCAGCTCCGGCATCTTCCTGTCGTTGGGCTTCTCCATCGACCTGCTCCCGACAGAGCAGATGTGTGGCGTCCTGGTGGTACCCACTGCTTCTATTTGATGAACACTTCAAGTGTTTGATGATTTGCCTCTGCGCAAACAGGGCACAGCACGTTGGAGCTTTGGTTTCTGGCCGGGGTTCACTGAACTTCTGAGGTTCCAGTTTGTTTGAGATGATTGCAGGATCTTTGCAGGATATCAATTGGCTATTTGCCTAGGTTCTTGGCCGAAGGAAATCTAGATTTCTTTGCATACTACCACATTTTGTGGGTGGCTATAGTGATAGTTGGTGATGTGCAAAGTATGAAAGGTGGATTTCGGCTGCCCCTTGGCTACTCTCCGGTGTGTGTATGCATTGTTTCTTCCTTCCCTAAATGGCTTGGTCCTTTTGTGGATAGTTTTTCTCAGGGTTTCTTGGTGGATGTACAATCCATGAAGATACCCAAGATCCTAAAATTCAAAGAAGGTCAAAAAGGTTATAAAGCTAGCTCAAGGCAGGAGGTCCTGGCATTTGCTCTGCTTTAGTATGTAATTACTATTTGTGGGTGGGCTGAATGAATGTAAGTGCATGCTTTAATATCCATTCCCTTGATCGAATGTCTAGTGTTAGTTTTATATCTTGTTAGGCTTTCTTCATTTTACTTGTTTCTTGAGATCATCTGAGTACCTCCTGCGTGAGGTTTCTGATCCGATGCTGTGTTATTTTTAACTCTTATGTTGTAATGGGGTACTTAGTTCCCAAAGTTTTTGGTATCTTAGTAACACACTTTTTGACCGACCAAAAAAAAACAATAATAAAACCATACACAAATGTTCACCATTCAACATATAATTACAACATGAATTGTTACAATATTTGATATTATGTATTGAGCAGCAAACTTTTACATATACATGTACTACCACTAAACTACAGGATCTTAAGACAACAGGTCCACATGTACATCAGCTCGCTATACAACTCTCAACTATCCTGGATCTTCAAGAGCATAAACACAACCTAAATAAAAGATTACATGGGTACACGTCAGCACAATATTCAAGAATATTGTATTGAGTACACCTACGTGTCTTTTATATACCTCTCATCATATCTTGGCAATAAGATAAAACTAATACTTGGCAGTTATAAAGAAATATAAGAAAAAGCATATACTTGCACAAAGATGTTCATTAACAAAAGAGAACACATATTTTAAGCTCATTTCCATTATATGTAAAGTTGATCAACCACATGCACTATTCTACCAAAGAGATTTAGTGCTCACATGTACTATTCTGCCAAAGAGATTTAGTACTTTTATAAATACACTATTCTGCCAAAGAGATTTAGTGCTCACATGTACTATTTTGCCAAAGAGATTTAGTACTATCATATAATGGATCATATATCTTATGTTTCATGTGTTCATAGCCATAAGTATGGAAAATCAAGTAATATATCATACAAAAACAATCATTTCATCCAATATCATATGCCAAGTATTTTAGTACACATATACCACAAGCGAACTGTATAATAATCCAAGTAAGAGGTAATGGCGTACCTTGATTAAGAGACATTCTAACCCATATTCCCGATGTCAACTCTAACATCTTGGTCAAACCTTGATTAAGATAATATCACATATCACTATCAGGTTCTCATCATCATAACCCTAGTTATGTCCATTTATGTAAGACTTACATCATATCATCAAAACTTAATCTATCTATTCCATCTATCCTATATATCTCAAAAAGGCTCTAGACATCTAATCTAGAACTATTCTCTCTTCTAGACTGATGTCATTCACTTTCACTTAGGTTGCATGACCACATCCTACTCGTACATGTGTGGGGACACATTTTTGTAATACATATACATAATAAAATATTATATAGTTTTTCTCTGATAAAACAAGCGTCAGAGAAAACTATCCAGGTTTGATCTGATTGGAATCAAAAACCAAATCCAGAAAATGAGTGCCCCACACAAAGTAGAGAGTATAGTTTCATGAAAACTAATGAAAAGGGTGAGAACATGGTGTAGGATGGTGTAGCTACCCAAAACATAGATGCATCATATGTCAAAGGTTTCTCTTCCCGTGATGTATGTCATTTCCAGATAATGCAATGTCCCATACTGCTGCACTATAAGGAAAGAACGACATCTAAGGACTTGCTATACAACAAGCACCAGTCTAGACCTAGTTCTCGGACATCTAGGTGCTAACCTAGAGGCTAGGTCAGATCTAGTCTCTAAAAGATGACTAATCTAACCCTAAGGATTATTAAGGTTTAAGGTTTTCTTTAGTTTGAGTTGCATAATGAGAAAATGTCAGGCATTGCTATTGTTCATGCTCTGATACCACCTGTGACGTTCCTAGATTTTCTAAAACTTAATCTGATGTGTGACGTCCAAATTAAAACCCTCACCTCAGTGAGAATCCCAATTTAAACATCCCACACAAGGCTAAGAAGAAGAAAATCAGAGGAAGTCAGAAGAAAAAAAAAATAGTAGCACATGCACATGAACAATAATAAAACCATACACAAATGTTCACAATTCAACATATAATTACAACATGAATTGTTACAACATTTGATATTACATATTGAACAACAAACTTCTATATATACATGTACTACTACTAAACTACAGGATCTTAAGACAATAGGTCCACATGTACATCAGCTCGCTATACAACTCTCAACTATCCTGGATCTTCAAGAGCATAAACACAACCTAAACAAAAGATTACATGTGGTACACCTCAGCACAATATTCAAGAATATTGTACTGAGTACGCCTATGTGTATTTTATATACCTTTCATCATATCTTAGCAATAAGATAAAACTAATACTTGGTAGTTATAAAGAAATATAAGAAAAAGCATATACTTGCACAAAGATGTTCATTAACAAAAGAGAACACATAATTTATTCTGTTCATTAAAAACAAGGTACCAAAATGTTTAGAAAAATGAGTAGATTGGAATGCTCACTGAGGTGAGGGTTTCAATTTGGACGTCAGACATCAGATTAAGTTTTAGAAAATTCTGGGACATCACACTCTTGCTGGGCTCGATTGGCCTACCCTTTATCTGAAGGTGGACTTGGCCTTAAGAGACTTGATGAGCTCTTTGATTATCATACTTTACGTCGTATTAAGAGGTTCACTAAAGATCAAAGAATATGGAGCTCATGGATGTCTTGTAGGTATGGTGATTCCTTGGATACCTATTCCAGGAGTGGATCTACTTGCCATAGGCGTATGGTAGCTCTTTGGCCTTCCTTCTCTATGTGGGCGGACAGGGATCTTTGGGAGAATGTCAGGCAAAAGCGTCCAACCGATAAAGTTTATGGAAATATTTGGTCCTCCAAGTATTATCCTAGGTGGAGCCTCACTTTCTTTAGAGCTCTTATCAATGTCCTTCCTACACTGGAAAAGATTAGCTCCTGGTCGGGCGCTCTTGTCCCTACTGGCTTATTGTGTGGCCAACACAATGACTCGGTTGCTCATCTATTCGATGGCTGCAAATTTTTGAGATATATTTGGGGTCGAGCTAAGCTTAAACTCAACATCAGGTCCTCTTATTCTCTTTATGACTGCCTAGCTGACCTTGGTAAGAGGTCAAAACATGCCAAAATCATTGAATTCTGGGATATTACTGGTGATGTCCACCTTGTTTGGGCTGAACGCAATAAATGGCTACATAACGGTGGCGCTTCTGACTTCGTTGTCATCTTCAACCAGCTTGCTCTCGAAATCAAGAGAATGTACTTTACTTTTAAATCATGTCTTGATGTATCTCCTATTATTGCTAGGAATTGGGATCTATTGTAACCAATTCCTAGGAGCTTGTAGTCACATGTGAGGGTGTGACTTGTATTTTGTCCCCTTCCCGGGGTTTTAGAAATATACTTACCCAATTTTCCAAAAAAAACATTCTATTTGATCCTAGATTTGTGTACTACAAATATATAAATAATAATGCACTAATAACAGTTAAGTAGAAATCGGGACCAAAAAAATAGTTAAGTAGAAATATATGATTAATAATGATGATAATAGTTCAAAAATATTCATGTTATACCATGTTATACAACTAAACCCTAGAAAAAGAAATAAAGATCAAAGTACTAGCACATGAATAGTATGTTAAGGTATATTAGTAAATAGACACTTGATCCTAGTGACTAAATGTAGTTGTAACATATATGAGAAACATAATGATATTTTAGATCTAACATAGAGACAACACGATAAAACAACTAAGTATGTAACATTGGATATATAGATATATCAATATATAACCTAGTTGGGAATCTAATATTGATAACCATAGAGAAAAATATGAAATAATAATCCTAACTGGTAAAGGAAACACTAAATAGAAAAGAATAAAAAAGTGATTGATTCTAAGCTAAGTGATAACCAAATTGTATCATACTTTGTAGATGTTCTCTCTTGGAGTCAACTCATCTTTATACAATCCTTGGAGCCCTGAATAATTGAGGTACTGGATCTTTTATTTAAATTGTTGAACTATTTTCCCTTTTGATAGACACACACATATATCTTGATTTGTGGTGAATTCCATATAGTTTTGAAACCTCTACTTATTCTTGAAAATTCACCACTCTCATTTTGTAATTGATAAATTATTGTTGATAATTATTTTGGCACTAGACTTGATCTATTTGGAGTTTTGACTCCTTGTGGACTTTGGTCCCTTAGGCTTTGGACTTATAGAGCTTTGGCTCACTTGAGTGGGCCAAGTACCCCTCAACCCTGCGTAGTGGATAGGGATTAGTTGTCCCCCAGTTAACTGGAATAGCTAATAAGGCACTAATGTTGTTCTCTCCTAGAGTGTGATAACACAAGGCACTTAGCCCTAGAAAAGATATGATAGAAAGGTGCCAAAACTTGTCAAATTGAATATCTTAGAATTGATATACTTTGTGAATAGCTTGAGTAAATTTTGCATGCTTGAAATATTGAATCTTGCTTAGTGATATTCTTGTGAAAGATCTTCTATCTAGAAAGTGATATTGAAATTTCTACTTGATAGCCTTTACTCCACCAAATAGTCCTTTCCTAATTTTTATTATGCATATCAATCCTACTTCGCACATAGTTCAATTATTTGGATTTAGTACCAGCTTTGCTGACCTTTTTTCCCTTCAATGGGGTCCATGTGTGGTTTCATTCCCTCTGGGAACTCATGGGCAAGTAGTAGATGGAAGAGCTTGAAGAGACGTGCATTGGGTAGTCCTCCATTGAAGACTAGATAGAATGAATTCTATTTCTTAAACTTGAAATCATATTTGTAAGCTTTCGTGACTCTGATGTACAACATGATTGTAATAAAGATTGTTTATATTTTTTGATATTATTTTGTAAATATTTGGTCGTAAAGATCGGATCTTTACATATATTGTATGCCCTATGCTTAGGGTTTCATTTGCCTTGTTCACTGTAACAAACCAAAACATAGAATCTTACCCTATTCCATGATTAGAAATCTGGTAAGATTGGTTTCTTAGATTTAACCAAACAAGGGTAATAATTAAAACATTTTTACATAATGACTTAATTATGTGCCAACATGTACATAAAATTGTAAAGAAAATGTGTGGCATATATTTTCTTTACTAACATAATGGCTAAATTAAAAAATGAATAACATGCTTTGGAGTAACAATTGGTAATTCCATGTCCATAAATATTAATAATGTTCTAATAATATGGAATTAATAGACTAAATATGTTAAATGTGGAATTTCGTGTAAGAAATATAAAATAGCTCTTCTGGAAACAATGTGAAGATAATAACATTTAATTCAATGAATGTTGATAATAAAGATATAATATTTTGATCAATATTATGGCAATGATACAAAAATCCTAATGGTTCCATAACCCATAATATAAAATCCAAAAGTGAATGTAATTGAAATTTTGTGTTCTTCAGGTCCCAACTAGCTTGATTTCCAAGTTTTACATTATTTGAACAATTCTAGATGCCTTAATTTTATTAAGGAAGGAAAATATAAGTTGAAATCCAGCATATTAAATAATACAATAAATGACTTCAAAAATGGAATCTAGTAAGGAAAGTAATTTTCTCCTTTTTATTGACCATAGAAGTTGATTTCTTATTGATAAAAAAATTAACCTTTGTTGGGAAACTTAAGTAGTTATTTCTTAGAAGAATTGTAATAAAAGTTTAAGTAGACATTTAAATGAACACAATATAAAAATGGTTGTGATTTGGAGTAACATGTAACAATATAAGTAAACTTAGTTTCTACTTTATAAAATGTATTTATACAATTATGTCATGATTTAGTAAACAAACCCAATAATACTTACAACGCATGTAGCAATATATATTATGGTATACATATATATGAATTAATGTTAAAAACATGCATAAATTTCTAATTAAATATTAACGAGACAATTTGACTTGTCTTTGACTACCATATGGATTCATGGAAACTAGTACATCATTTATAGTAAATGTGTGAAATTGTTCATTGAAAACAATTCTAATAAAATTCACATTTCTAAATATGGTTATTGTATATGGAATTTAATGAAATCATCCCATTTAATACAATATATGAATTTCACAAAAAATCTAATTTTGTATCTCTCTCTCTTATATATAAATGGCATGTAGGTTGAATTATCCTCCCTAGCCTACCGTAATGGAAGTTGACTCCCATTGTGAAGTTTATATTCCTTTGAGAATATGTCACAACATAAAACACATCAAATAAATGAATGGATACCAATATAAAATTAGAACAATATTGTTTGTACACTTTTCTACAAAAATTACCACTTCCCTCTGCAATTCTTTGAAAATGAAAAGCCGTCAATTTGGTAATCTCGTCATAATTATTTTGATTTAAGAAAAATTTAACAAAAATGCTATATTATAGATACCATGAATATCTTCACGTGTTTCTCTTATAAGTTATTATTATAATCAAATTCATGATATGCAAGTCTATGATAGTTTTGGAGAGATTGGAAATCAAAACTAGAATCTATCTTTACATTAATTACATAGATGCATTTTCCTTAAAAGGAAATCATGTTACACATACTTAATGGAAAATTATCATGACAATATGTATTTAAAGAAATATAAAAAGGATATACTTCCCTCATGAGTTGATATTTTCCAAAGGATCATAAAAATCAAATATATTAACACAATATATATTATGATTATATTTATTTAGATAATGTTGGCTAAATGGACATCAGTTAATCCCTTTTGTTTTGATAATGACAAACATTTCATTCTTGTCGATCTAACGTGCTACTTGAGTGTTGCAGGAATAAGGTGGATGACAAATATTATAGAAGATCTATATGCTAGATTGTTTTAATTTCATGAATGTAATCAATTGTAAATCTTGTACAAATATATAATGTACAAGTACTTAGACATCATGTAAATCAAGCGTTAGATCTTCCCTAGCCAATCACTACACTTAGATAGTTCATCCCCTTCAATAGTGTCACATATGCACACTCATACATACACTTAGTACTTTATTTGAAACATTAAAACAGGGTCAATCTCGGTCGACAAAATCCTCGACCGAGACACTCTCGGTCGACAAACATCTCGACTGAGAAAGACCCAAGTAGCCGTTAGACACAGCTGACAAGGTAGTTGGCAGTTGGAGATGAACGTTGCAAACACTTGCTCCAGCGAGCCTGTCGGTCGACAAATCCTCGACCGAGTAGGTATCTCGGTCGACAATTCCTCGATTGAGATTGGTTCTGACAGCACTTGCAGAATTAATTAACTAGTCATTTCTAAAGCAACTAAAGTGTACCTAACGGCTAGTTAAGCACTTAGAACCCCCTAGAAAGTGTCTAGAACATCTTTAAGCACTTGTAGGTCATTTCTATAAATAGGACATGCCTTAGGACACCTAAACTTACTTATTTTTCTACACTTGAGCAATCCTTGAGCATACACTTGCATTAGCAACCTGTTTTGAGCAATTGAGCAATACTTGCAATTGGGTACTCTTCTCCTTGCTCTAATTTCATGTCCTATTGGCTAGTATCTTCTATCCACAGCAATCACACTTCCATATACATTGGTTAGGAGATCTACACGCTTGATATAGGCAAATCAAGCCTTGTGCTTCAAAGGTTAAGTGTAATTTCCTTTTCCTTTCTTGTTCACTCTTATTGCTTGTACTCTCCTTGCTACTCCTAGGGTTGGAGGCTGCGGATTGGAGAGGGTTGTGATCTTCTTGGTGAAGAAGGAGGCTTTGGACTACTTCAAGAAGGCTGGTGCAACGGGAGGCTACTTCAAAGAGGAAGGATACTTCAAGGGGGAGCTTGGAGTTACTTCAAGAAGGCTGCCTCAAGTTGGTGCATCTACTTCAAAGTGAAGGTTGTCCAAAGGGGTGTAAGAAAGTATAGTATTTTATGTAAAATCCTTGAAGAGGTAATAAAATTAATACTTTCAAAATCCCAGTTGGGTAAGCAACCGGGTAGTGGACTGACTACCTTAGTATTTGCTAAGGTTAGAACCACTCTAAATCCCTTGTCTCCTTCTTGCTTTTTCATTTGTGGTTGTTTGAGTTAAATAAGTATTGAATTATCTTTAAAACCCTATTCACCCCCCCCCCTCTAGTGGTTTTTCAATTGGTATCAGAGCAGGCTTCAAGGAACTCTAACCAAGTCTTGAAGAATGGGTGACGGGTTGCTCAATAACCTCAACCTTGAAGGGACACTTGTGGCTAGGCCTCCGGCATTTGATGGAACTAACTACACCTACTGGAAAAGAAGAATGCAATTTTATTTCCAAGGGATTAGTTGGGATCTATGGAGGATGGTGTCAACCCCTTATGAACTTCCTCAAGCGGAATATGCAGCTTGGGACACCAATACGGTAAAGTCTGCCCAAATGAATGCAAAGGCTGTAAGTATACTTTATTGTTCAATTTCAGTTGGAGAATTTGATAGAATATCAAATTGTGAAACGGCTTATGAAATTTGGCATAGACTTTCCATAACTTATGAAGGAACTGTCCAAGTTAAGAATTCTAAAATTGGAATGCTTAAACAAAAATTTGAACAGTTCCGTATGGATCCAAATGAATCTATTAGTGACATGTATGCAAAATTCTCTTCTATTGTAAATGGTTTGAATGCTTTAGGTAAAGTTATTAGTGAGGAAGATCAGGTGTCAAAGATCCTTAGATCACTTCTTAAGCAACCCTAGAAGAAGAAGAAAGAAGAGAACGTGAACTTCAACAAGGGAAAAAGAAGGATGTGGCTCTAAATGCTTCAAAGATCATCACACCGGAAAGTGAGGAGTCAAGTGAAGAAGAAGGAGAAGAAGCCTTGATTGTAAATGGTAAGAAATATAAAAGATTTAGATCTAACAAAATTTCTAGTTCTTCTTCTTCTCCTAGGTGTTTTGAGTGTGGAAAGAAAGGACATCTCAAAAACGAATGCCCTAAAACAAAGAAAGGAAAGAAAAGTTCACACAAAAAGAAGGGAGAAAAAGCTTACAAAGCTGCATGGGATGAGTCAAGTGAGAGTGAAAGTGGAGAAGAAAAGGTGGAATGTCTAATGGCAAGAGAAGATGATGAAGACTCACAAGAGGTAAGCCTTCTTTATCTTCCTAAAGAAGAGTTAATTGCTAGTCTACAAGAAACTCATAATAAGTATGTTGATTGCAAAAAGTAACTAAAGAAGGTTACCAAAACAAATGATGAGTTATATGCTAGATTAAATGATCTCTCTTCTGAAAAGAACAACATTGATCTTGAGAATTTGTCTTTAAAAACATCTTTAAATGACAGCACTAGAAAGTTACTTACTCTAGAAACGAATGTTGATCTTCTTTCTCAAGAAAAGATTGATTTGTTTGCAAAACTGAATGATTTTCAGACCCAACCAATCTTATGTAACCATCTAGACTATGATAATGTTGTAAAAGAAAGAGACTCTCTATTATCTGATTTAGATCAAGCAAGGAAAGAATTACACAATAAGATGGATGACATTGCTAAGCTACAAAGAAACCTAAATGACTTAAAAGGAAAAGAGATCCTTAATAATATTCTGAAAATTTCCTCTAGTTTCAATGGAAGAAGAAGATTAGGATATAATCCAAAGAAAAATCAACCCAAAAGAGCTAAAGCATCCAAGACTCAGACTATGTTTGTACCTAAGAACACAATTCCTAGAAAGAGAAATGAAGTTGATTCTATTACCTGTCATTTTTTTCTACGTCTTGGACATTATTCATTTTCATGCCCTTATAAGAACAAGGATTCCACATTAGTTTGGGTTCCAAAACCTCAAACTTAGTAGACTTGAATGAAATTCAGTTGAGATATGATCTAATGCTTATCTTTGAAGATTATATTGTCTTATCTCAACTTAACAAAAGGTCTCATGCATTATGGTAATTTTCTGAACTGATATACTAAAACAGAAACTTATTCGGTCGAAGTATTGTCGAATGAAAATATAATCGGTCGAACTTTTGTCGACCGATCAGTTGCCTATGACAAATTAAAATCTACAGCAACAACCTGAGTAAAACAGCAACCGTTTCGGTCAAAAAAAGGTCGATTGGGACAAAATTCGGTCGAAAAATGGTCGACCGAGCAGAACTTCTGTTTTTCTTCAGTTTTTAATCTTCAATACAGCAAACTTTCTCGATCGACGATTGGTCGACCGAGAGAGGTGTCGGTTGAACTTTTGTCGACCGACTGAAGTTCTGAGTCATATTTTTTAATTAAATGCTCATAACCATACCATACCATCACATGGGTACCAAAACCTACATTTTAATGCAGGATTGGGTGGTCGACAGTGGATGTTCCAAACACATGACCGGAAACAAGGATGCGTTTCAAACTTTTGAAGAAAAGAAGAGTGGAACAGTCACCTTTGGAGATAATGGTAAAGGTAAAATCGTTGGAATAGGTAACATTGGTATAAATCTCGAAATAAAGAATGTTTTACTCATTGATGGTTTGCACCATAATTTAATAAGTGTTAGTCAATTATGTGACAGTGGATATGATGTTTTATTTAACAAAAATTGCTGCAAGTTATTAATAGAAAACACTACAAATGTTGTTTATGAAGGAAAACGAGTTGGAAACCTTTATATTCTTAGACCTAACTCTATGAAATCTGTAGTAGGAAAATGCTTACTTGCAAATGAAAATACTTTACAACTATGGCATAAAAAGTTAGGACACGCTAGTTCACATGTTATCAAAAAGTTAGTTAAATATGATCTTGTTCGTGGTTTGCCTAATTTATCTTTTGATCAAGTTGAAAATTGTGAACCATGTACTTTGGGTAAGCAAACAAAAACCTCTTTTAAACCCAAACATGTACTTAGCACCTGTAGATCCTTAGAATTGATTAATATGGATTTATTTGGACCTATGAGGACACAATCTATTGGTGGAAAAAGATATTGTTTTGTTATTGTTGATGATTATAGTAGATATACATGGGTACATTTTTTTGCAACCAAAGATGACACTATTCATGTCTTTATAAAATTTTGTTCCAAGATTGAAAATCTATTACAAAACAAAATATGTACCATTAGAAGTGATCATGGTGGAGAATTTGAGAACCATTTATTTGAAGAATTTTGCACATCTCAAGGATACACTCACAACTTTTCTGCTCCACGCACTCCACAACAAAATGGTATAGTTGAAAGGAAAAATCGATCACTACAAGAAATGGCTAGGACTATGATGCTCGAACATAACATACCTAAAACTTTTTGGGTTGAAGCTGTAAACACCGCATGCTATGTGTTAAATAGAGTAATTGTTCACTCCTATTTGAAGAAAACACCATATGAAATAATACATACTAAGAAACCTAGAGTTGACTATTTTCATACCTTTGGATCCACATTCTATATCTTAAACACTAAAGATGATAGAGATAAGTTTGATTCTAAATCACATAAAGCATTCTTTTTGGGATATTCTACCTCTAGAAAAGCATTTAGAGTCTACAACACTATTTCTAGAAAAGTTGAGGAATCAATTCATATTTATTTTCATGAAGAGCCAAAATCAGAAAATCCTGAAATAGTTGATCTCACTCATCAATTTAAAAATTTATCCATACCCAATGACAGTGAGAAAAATACTACAAGCAATGACAAAGCTGAAACACAACCTATACCTAGACTCATTAAGGATCATCCTCAAGAATTAATTATTGGAAATCATAATGATAAAGTCAAAACTCGTTCTTCTTTTAAGGATGTTGCAAACATGGCCTTTGTTTCTATTATTGAACCTAAGAAGGTATCTGAAGCTCTTAAAGATGACTATTGGATAATAGCAATGCAAGAAGAATTAAATCAATTCACTAAAAATGATGTATGGGATTTAGTTCCTAAACCACAAGATAAAACCATCATTGGAACTAAATGGGTTTTTAGGAATAAGCTAAATGAGGCAGGGGAAGTAATAGGAAATAAAGCTAGGTTAGTAGCACAAGGATATAATCAACAAGAAGGAATAGACTTTGATGAAACGTATGCACCAGTAGCAAGACTTGAAGCTATTAGAATGTTACTAGCTATTGTTGCACACAAAAACATAAAATTCTACCAAATGGATGTAAAAAGTGCATTTCTAAATGGAATCATTCAAGAAGAAGTATATGTTGCCCAACCACCTGGTTTTGAAATACCGAAAAAAGGTGACTATGTTTATAAAATTAAGAAAGCACTTTATGGTTTAAAACAAGCACCGGGGAACTGGTATGAAAGGCTCAAGACATATTTTTTTATAATGGTTTTTCTATTGGAAATTCAGATTCTACTTTATTTTTTAAAACATATACATCTAATTTTCTAGTTGTTCAAATATATGTTGATGACATTATTTTTGAAGCTTCAAATGAATCATTGTGCACACAATTTACTGACATTATGCAAAAAGAATTTGAAATGAGCCTCATGGGTGAACTAACTTTCTTTCTTGGTTTCTAAATTAAACAAATGCCTGCCGGGATTTTTATAAGCCAAGAAAAGTATACTAAAGAACTCTTAAAACGTTTTGGGATGGATCAGTGCAAACATGCTAATACTCCTATGGCTACCTCTATTAAAATTGATAAGGATGAAAATGGGGAACCTATTGATGATTCCTTATATAGAGCCATGATTGGTAGTTTGCTTTACTTAACTGCTTCTAGACTGGACATCATGTTTTCCGTTGGTCTTTGTGCTCGATTTCAATCACAACCCATGCACTCTCATTTTCAAGTAGTTAAACGGATTTTTCGATACTTAGCCGGCACCACATGTTTTGGTTTATGGTATCCAAAAGGACAATCCTTGGATTTTAAAGCTTATACTGATGCAGATTATGCTGGTTGTCGACTTGACCACAAAAGCACTAGTGGTGGTTGTTTCTTGTTAGGCAGAGATTTAGTATCTTGGTTTAGCAAGAAACAAAACACAGTTGCCCTCTCTACAACTGAAGTTGAATATATGGCAGTCGGATCTTGTTGTGCTCAAGTGCTTTATATGCAACAAGTGTTAAATGATTATGGTTTTACTCTTTCATCTACGCCTATCTTTTATGACAACACAAGCGCTATAAACTTAGCACACAATCCTATCTTACACAGCCGAGCTAAACATATTGAAATCTCTCATCACTTTTTACGGGATCATATCTCTAAGAATCATGTTTCCCTTCATCATGTTGATACGGAAGATCAATTGGCTGATATTTTTATAAAACCACTTCCGCTAGACCAATTTAACAAAATAAGGAAGCAATTGCTTATCACTCCCTTAGAAGATGTTTTCTTTGATATTTGTGCTTTTTAAATGGACATCTTTTTCATAAGATTTGATGGGACATCAAATTAAGGGGGAGTTTTCTGTTTTAACGGATATATCTTTGAAATGACAAAGGGGGAGGAATAAAAATAAATCTTAAAACATAGTAATTGTGCAAAACGCAATCAATGAGTTTCATAAACTCTTGGATTTACATTGAAAGTTGCTATATTTCCTAAAGAATTGGATTTCATGTTCCATAATTCATGGGGAATAATAAGCACACATTTTATAAACAAGAGAAGAATTTTACAAAGTAAATTTCAGGTATGAAACTAAACTTCTCTTAAAGACTAGTTGATTTATATTTTAGAAATGTTTGTTAACTTCAAAAAGGGGGAGATTGTTGGCTAAATGGACATCGGTTAATCCCTTTTGTTTTGATAATGACAAACATTTCAATCTTGTCGATCTAACGTGCTACTTGAGTATTGCAGGAATAAGGTGGATGACAAATATTATGGAAGATCTATATGCTAGATTGTTTTAATTTCATTAATGTAATCAATTGTAAATCTTTTACAAATATATAATGTACAAGTACTTAGACATCATGTAAATCAAGCGTTAGATCTTCCCTAGCCAATCACTACACTTAGATAGTTCATCCCCTTCAATAGTGTCACATATGCACACTCATACATACACTTAGTACTTTATTTGAAACATTGAAATAGGGTCAATCTCGGTCGACAAAATCCTCGACCGAGACACTCTCGGTCGACAAACTTCTCGACCAAGAAAGACTCAAGTAGCCGTTAGACACAGATGACAAGGTAGTTGGCAGTTGGAGATGAACGTTGCAAACACTTGCTCCAGCGAGCCTGTCGGTCGACAAATCCTCGACCGAGTAGGTATCTCGGTCGACAATTCCTCGACCGAGATTGGTTCTGACAGCACTTGCAGAATTAATTAACTAGTCGTTGCTAAAGCAACTAAAGTGTACCTAACGGTTAGTTAAGCACTTAGAACCCCCTAGAAAGTGTCTAGAACATCCTTAAGCACTTGTAGGTCATTTTTATAAATAGGACATGCCTTAGGACACCTAAACTTACTTATTTTTTTACACTTGAGCAATCCTTGAGCATACACTTGCATTAGCAACCTGTTTTGAGAAATTGAGCAATACTTGCAATTGGCTACTCTTCTCCTTGCTCTAATTTCGTGTCCTATTGGCTAGTATCTCCTATCCACAGCAATCACACTTCCATATACATTGGTTAGGAGATCTACACGCTTGATATAGGCAAATCAAGCCTTGTGCTTCAAAGGTTAAGTGTAATTTCCTTTTCCTTTCTTGTTCACTCTTATTGCTTGTACTCTCCTTGCTACTCCTAGGGTTGGAGGCTGCGGATTGGAGAGGGTTGTGATCTTCTTGGTGAAGAAGGAGGATTTAGACTACTTCAAGAAGGATGGTGTAACGGGAGGCCACTTCAAAGAGGAAGGCTACTTCAAGGGGGAGCTTGGAGTTATTTCAAGAAGGCTGCCTCAAGTTGGTGCATCTACTTCAAAGTGAAGGCTGTCCAAAGGGGTGTAAGAAAGTATTGTATTTTATGTAAAATCCTTGAAGAGGTAATAAAATTAATACTTTCAAAATCCCAGTTGGGTAAGCAACTGGGTAGTGGACTGACTACCTTAGTATTTGCTAAGGTTGGAACCACTCTAAATCCCTTGTCTCCTTCTTGCTTTTTCATTTGTAGTTGTTTGAGTTAAATAAGTATTGAATTATCTTTAAAACCCTATTCACCCCCCTCTAGTGGTTTTTCAGATAATACCAAAAACATCTTCATATATTAAAAATTCTAGTAAATAATCAAAAAACAAGAACAAATGTTAAATTTGGAATTATCATGTAGTTAGTTTATTTATGATATTTCATGTCAATTGGATAATTCTAAGTTTTCATAGATAAATTATAAAATATATTATCATGATAATGCTAAAAGGACACAAATAAATTAAATGACTTATTAAATAGTTTCAAAATAAGAAATACATGTTAACTTTGTACTATACACATCATAATTAGACTACATGTCAAATTTACTTTGTTTAGTTAATGTTTATTTCCTTAAATAACATATAAAATAAAGATAAAAATACTAGTATATAAGGGAATATTGCTGCTTTAGTGGGTTGGTTTTTCCTAAAGATTTCCTACCATTACAAATAAATCCACAAAAAGAAACCAGTCAGACAACAACCTTTGACTCTTATTCTTGGTTCTATAAAATCTCTCACCTCCTTTCTCTATCAACGACCCTATTTAAGTCAGTGTTATGTAGAAGGTTGCTCACAATTTTCTCTTCTCTTCTCCTTTCCCTATTCTTCCCCTCCACCATGACCACACAGCAACATCTCCTACCACCATGAAGCCTCTACCCAAAGAAACCCATGTATGTTAACCTATATAATACCCATCCAAGGACTTATTTGATCGCCTACTTTTTCTCTGATACACCCATCGATACCATGTTATCATTGGCCATCAACTCTTCACAACTGTGGGTCTTAAACCCTCTCACCCCCACAAAGTCATCACGATAGGCTTCGGCGGAGGCCCTCTATGCTTTTCCTATACCATGTTTCCTGATCACATCACACGGTGCTTGTGGACTAAGATGGAATTAGCGCTTTGACTTTGGACATATGTACATATGATTTCATTCCACATTATTTCTATATTGAACAATTTCTAATTCCTCTCTTTTAATGTATGATTGAATTCCCTTTTTTATATTGAGAAGTTAACCCATATTATCTCTCTTAATATCCTACATAAATCTCTCTCTTTTGAGAATCTAATTTCATGTGTAACATTCTACTTGATTGTAACCTTATGATCATCCTAACTTTTTGAATATTCTTTTTGACTATAAAATATACATTGCTTCTTGAATAAACCCAATTTGTGAAATTTAAACCATGTTGTTCCTCATTGTGAGATGGAGCCCTAATTTTCACCCACTTTTGTGGTGGATGATTATATTGTTCATTTGTGTTATGGAAACTTTATTTTATCTACAAAAGACTACACTTTATACTTGTCTCTACATTTATTGCATTCTTTGTGATTTAGTAGCCCTAGAGTAGTGTAATTACATTGGTTTTTGGCTTGTGTACCCAAGTTATATTTTTGGGATGGAGGTAGTGTGCCCCATACCTGGGTTCTGTGTCACTTTTATATATATTGGGGAGATGGTTGTGTGCCATACTCTATCAGATTTCAAGGTTGTGAGCCTTGTTCGCCATTGTTATTTATATTGTTCTAGTACTATGCTTATCTCACATGCATGCAAGTTCTTATCATTGTGATGGGTTTTGTGCCCAAAAATTTATATGTGCTTGTGTGGCACAATTTTTATGTTGACTTAATGGCAAGTATTCTCCATGCTACTAGTTTTTGAAATACATATTATTTTATGCCCAGTTGGGTAGTCATTTCCTTTTCCTATGGGAAGCCTTGTTTATTTGACATCCTTTATTCCTTATATTGCTCAATCCCAATTTAATATGCTCATACCAGCGTTTATCCTGATTCATCTACCTTTCTCCTCCTGTTGGAGTATGCTTCCAACCCCAGACATAGGTCAAGGAGAAGTTAACCAAGTTGGACTAGGACATCATCAAGTATATCTAAACCTTTTGAAGATAGTTTTGAGGTAGTTAGATGATCCTCTTCAATTCCTTTAGTATAGTTAGTTTTCATATGTATCACCATGCTTGGTGAAGTATAGTGACAAAACCATGTTTTGTATTCCGCTGCTACTTTTGGTATCTTGATACATACACTTTTGAATAAATTGGCTATCATCACCTTTGTGAAAAAAATATAGTGGCATTTGGCATATATAATATTGTTCCTTTTTATTTTATTTAGTAAGGAGAGGATCCCTCTCGAGTTACGTTCACATATAAAATGACTTACATAAGAATTCTTTGCATCATAAATTTAACTGGTAAAAAAATTGCTTCTAACATTTCACATACAACCAAACATGTATTTGAAATGCTGGTATGAAACTAAACTAGGGTTTCCACACCATTCCCTGAAGTATCATGCATCAAGAATAACCTTCAATAAACAAATATATAGTGTTAAAAAGAATCACTTTTGTTGGATTTCATAGTGTCTATTTGCAAACTCTCAACTTTCCACTCATCCAGGGTTTCACCCTATTTAATGACATATCAAGCAAACACTGATAGCTTTGACTAAATTCTTAAATAATATCTGACATCTCTATACTAAACATTTGAATATAAAACTCATTAATAAATAAGAAGAATCAATAGGCAAAGTTCTTCACTTAGTTATACAACCATTTCAGAGACAACTAAAAACCTTAGATTTTGATATATTCTTCTAACTTTTGCAATAACTTTAGAGATTCTATGCCTAGATGGTTTATATCCATCTCTATTATGATTTCATCGTCTAAAATTCATCACATCAGGAAATAATCCATTTTTAGATCATCTTGTAAAAGCTAGAACTGAAAGGCAGATTTGGTATTTATAAATACATACAAAAGAATTGAAGATTGTAGTGAATTTAATTCAATTTAGTGCAAGCTACTGTTAAATGGAAGTACTCACTAATCTAAGGTGTAAAACATCATGAATTTTGTAGCCCAACATATGAAATTTTGGAATCTGTGTCAAACCTCAAGAAATTTATCTTTTTCTTCTTCATTTCAACTCAGAAACCCTAGGAATTGAGAATTGTAGAGAAAGAATGAGAAGATTTGACATCATTTTGAATCAAATTAGAGGAGGCACTAGAAATGTGAGAGAAGAATCACCAAGAAAAGCTACCTAACATTAGGAACTTACTTGATTTCATAAATTGTAGGAAGAGAAAACCCTAGATTTCCATCTTCTCCACTTTCTCCATCCAAACCCTATCTATTTCTCTCTAGATTTTCATTACTAATATAGAAATGTGAGAGAAGAATCACCAAGAAATTCTATCTAACAATTAGAAATTTGATTTCATAAACTCTAGGAAGAGAAAACCCTAGATCACCATCTTATCCACTTTTTCCATCCAGATCCTAGATCTCTCTCTCTCTCTCTCTCTCTAGATTTTCATTACTATGGAATAAATCACGAAATATGGGATCTCCTAGTGTTCTAAGTTACTCCTATAAAGCAATTAAGGTGCTTAGGTCAATTGCAAATTAACCCTAGCTTACATTTTCTTTTATTTCAATAGAATTTTTTGTCATAAAATATTGCTTAAAAACATCTAATGATAAGTTCAAAACTCCTTCAAGAATTATAAAAAATTAGCATGTTGTTTTACATAAAGTTTCAAAGCTTCAGTAAAAATTTCTGGTCATTCTGAGTTAC
This sequence comes from Alisma plantago-aquatica, assembly GCA_963693085.1. Taxonomy (NCBI): domain Eukaryota; kingdom Viridiplantae; phylum Streptophyta; class Magnoliopsida; order Alismatales; family Alismataceae; genus Alisma; species Alisma plantago-aquatica. The sequence goes on from OY856409.1 coordinate 1,110,948,586, forward strand.
CAATAAATAATTAAAAGTCAAACACTATACTGCTATATTGTAGTATGCAATAAGGTCAGTCAAAGAGCAAAATGCCCTAGAAGACTCCTTGAATAGCCTTGCAAGCTACTACAACCATGCCAAGAAGGACCCATCATGTTCGTGTAGCCTTCCATGAATGTGGTGCCAAAACTCCATTAGGCTCGTGATTGACAAAACGGCCATCACTTCTACTTTTCAAAGGTGGTCGTGTGGCCTAGAATGTATGTGACACCATCAAACCTACACCAACTGTGGTGCCCACTATGGTCATTCTACCCAAGCCATCAACTCTGATTTTAACTATCCCTTTGCTCACCTCACCTAATCCACTCTATCACGGCCGTTGTACACTCTTGCACCATGACCATGTTTCCCAACACATCTGTTGTGGGCAAAAAACCTAATTATTCAAAATAAAAGCACGCTTAGAGTTTCTCATTAGGTTTCATACATTACAATTGGGATACCATCATTAATAAAGCTTAAGCGATGAACAATCTAATTAAGCATGCAATCATCCAAGTAAACCATAATTTACCAATTAATTTTAGACATGGTCATAAGAATCCTCCCCCCTTAAAAAGGTTTTGTCCTCAAAAAATAAATATGCAGGAACGGTACATTCAAGGTTTCTTTTAAAATTTTGAAATCTTATATCTCACTTACTCTTGTACTCTTTTTCCTTTGAAAACTGACTTCAACTTTGAGTCCTTTATTTCTCGTCTAATCACAACAAATTTGAAACAAGGCATCTCAATGATAATAAAAGAATTTTCTATGTCGCAATCGATTACTAGGGAAGAGACAGCAACCATTTTCAATCCTATCATACTCTCTTAAGGTGTTAGTATTGGTAATCCGGTCCAACTATGTAAATTTTTATGGCTCAATCTATACTATTGTTATGTATCACATCTAAGTTACTAAAGAGAGTTGACCTTGCTATTTTGAGGCTTCCTATTGTACTACTCTAATATCAAAGCACTCATAAGATGCAAGACTATATTTAACAACAATTGTACAATACTGAGTTGGATTATTGTATGAATGACTAAAACCATTACGCCCTTTTCAATTTAATAATACATTGCGTGCACATGTACAACTGAAATCATATGTAAAAAAAATTACACCCCTTGATATGCCTTCAACAAATTATACATCTAAAAACATCACACAATACTGAAAGCCATTTGTTTTTTCTGATTTCTTTCTTGTCCATTACTTTTTTACTTATTTTTACTTATCCTTCTCATTTTTTATCATATATAAGAAACATATCTAACATTAAATTATTCAAGGTAAGAACGGCTTATTCATCATTTTGTCTAGTACTGCAAAAATGTATTTCAGATTACACTTTGCTCGTGTTGCACTTCTCCTTTTATTCAAATCACACTTCTTACATTTCAAATCTATTTTTTATCCTTCGTTCTTAGTCATTTCCATGTTGTTTATCTATATTTCTCATTTTCTACCTTTAAATCCTGCACTACTGTCACTTCTAGTTCACTTCTCCTATTGCTAATCTCAAGATCTTATTTTATATTATTATCAGCACTCAAGGTCAAATCACTAGTGCATCCTTTGAACTACTTCAACCCTAAATATTCCAACATGAGATCCTTATTCAATGACATGATCTTGTTGTGACATGGTTTGACTCCCTTAATCCAAACTCAAACTTTATATGTTGAAGTTTTACTAAAATATTCCTAATCTTTATCACTTGAGTTTCTTTTCTCTTATTTGACATTTATGTTAGGTTAATTTCTTTATTTACCATGTTGTCATCATATTATGTGTCATTAGTACATTTAATAGATGTGTCTATCATGGTGGTTATGCATCATTTAAAATTCATTCTCTTTTTGTTGTATCCCCACATTACTCTCTTTAAAGAATATATGAAAGAGAAGATGATTTTGTGATTTAGAAATCTATTTTTTAAGTATTCCTTAGATCTAGGCTTGAATAGTTATCACTAAGGAGACTTAATTAATTGGTATTTTATTATGTCTCATAATCTCTTTCTCCCTCTTTTATCTATACTACTTCTTGATGTTTCAAAACCTTTCTTTAATAACCATCACTCTATCCCTATATGATACTCTTCCATATATCATCATTAACTTTTACTTCTCTTATGATCATGTTACTGATTCATGTGTATGATTATGCATTCCATGCCATATATATTTCTTATTATCTTTTTACTCATATGAAGTTGAAATTCTGAATCAATATTGTGCCTACTAGTTTCATCTTATGCTTAATAAATTACATGTCCTTTGTTTCAAATCAAACAGCTAGTGCAGGGGTCAAACATTATTTCTCTTTCAATCAAGATTTTATAATCTGAATATAATTTACCTGTATATGACATGTTCATTTGTTTAGTTGTACCTTTGTTCTTCTTTTCAAAACTAGTGTCATTTCATCACATGGAACTTATTGAGTATATCTGATGGAAAAATAGGTTGATACTCTGTAGAGACTTTGAATCAAAAGGTAGTAAGAATGAATACATTAGATTCATAATATAATGCCACATTCCATGCTCTCTATTACATCATGTAGCCCTCTTTACTTAATTAAACTCACAATTTCCAACATTTATCTTTGTTTCATCTGAGTTTCTTATTCTGCTCTTGGAATTTACATGTTCATCTAGTTCTCTCTACTTTAATTCTTCCAAAAATAATCCACTTCTTTGTACTTGTTGTATACTTAACACTTTTCTTATATTTTTCCCTTTGTTTTGGAGTGCAAAATTGCATTTTACTCAATTATATGATCCATTCCTCATGATTGATTTTTTCTATCTTGGCCTCCTTTGTAGGTTTCTCTTATCCTTCTTGTATTTCATTGTTACACCCTCATGCCATGACAAACACTAATCATGAGATTAGGGCATAAGTGAGGATTAAACATAATAAAAATATCACTATCAACTTTTTCATTGATTTCAAACTCTTGGATTTCTCACATTCAATCACATAAACAAACTTTACAAGAGAAATAAACCTTGATTCCTCTAATCTAATTTCTATATGTAGTGGGCCTCACCACGTCTGGCTCTCGGCGGCTAATAGGAGCGGTCGGATATCTCGACTCATCCTCTCAACCAGGGTACTCATGTAGGGAGTCAAAGCCCTTAGGCTTATTGTGCACTAGTACCTACCAAAGATGTCCACTAATTGCCACAACTCGTAAAATAGGTACCACCAACATCCTCGTGTTGGGTACCACACAATCATAAGGAGTCTGCCCTACCGGTCAAGACCCCCGCATACTACTGGTACGATCCGGCTTACCTCAATCTCGACTACCTCCGGTGGGGAATCTATTTCCTCCTCAGAGTGCAGGCCTTCTTGTGAAGGATTCTATAATGTTCGAGGCATCTAAATGTCTAATTCACTCTTTAAATTCATGATTCAATCAACATATCAACATTTCTTAGTTTAGCTTTGTAAATGTTTCATTTCATAGATCATCTATAATACATACCACAAACTGGACTACTGAGCATCATCACATCTCATACTGAGAAATAATGATATGAAAATATTGAACTCACTGAATGCCCTATCCTTAGGGTTTCATTTGCCTCTTTCACATATCACATGGCTCGCATAAAGATTTAATGTGTCATAAACATTTATTGAATAAAGATTGCTTTCTTCAGTTCACATATAAACAAACATGTGTATGGAACCCTAGAATGAATTGAACTAGGGTTTCAATGCCATTCACTAATATATTATGCATCAAGAATAACCTTTAATAAATAAGCTTTCGTATTAAAAAGAATCACTTTAGTCAGAATTCATGATGTCTATTCACAAACTTTCAACTGACTACACATTTAGGGTTTCACCCTATTACTGAGATATCAAGTGAACACTAAGAACATCAAATGAATTCCAAGATAATAATTGAAATATATGGTCTAAGAATTTATATAAAACAATCATTTACAAATAAGTAGATACATATAGGAAAAATTCTTCATTCGATTATACAGTAATTTCAAACATAACTGAAATCCTAGATTTCAGTATATTTTTATAATTTCTCGAGTAACTTTAGAAATTACATCCTATATGTTTTATATCCAATTCTAATATCATTTCAACAACTGAAATTCATCACATCATGATTTATTCCATTTCTAGATCATCTTGTAAAAGCTAGAAATGAAAAGCAGATTTAGGTTTTATTATCACATGTAGAAAGAGTTGAAGAATACATTAGACTTAATCTAATTTCTTTCAATCTACTATTTGAAGGAATTATCCACTCACCTATACTCTATCTTTGGCTTACTAATCTCAAGCTTGAAGTAGAAAATTTGAAATTCCAATCTACTGGTCTTATCTCCGAGCTCCAAACCTTGAGAACTGATTCCAGATAGCCTATTATTGGACTGAGATGCCTAAATGACATCTTTTGAAGGTATAAGATGAAGAAAAAGAATAAGAAAGGACCCCTAACATGATATTATAGGAAAATCATAGCAAGAGGATGAGGAAAGGAGATAAAATCCATAACTAAACAACTTACCATGATGATTTGTGACTAGCTCAACATATTTCCCCTATCTCCATGTTCTTCTCCAATGATCACCCTCTAAATTTCTGTCCAGGTCATCTTTTTGTTGGTCTAAGGGTCTGATAGTGTAGATGATAGATTATGGTTCTAAGGCACTTCATTTTGTTGAAAATGGATATGCATAACAAAAATTATGCTCCTTTTCGTGATTGGTTATCATGGTGGCAAGCAATAGAGATTCTCAATGGTCGATGGGATCTTCGACCGTCAAAGGAAACCCATTTCAACGGTCAACAGAGGCCCATCTCGGCAGTCACTAAAAAAGCAGACCAAAAGTCAGCTCTACACATGATTAATAAAAAGGCCATAATTATCTTGTTTTTACTCTGATTTGGTTCATTCTTTTTGTGTTGTAGTATTAGTTTGATAAGATTCTCAAATAATAATGTATTTATTAATTATTTCCTCACTATCATTAATGTTCTTCCCACATGTATGTGTGGGTTGTCTCTATATCAACTAAAACTCAGATCTAAGCATGTTCTCAAGTCATGAATATGAGTTATCCACATCATATCCAAATTTCAAGTAAATCCAAGTTATATAGATAATATGAAAAATTATTTACTATATTGTTATACCCATCAAATTTTGTATGTATATACTATTAAAACCCTAATTTTGGTGATTAGGGTTTACACTTCTCAAACCCTTATCCTTCAAAGTAAAATCATAATTTGAGTTCCTTCTTAGGTTTGAAACGTTACAACTAGACATCTCATTATTAATCAAGGTTAAATAATAATATTATGGTTAAGCATGTAATGATCCCTGTAAACCCTAGTTTACCAATTAATCTCAGATACGGTCATAATAATTCTTCTCACCTTAAAGAGGTTTCGTCCCCGAAACATCAATATGCAGGAAAAGTATAGTCAAAGGTTTCTTTTAATTTTTTTCCTAAAATGTTATGTCACTATATTCTTGTATTTCTTTTTGAAAATTGACTTCAATGTTGAGTCCTTAATTTCTCTTCTAATCACAAAATATTTCAAACAAAGCTTCTCAATGACAACAAAAGAGTATTCTATGTCACAATCAATAATATGAAAGAGAGAAAAACAACCATTTTCTATCCTTTCATACTCTCTTGAGGAGTTACCTCAGCACTGGTAATCCAAACCAACTATCTCAATTCATACAACTCAATTTGTTCTATTGTTCTATATCACCTCTGAGTTACTAAAGAGAGTTCACCTTGTTGTTATTGTGCTACTCAAATAGCAAAGCACTCAAAAGCTGAAAGACTAGATTTAACAACAATTATACAATCTTGATCTAGATTACTGGTGTGGATGACTAAAACCATCACACTCTTTCCATTAATATATTCCTTACGTATATATAATTGAAATCATATGTAAAACAAATTTACGTCCCTTATTATACCTTCAACAAATTATATTTTTGAAAACAAATTTTACGTATTTCTGAAAGCCATTTGTTTTCTCTAATTTCTTTCTTGTTCAATACCACTTGCTTCTTCTTACTTATCCTTATCATTTTGATCATATAGATTAAACATCTCTAGCATTAAAATATTCAAGGTAAGAATGGAGTATTCATCATTATTTCTATCACTATAGAATTTATTTCATATCACACTTTTCTCATGTTGCAATTCCCCTTATGTTCAATTCACACTTCTTGCTTTTCAAGTCTATTTCTTATCCCCCATTCTTAGTCATTTCCATATCATTTTGATCATATTCTTACTCATTTCCATATTTTTTCCAAGTAAAACACCTTAAATTTTTTGATCCAACATATGAAATTCGACAGTCCATATCAAATCTCAAGCAATTCACCCTTTCTTCTTCCTTCCTACTCAGAAAACCATAGGAATGGAGAATTGTAGAGAAAAAAATGAGAAAACATGGTGGTTTGGCATAATTTTGAATCAAATCATAGAAGGGACGAAATCTAGACATGTGAGATAAGAATAACAAAGAAAAGTTATCTAACGGTTACCAACTTACTTGATTTCATCAACTATATGAAGAGAAAACCCTAAATCGCCATCTTTGCCACTTTCTCCATCCAAATCATATCTCTCCCTCTCTCTAGGATTTTTTTTTAATTTAGGATGAATCATAAAATATGGGAGCTCCTAGTGCGCTAGCTTACTCATATAGAGCAATTAAGGTGCTCGAGTCAATTGCAAACTAACCCTACCTTATATTTTTTATTTCAGTAGAATTTTCTGTCATAAAATGTTACTAAAAATGTCTACTGATAAGATCAAATCCCCTAAAAAAATTGTGAAAAATTATAATGTCATTTTAAACAAAGTTTTAGAGCTTTAGTAACAATTTTATGTCATTCAGAATTACCAATAAATAAATAAAAATCAAAATTATATTGTTATACTATAGTCTGCAACATAGTCAATTGAAGAGTGAATGCCCTAGAAGACTCCCAGAATGGCCGTGCAAGCTACCAAGACCGTGTCAAGAAGGACTATAACTGTCGAGTAGCCTTCCACAATTGTGATGCCAAGACTCCATCGGGTCCATGATCAACAAAATGGCCAACACTTCTACTTATCCAAAACGATCGAGTGGCTCAGAATACCCATACCACCATCCACCCTACACAGCTGTAGTGCCCACCACGATCGTTCTACCCAAGCCTCCAACTCCAATTTTCATTGTCCCTTCACTCACCTTGCCCCTTCCACTGCAACACGAACATTGTGCACTCCGATGGCCATGTTGCCAACCACGGTCGTTGTGGCCAAACACCATAATTATTCAAAATAAAACAGGCTTAGAGTATCTTGTTAGGTTTCATACATTACAATTGGGGTCTATTTATGCTTTTGAAATGACCAAAGGGGGAGTCATGAAAATTGAAAAAATATTTAATGGTGTTGATGCATTGGCAAATCCAATTATTCCACTCATCTCGGAAGTGATAACCTTTCATGTTTGCATTTTTTTAAAAAAAGATGAGTTAACACCATTAAAGGCTTTGCCGATGTCTAATTGGAGAAAAATGATAGATTTGTTGTACTTAAGAACAACATGAATCACCTCATTAACCATAATGTAAGTATTTTTTATGTTTCTACTCTCATGTCCTATTTGGTAGGGTGTAACTGTGTGTAGTTTTGTGAATTATGAAACAATAAGGGGTTGTATGGATGGAAACTTTACGAATTCCGATAGTCGTCTGTGGAGTTTCACGCACTCTGGTATTTCATAGTAGAGGGGATGCGGCAAGCAGCTTGCTCCGTATGCGGGGTGACATGTAAAAAAGACGGAAGAGTCGGAGCCCGGACGCAGAATTGGCATTTGCGAAACCCGTCATTCTGGGTGTGATTTGCAACTGTCATTTTTGTGCTAAACTAACTATACAACGGTACAAAACCAATACCAGAACGTCACCTGCCATCATTAATTCAATGTGTATCTATGCATCAACCAAACTGGGCCTAAGTTCAAAGGTACATATTTAGGTAATGATATAATTATTTGGTAGGTTTTGGTAGGGTGTACAACTGGGTGTAGTTTTGTGAATTATGAAATAATAAGTCAAAGGTACATATTTAGGTAATGAGATAATTATTTGGTAGATTGTGGATTGTATGTGTTACTTTTCTTTGATTTTATTTGATTGGATGTGGTTACTTTTTAACTATCGAGAAAGTGCAGCACCTGTTTCTCGGCTTCTCCCCATTGTACCGCGCCTGTTCAGGGTAAAGTACAAATCCCCAAATTTCGGAGCAAAAGCCAGCCCAGCGGTGAGTTGGAAACGGAAGAGTTCATCTTGCACTTGTCTAACCAAACAGGACAGTCACGTGAATTCTGATCATTCAAGTTAACGCTTTTCTTTCCGCATCCTACCTAACCAGCCCTCAATGAAATCTGTTTGATCAACACCAATAATGTTGTTCATGTGTTTTTTAATTATATTGTTAAGAACTTTTGCTATAATTTTACATGAGTTCTGTAACAGCCTGTCTGAATGATCAAATATCTGACGGTTTCTCCATCTTTTTAATCAAAACTATATATACTCGTTTGTCCTAACAACGCCGATCTAGAAATCAGCAAGTAGCAGCTCGTAATTGTGCTAACAATGCCAATCCAGAAATCTCCAGGTAGCAGCTCACATGTGGTGTTCATCTATTTAACTTTTCTAAATTCATATATGTACACACACATATATAGAGTGTGTTTGCATATCAAGACTTTTTTTTGCAAAATATAAACCGTTATCTTCGTTGTCATGCTATAACTAGGCTACATACAAATTTTGAGCCCATTTGGATAAGTATAAGTCGATCATCCAAGGACAACAAAATCGACGCACAAAACTAATTTGAAATGTATAATTTTTGTGGTCTTCATAACATGAGCTATGCATATCCAAATGGGCTCAAATTTTATATATGAGTTGTTCATGAGATGTTTAAGTAGATCAACGGATTAGATTTTCAAAAAAAATATTGCATCATGAAAAACTACTTGAGTGTATTCCGTTCTGGATACAGTCGAGTGTATTCTAGCCAGACTCCATATATATATATAGAGTCAGGCTAGAATATATATATATAGAGTCAGGCTAGAATACACTCGAGTGTATCTGGAGCGGAATATACTCAAGTAGTTTTTCATGATGTAATATATTTTTTGAAAATCTAATTTGTTGATCTTCTTAAACATTTCGTGAACAACTCATACGTAAATTTTGAGCACATTTGGATATGTATAGCTCATGTTATGAAGACCGCAAAAATTATACATTTCAAATTAGTTTCGCTCGTCGATTTTGTTGCCCTTGGATGAGTGACTTACACTCATCCAAATGGGCTCAAAATTTGTATGTAGCCTAGTTATAGTATGACAGTGAAGATCAATGGTTTACATTTTGCAAAAAATAGTCTTGATATACAAACACACTTGAGTGTATTCGTGCGATCCATACACTCGAGTGTATTCTAAAGTGACTCTCTCTCTCTCTCTCTCTCTATATATATATATATATATATATATATATATATATATATATATATATATATATATATATATATATATATGATGTTTTTACTACCTTTGCGTGTACTGTATTACATACTACCCGTCGCTGGACGCGGTGGCACATTTTGTAAATAGTCAGAATAATTGCTTCGTCCGCTAGAAGTTCTCCATTTGACGACGAAGGATGCCACGGGCCTGACCGCGTGGTCTTGAGCCACACATCAAAGTAGGCGACGCGGAAGTCGTCCGCACTGCGGGAGGATGCAAACCTGGAAGTCGTGTCCGCACTGCGAGAGGATGCAAACCTGGAAGTCGCGTCCGCACTGCAGGAGGTCGCAGACCTCGTCTACCTAAGTGAACTGATGGCACAATCGGCAGCGATGGAAACTGACTTCGGTTGAAGCAGATGCTTCTGTATCTCAGAGGAGGTCGGGATGGAAGGGGAGCTTGGATACTGCATGCAAAATCTTATTGTTGTTGGGTAGTGTTGGTGGTTGTGACTTGTGACAACGAGGAGGAGCGCCGAAGCCATTCGCAATGGGCGATGAAGCCGAGGCCCGTGACGCAGATAAAAACAGAGCAGTGTTGTGAGGATGGGGACGACGTAGGAGTCCGGTGTAAGATTCTGGTCCTAAGGTGAAGGGGAAGTATTGTTGGGCGTCTTTCTCTCCTCTGGTTTGGATTCAATCTGCTGCTTGAAATGAGTTAGGGAGCCTGATCAATCTGCTATAACCAGGTAAATAAGATGGTTGAGGGTGCACTGTGTTTTCAGAAATTGGTCTTCTTCCCCATGTACAGTCCGCGTTAAAAAGGCCATTGCAATGCTCCAAGGAAGGCGATTACCAAACAGTCATTATGCCTCGTCAGTAATGCATGTGTGTTAGGTTGTTTGTATCTTTCCAAATTAATTGCATGTTGATTCTTGAGTAGAAGTCTTGTACCTTGTTGTCGTCCGTGTATGGCTGTCTCCCCGTTAAATGATTCTAAGTGGTGCTACTCAATCCACCAGTTTAGTTGCACAATCTGCTGGTTCTCGTCTCTGCAGCCTGCTCTTACCAACCAAATATGATGTCTCTACTAGTGGAAAGTTGCCTATCTTCTCTCTTTCTGTCGGGTTTCATTATATATGTCCATTGAGTATGTACAAATTTTGTATGATTTTATAATAAGATGCATGTACATAAAGCGATTGATGAAATGTCTGAGACATGGACTTATAAAATACAAAGAAAACTCTAGACTATGACATTAGTACTTACTACATAAATTACAAATAAATTTATATCATAAAGCATTCAACACAGAAAGCTTCAATAAAATATTAATTTGTCAAACAATTACTTTCTATGTTAAATATTACTTCAAGAAGCGTAAAAAATATTTTGTCATTTTTATGATCAAATGTTACTTTTTTATCATATAGTTACTTTTTATACCGCATAATTACTTTTTTCAAATATGTACTTTTGGTGTCAAATAACTACTTTATGTGTCAAAGTTCTAAACTCCTGTGTCAAATAGCTATTTTATGTGTCACGTTCTAAACTCCTGGCATGAAGTATGAATAAGAGAATCTGAGGCTATTATAACTCAATAGCTAAAAATATATGTGTGAGGAACAACTGGAATGGGTCTCCACATCTTGTACAATTTGTCTAAAGATAAATGCAGACCATGATTTGAATAGAGTTTTAGTGTGTAAATATGCTAGATTGCATGGTGGTTTACTAATTGATGGTCTCCTAGACATTGCTTTCTAACAAAAGTGTAGTTTGGATTCGGTCGGATGGGTGTGGGTCAACCCAGTTAAGTTGGGTGTGTCGGAGCAGGTGACAAATATTTTTTAAATATGCTTGGGACATATCGAATTTTTATTAAACTAATTTAGATCGGGTTGGATTTGGGTCATATTGACAAAATCCCCATCCCATTTGCCACCCTAGTCCCAGGTGTCGTCAGTTTCTACACCCCTCATGTTCATACTTTCTAAACATACAATATATATGTACATATGACCGTTACACAAGAATATAGTTGTATGAGATGAAGTAATAAACATAAATCTATTTATCGTGAGACTCTCCCGATAATGCATTACCTTCTGCGTTGGGTAAAGAAAAAAATTCTGCGTTTGGTTAAAAGTGTGCATGAGAAGGGACATAATAATCTCACAAGTTACAAGGGTGAGGAAGAAGTTATTAGTACGTTTTGTCCATAAAAGTTAACTATTTTGCATAAAAAGTAACTAATTTTAGCCAAAAAGTAAATATTTTGTATAAAGAGTAACTACTTTACACTAAGTGTAGATATTTTTTACAAAAAGCAACTTGTGTTCCTCGAAAGTAACAAATATATTACACACTAGATCCGTTAGTAGAGACATTTATATCTAATCAAATTATTAACTACTTTGCATAGAAAGTAACAATTTTGCATGAGAAGTAACTATTTTACATGAAAAATAACTATTTTGCATTAAATGTAACAATGTGATATAAAAAGTAACAATTTAGTATATAAAGTAACTATTTGGAATACAAAGTAACATTGGGTCATTGGAAGTACCAATTGATTACTAATATGCCAACCACGTAGGAGATGAGTAATGGTTACAACTCTAATGGCTTGACTGCCCCATGAAATTATTTCATGTCTCTCTTCCATGACACAATGTGTAGTATAAGAAGTAACATTTGGTATAAAAAGTAGCTATATGACACAAAAAGTAACTATTTAGTATAAAAAGTAATACTGAATTATTAAAAGTAACAAAATGATTATCAAATTGTGAAAAAATACACCAAAATTTAACTATTCATATATGACCACAAAAAATAACAATGATTTAATGATCTAATAAAAACTTATTGTAAACATGCATAACACAAAACACAATTATGGTATAAAAAATTACAAAGACAACACGTTAGACTGCAAATGCTATACTTAAATCTTCCAGTGTAACAAATTCAGAATTCTATTTTCACTACTTGTCGAAATCACAAATTATGTTCAAATAATTTCCAAAGACAGTAATCCACCGACAGAATTCAGTGAGCATAATAGTCCTCAAGAAATTCTACATTCGAGTGTTGTGGTGTTGTGAGCACCTTGCTCATCCGGTCTATGATGTCGCAATTGCACATTGATTTCTTGAATAAATTAAGCAAAAAATATAGGCACCTAATTCAGGAAAAGTGGGGAAGATTTGAAGTTCTTCTCTTTGGTTCCTTCTCTGTTTCTTTTCTTCCCGTTCCATCTCATTGGAAGCAAGTTAAAGCAAAATTAAGAAACAAAAAACGAATAAAGATCTAATCTTTAAACATTTGTAATGTAGTAAAATTTCTCAGTCATTGTTTAACTTTTGCTTTACAATATCTTTGTTCCGACGCATGATCTCGCATATGAATGCCCAATGTACAACATATTTCGTGGTAGCATCCTCACAAATAGACAACACCCTATATGTCTAGTGTGAAAAATAATAGACTAAGTCACAAACTAGGAGGTTTACTGAAGTTAAACATCATCATCATTAATCAATATATCAAATCATTACAAGCTTCAGTAAGGCGGGACGGATAGAAACCGTTCACCCACAAAGTACATTTGTCTCTACTAAGGATCTAGCAAGATTGCGTGCAACTGTATTGTATTCTCTAATCACTTGATTGAAGTAAATAGAACTGAACAAAAGCTTCAGCTGGTCAATTGTCTTTAGCGTAGTCATCTGTGAGTGATGCCCCTTTTAGAACCAGAAATGGTAGACACTACCGTATATGTATCAGACTCAACCTCATAGAAGCCGAACCCAGCAAAAGAGTGGTTTTCATACCTGACAGCACAGAGCAGCGCACTCCACAATGTGAACAGACCAGGTAGCATGTACAATGTGGGTGGAAGCACTAATAACATGAACAAGGAGGATCATCACTCATGTTCTGTGGCGTTTGTTATTGATGGAGATACATTTTCGCCCAAATTCAATAGAGATTGACATTTCATCAAACATATCACCGCCAAAAACTTTTCTTAGTGGTTACCGTAGTGGTATTTGGGCAGCAGAAAAGCGTCAGATCATAACAAAGCCATATGGTTGCTCATCGTGGCTACGTCAGGGTACATCACCAATTCCTCCTTGAGTAAGAGCATAACCACTTTCTGGATAGTGCCCTAACCCATAGCGTGAGATCAGGAAAGCTTGAAGGGGAACAAAGCGTTAAATGTATTACATCATCCATTGACGGCCTTATCGACGAGAAAGTCGAGCATCTCGTCCTTGAGGGGCTCTTGCACCTCAGTCGTGCATCCCAAACTTGCCCTGCACCTTTCTCCTGCCATTGTGGCAATGTTTACTGTCATCTTCACCTGAGACCACTGCCGATTCAAAGACGCGACAATGCCAAGGGACGTTCGACGGTGGCTTCGCTGGGGTAAATCGAACGCGAGAGGGATTGGCGGTATTGGAGAATAGGAAAAGGGTAAGCACGAGAGAAGAACGGGAAGGGAATAAAAATTTAGGTTTTTACTTCATATGCAACAAGTCCACATAGATAAAAAAGAACAATACAAGAGGCCACAAACAATTCAGGAGAAAGTAAAGTGAGTTAGAAACCTGACCAGATAGTTCCTTAAAAAAATGAACACGTTTACTTAAAGAAATCAGCGTCTCACAGTCCTCTAGGACAGACGTTGTTCTCTCAGTCGACTCGGTCACGAACTTAAAGAGAAGTGTCACGTTTGCGTTGACGGCGAACGTTGCAGACGAACAGATGCACCACCACCAATGCAGCCCAGCAACCGCAGGAATCACCGCCTGACAGGTTGCATCTTGAAGGAAGAGGGTGAAAGACTTTGTCACTTTCAGGAGAGAGGTCTCCAAACAACAAGCAAGAGTGACGGCGTCAGACTCTAAGATTAGGGCTCGCAAAACAATGGCACGAACAGCTGACGGATGTGTTCGAAAGATATGTTTAACCCTAATGACTAGAGGTCTATTTATAGCCTTACACGCCCCACGAATTCTATTCCTATTAAGACGCGACCACTCGGTTGCTCTTGTACACATTGCAGAAAAAATCGTAAAAGAGACATTTTCCAGTTATGATTAATAAATTCGAATAGGAATGAGTAATTAATTACGTAGTTGTATCCTAGTGCAAAAAGAAGACGGAAGACAGAAGACATTCTTCAAAATCCAAAATTCACAATCCACAAGCCCGAGCCCGTGCCCGGCTAGGCCAGGCCAGGCGAGGCGTGGTGTGGCACGCACGCGCGTGTGTGTGTTGTGGTCACCACACCCACCAAGGAGGTGAGCATACCCTCCTCCTAGGACCCCTTGGACACTAGTGCCCCATGTGATCCTACAAATAAGGACCATAAAAGTTCTAGGAGTGAGCAATATGGGATAAAACTTCTTTGCCATTTGCACTAGAGACAAAACTACTTTTCTCACATGTACTAGTTGCACTACATTAGGCTTAACCCATACTATATACATGACTGCTACAGCCATATATCTAACAATCCGCCACAAAGTCCAATGTGTAGTGTGCTCTACCATTCAGTCATCCACATTGTGCTTTCAGCAGATACCTTTCGGTTTGATTCTACCTAAGTTATCTAACTTTGACTCTCGTAGGAACTAGCTGAACAAAAGTTTTGAACCTAAACCGTCGGTACAAGAGTATAGGTTGGTAACAACACAATAAAGACATGGTAGAAATGAAAAACAATGCATTAAAGCCATGCATATAATAAGTATATCATGATTGATATTAGAGAACAATCCAATTCTCCTGTTGCGGCCTACACAACATCAATCACTTAGTTAGAGTCTCCAAAGATGTACTGCTAACATCCTGTCCTAAGACTTGACACCATTCAGAGACTAATCTCTTACTAACTTGCAGTCATGACACTAACAAGTTTCCAGGAGATAGACACACAGATGCTAGAAGCATCAAATAAGAATACATAGTGTCATCTGATTCACCCGACAACTTGTTATTACCACATTGAACCCAATTTGTGAGATCTCTACTCTTTTGGGTTGGGTTGCTACTTCCTGTAAATCTATAGGGCTTTCAATCCCATCCCCAACCTGGATTTTTTTTCACTAAAGCCAAGGTAAGTCCTTTGGTGAAAGGATCAACTGTATTATCTTTGGTACCGACGTAGTCCACAGCCATGACTCCATTAGATATTAACTCCCTTACAGATTTCAATCTGACTTAGATGTGTCTATGTTGTTTTTTATTATACTTGGATCTCTTTATCTTGGCAATAGTTGTAGTGCTATCACAATGAATTGAAATTGCAGGAAGTGGCTTCATTATCATAGGTAAATTGGACATAAGTCTATGTAGCCATTCAGCTTCCAATCCAGTTTCATCTAAAGCACACAACTCCGCTTCAAAAGTGGACCGAGACAATATGGTCTATTTCTTAGACCTCTAGGAAACAGCTCCTCCTCCCAACAGGAATACATATCCTGAGACACTATTACTCCCAGAATTCACGGCAATCCAGCTTGTATCACTATATACTTTGACTACAGAAGGATGTTTACCATAATGCAGCCCAAGGGAACAAGTTCCCTTGATATACCTCAGAACTCTGTCAAGAGCTTCCCAATGGGTCTTGTCGGGGCAATTGGTGTATCTACTTAACTTGCTCATGGAAAACGCAATGTCTAGACGTATGCAGTTCATAAGATACATCAAACTTCCGATAATCTGAGAGTATCGTAATTGAGACACTGGAACCCCAGTCTCATTCTTGAACAAGGCCTTGGATGAATCATATGGAGTCTTAACAGGTTTACGTGATGTGTACTCAAACCTCTCTAGTATCTTCTCAACATAGTGAGACTGTGAGAGAGTTATACCATCAGTAGACCTAATGATTTTAAGTCCTAAAATCACATCAGTGACACCCATATCCTTCATCTCAAGCTTGCTACACAAGAATGACTTTGTCTCATTTACTACTTTCATATCAGAACTAAAAAGTAGGATATCATCAACGTATAAGTATAATAAAATGAATCCATCATTGACAATTTTACAGTACAGGCACTTATCAAATTTATTAGAAACAAATCCGAATGATGATATCACAAAATCAAACTTCTCATGCCATTGCTTAGGGTCTTGTTTCAAGCCATATAATGACTTAACAAGTTTACACACTTTTAACTCATTCCCACGACCCACAAATCCCTCAGGTTGTTCCATATATATCTCCTCCTGAAGATCACTGTGTAAGCATGCAGTTTCGCATCAACCTGATGGATATAGAGATTATAAATGGAAGCCAATGCTATAAGCACATGGATTGTGGTCATATGGGAAACAGGTGAATATGTATCAAAATAATCTATTCCGTCCCTTTGTGTGTAACCCTTAGCAGCTAACCTAGCCTTATACTTATTGATTGTCCCTTCTGCATTAAGTTCCTTCTTAAAGATCCTTTTGCAACCAACTGTAAAACAACCAGGAGGCAAATCCACCAATTCCCAAGTTCCATTCAAGAGAATTGATTGGATTTCATCATTAAAGGCTTCTTTCCAAAACTTAGCTTCTGGAGATTCTATAGCTTGTTTGAAAGTGACAGGATCATCCTCAACATTGTAAGTGAGAATTCACTTCCAAAGTCCTTGGATGTCCTAGATCGTTTACTTCTCCTTGGCTCAACTATTTCTTCAGAATCATCAGATTTAGAAATAGCTTAATTTGAGTCGCCCCCCCACATTTGTCATCCTTTCCATGTGCTCAGGAATAGAACCTATGGTGAATGAATCATCTTGAGATACTTCATTAGGCACACCAAATTTCATGGGAAATACATCCTCAAAGAATGTAGCATCACGTAATTCCACGATTGTATTGACCTCAATGCTAGATATATCAGATTTTATAATCAAGAATATGTAGGCATAACTTGTCTCTACATACCCCAAGAATATGACATCAACCGTTTTCGGTTCCAATTTCTTCCTTTTGTGTTCAGGGACAAGTACCTTAGCAAGGAACCCCCACACTCAAAGATATTTGAGACTCAATTTTCTTCCTCTCCATAACTCAAACAGACTACTCTCTACATGTTTATGAGGAACTCTATTCAGAATATGGCAAGCCATATTCAAAGCTTCCCCCCACATGAAGTTGGGTAGACCTGAGGTCTAGATTAAAGAATTAACCATATATATTAGGGTTCAGTTTTTACGTTCATCTATCACATTAGACTGTGGTGAATAAGGAGTGGTAACCTCATGAACTATATCATGTGATTGGCAAAATTCCAAAAACAAGTTCGAGGTGTATTCTCCTCTCCTATCAGACCTTAATCGTTTAAGTATTTTTCCGGTTTGAGTTTCAGCTTCTTTCTTGTAAATTTTAAATTTATCCAATGTCTCAACTTTACTTCTAAGTAAAAAGACATAACACTATCTACTCGCATTGTCAATAAAAGATATAAAATAACGTTTTTTATCCCTAGTAGCAATTCCATTAAATTCACAGATATTTGTATGCACTAAATCCAAAATTTCAGAATTCCTATTCACATAATGAAAAGGCTTCCTAGGCAGTTTAGCTTGCATACAGATTTTACATTTATTATTGCTAATTTCATATTTAGGGATTAAATTTAGATTCATCATACGCTTCATTGAGGCAACATTAACATGTCCCAAATGTGAATGATAAACGTCAGATGATACAAGATTCATGCATACAGAATTATAATCATTCAAATTTAAAATGGAATTTGAAACAGGTTCAACATGAATCTTAAATAAGTTCTCCACATCACATAAATACCCCTTGCCAAAAAATACAGAATCACAAAGGCGTGTAATAATAGCCTTATTACATTTGCAGTCTACTCTATAACCTTTCCTAGCTAAAATTATGCCACTAAGGATATTGCTGACCCTGTGAAGAGTCAACACCTTCCCTGAAGGGAACTTCAAGTCCACTCGTCCTTCGCCTTTGACTTCTGTAGAGATGGAATTGCCCAAAGTCACGGACCGACCTCGAGAGGCCTGATAAGACACAAATAGGGACTTATCAGCACACACATGTACATTAGCCCCAGTGTCAATTATCCAATAAAGTGGTTCAAAAATAGAAAGCTATTCGAGTTTAATAGACACATACCCATCATTGAGGTTCAAGGATGTAGTCATCATGTTAACCATAGCCTCCTCAGTTGTAGATGTGGCAGCTTTCTTTGCCTTCTTAAAAGGATAATCCTTGTTCCAATGGCCAACCTATCCACAAGTCCAACAAGGTTTGTTCTTCGGTTTCTTATGGATCTTGGCCTTAGGTTCATATGCATTCTTAGTTTTCTTATCTTTGGTGGTTTTAGCAGTAGTAAAATTAATAGTAGGGTTTGCATCAGTAGGCACCTTGACCGTCTTCTCCTTTAAGTGTTCTTATGTTTATATCCATCATTAGTTCTTCCATTGAATGTGTCCCTTTACGGTGCTTCAGAGAATACCAAATGATTCCCATGACTTAGGGAACTTTTCTATGATAGACATAACAACGAACTTCTCAGGAAATACCATCTTGGCATCTGAGGGTTCATGAACTAAGAGTTGAAGATCGTGTGTTTGATCAGAAATAGACTTACCCTCTATCATCTGAAACTTAAGAAATTTAGCCACGCGGTACTTTTCAGCACCTTGGTTTTCAGTACTAAAATTCTTAATTAACGATTCCCATAAAACTTTGGATGTAGTAACAGGAGGCTTTGAGTAAGAGTCATACAACTTGTTATTTAAACCAAACATAATCAAACAGTGGCACGTTTTGTCACCCTTTTTCCAATTAGCAATTATATTATCATTATCAGGAATAGTATCATCAGATTTAGGTTCGGTCTCTTCTAAGTACTAATCAAAACCCACAATATTCAGCCAAATTTACATCCGACTCTACCAACGGGCAAAATTGGTACCATTAAATTTTTCAGGCATTCTGCTGGTATCAATTTTATTTTCAGAACCACCGTGATCGACCATTGTTGATTAATGATAGATAATGATTTCTTTAAGACTGTTGAATAAAAAATTAGGTTTTTATGTCATTACATGCAACAACGACAGATGTAATGAATTAACGATTATAGGCCAGATCCAGATAAGAAGCAGAAGAATAAACAATGCAGGAGAAAGTAAACTGAGTTAGGAACTTGACCAGATCGTTTGTTAAAAAAATGAACATGTTTTACTTAAAGAAATCAGCATCGCACAGTCCTCCAGGATAGGTGCCATTCTCCTAGTCGACTCGGTCACAAACCTGAAGAGAAGCATCACATTTGCGCAGATGATGAATGTTGCAAACGAATAGATGCACCACCACCAATGCAGCCCAGCAACCGTAAGAACCATCGTCTGACAGGTTGCGTCTTGAAGGAAGAGGGGGAAAGACTTTGTCGTTTCTAAGAGAGAGATCTCCAAGCGATAAGTAGGAGCGACAGCGTCAAACTCTGGGATTAGGGATCGCAAAACACTCGCACGAATGGATGACGACTGTGTTCGAAAGATATGTTTAACCCTAATGGTCAGAGGTCTATTTATAGCCTTACATGCCCCACTAATTCTAATCTTGTTAAGACGCGACCACTCGGTTGCTCTTGTACACATTGTGGAAAAATCCACAAAAGAGACACTTTCCAGTTGGGATTAATAAATCCAAATAGGAAAGAAACAATTAATGAAATGAGTAATTAATTATGTAGTTGTATCCTAGTGTAAAAGAAGACGGGAGACATTCTCCACAATCCACAATCCACAAGCCCGAGCACATGCTCGGCCCGACCCGGCCAGGCCAAGCGAGGCGAGGCGAGGTGAGGCGTGGTGTGGCACGTGCGCGCATGCGTGCGTGTGTGTTGTGGTCACCCCACCCACCAAGGAGGTGAGCATACCCTCCTCCTAGGACCCCTTGGACACTAGTGCCCCATGTGATCCTACAAATAAGGACCACAAAAGTTCTAGGAGTGAGCAATATAGGATAAAACTTCTTTGCCATTTGTACTTGAGACAAAACTACTTTTCTCACATGTACTAGCTGCACTACATTGGGCTTAACCCATGTTATATACATGACTGCTACAGCCATATATCTAACATGAGTTGTTCCCCCTTCTTCAGATTCCTTGAATATAAGGATCTTATTTTGCAGGGGAGGAAGGGGAATAGGGTGAGGCTGGTCCTTTGAAGGAGGAGATCATCGAAAATTGAGGGAGAACGGTAAAGAAGAAGATCTGCCGATATGGGAGAGACGAAGTTGCTAATATTATGTCTATTTACAATAACTACCACCGTGTTTCCAAAACACAGGTAGCAATATTAAAATACCCACATGGACAATGAATATACAGCCATATACATACATGCATACACACACACACACACACACACACACACACACACACACACACATATATATATATATATATACATACATATATATATAATTGTGTGGGAAGGCACATATTAAGGTATAGTTATAATCTATACAGTTAGATTATGAAAAGTTACTCTCCATGGATAGTTATTAAAATGTCTCTCATGCTCTCACCAAGATATGTTTCTCACTGGATCGTTGTATATATATATATATATATATATATATATATATATATATATATATATATATATATATATATATATATATATATATATATATATATATATATATATGGTCGTTCATTCATTGCCCGCGCGGGTAGCCTAGATTTTGCTACCCGACAGCCAAAAAAAATAACTATTCTGGCCAGAAAAGTAACCCTGCTATCAAAAAAGTAACTATATTGATCAAAAAGTAACTATGTAACTAAAAAAGTAACTCTGTACAAAATATACAGCAGATATATATATATGTATCCGTATTTTAAAATCTGCTGTTGCAAACGTAACTATCTATGCACGAAACTTAGAAGTTTGCAAGGTTAAGTAACCCTCTACATGTCAAAAGTAACCAACTTGAAAAAAAGTAACCGAAATGGTGGGCGGGTAGCTGCCCGTGCGGGTAGCTACCCGCCCACCATTTCGGTTACTTTTTTTTCAAGTTGGTTACTTTTGACATGTAGAGGGTTACTTAACCTTGCAAACTGCTAAGTTTCGAGCATAGATAGTTACGTTTGCAACAGCAGATTTTAAAACACGGATACATATATATCTGCTGTGTATTTTGTACGTGATTACTTTTTTAGTCGCATAGTTACTTTTTGATCAATGTAGTTACTTTTTTATATAGCAGGGTTACTTTTCTAGCCAGAATAATTACTTTTTTAGCTGCAGGGTAGCAAAATTCAGACTACCCGCGCGGGCAATGAATGAACGCCCATATATATATATATATATATATATATATATATATGTATATATATAGGGTAGACAGCATGGGATCATGCACAATTACATGTCAACATGCTTGGGTAGGCACAACAAATCGGGAAAACATAGGACCCACATCTTCGTAGGCATAGACTCATCGCAGTAGAGTTGGCAGGTGACCTCTAAGATGGTAGAAGCAGTAATCTCCTCGTTCTGATATTGTGCAACTAACTCCAACAAAGCAGCTTGCTAAGAACTTTTATGGACATAGAGCTTCATACAGGATGAAGCTCACCCTTCACCATAAATCAGGTTTCTGACCAACCAAAATATCACATTAGAATATCGGGGAGTTGCATCCATGACGTGTTGAAAAGCTCTGAGAAGAGCTCCTAATCAGACCATGCAACCCCTCTCGCAGTTGCATGCAGCCAGTCAAGCACATTGAATATTGGTGTATTACATCCCATAAACCAAACACCACATAAATTTTTTACCAAAGGGATGTGTACCAATACTTTCCACATGTGTGTATCTCAGTACCAAAAATATAGCAGCGGAATAAAATCTAACTATTACAAATCTTGATAACATAATACATCACTTCACCACACATGGGTGTCCAAAAAGGAAACATAAAAGCCAAAGACCAAGTCGAGGGTCATCTAACCACCTCTTCAATTCTCCCAAAAGCTCAGCTACAAGGTTGATGTCAAAGTTCACCTCTCCTTGATCTAACCTGGGGTTGGAAGCATACCCCACAAAGAAGAGAAGAAAAAGAAATATCAGCAAAAGGATGGTATGTGCATACTAAAGAAAACTTTGAGCAATTTAAGCAATAAAGACATCAAATGTAAATGATTCCCATACAAGAGATAAGGACTACCCCCAGGGCATAAAAGATAAGAATCATCATAACATGATAAAAGAGGATACTTGCCATAAACAAAACAATAAAGATTGTGCAACAAAAGCACATAAATAGAAAGTAGGGTACACACCCCACAATCATCATCAAACATGCATGCATGTGAGATAAACATAGCCCTAGAATAATATAAACACAAAGGTATCCAAGGCTTCACATCCTCGAAAACCTGATAGAGAATGATTCACTGTCAAACTCCCAATATATAAAAGCTGAGCCAAGGCTTCACATCCTTGAAACAATGGTATGGAGCACCACCACCTCCATCCAAAAATAGTAGGTCACACACCCAAAAACCAATGTAATTTACACTACTCTAGTGCTATTGATTCACATAGCATATAAAATATAGTCTAGTCAAAATTATTCAAGGTTACCATCACACAATGGACAACACAAACATATAAACATCCACTTCAAAGTGGGCACATATCAATATAAGAGACCAACATACACCATGGCACAAGATAAGATATCATGAAAATATTCAAGTCCATAACAAGTAAGATAGTTCACACGAACCATGATATCAAGAAAATAGACATATGTGTAGGCCAAAGTCAAAATAATGATAAGATATGTGAATTGCTCAACATAGAGGAATAGGGGATACAACATACCTCAATACCAGAGTCCAAAGTCCAAAGCACTTCTAGATCCAAGTCTAGGTCTCCAAGTACCTATTAAACACATATGTAGGGTTTATGTCAATTTCATACACATTAACCAAACCCTAAAAACCACCTTTTTATCATTTTGTGAATAAGGTTATGAAAACCATGCCACATTTTAGTTTATATTATTAGGATTACAAAACATATTTTATTATATTTTTCTAACTTATAGATAATTAGTTATGATTTTTACAAGATATTAGCAAATTTCATTAATCCATTAATATCCACTTTTATTTGAATATCAGAATCAAGTAAAAAATTTATTACCAAAAGAAAGATCTTCTTTTTCTCATTTTATTGACTATTTATGCATATTTTTCTAATAAAAGAATAATTAGTTATACATTTTACAAAACTAGCTACTAGGAAAATAAAAAAAATGCCAAATCATCATTTTAAAGCGAGAGAGAGAAGAGAGAGGGAGAGGCCTATGCAGACTGGGCCAGACAATCAGAGCCTCCCAAGCCAGCTGGCGACTCATCCAGCTCAGCAACAACTCGCCTAAAACAATAGATAAAAGAACGGGCAAAAATACGAAAAGGTCCTTCGTGGATAAAACTAGAGCGAAGGTTAGAAAGGAGGGTAGAGAGGGGATATCACACAGACCATTGTTCCCCCTGTGAGAACTCACAAAACTCCAACACAACGAAGGGAACTTCGAGTTCCGAATCATGAACCAAAGGGAATCAGGTGAAAGGTTCAACATGAACCTTGTTCCCAAGATTCCGACGAACTCAAAGAGCTAAATCGCGACGAAAAAGGTCAAGTACAGCTCGAGAAAATCTCACCGCAAAATGTTGTATAAACCGAGGTGGTCAGGCAAAGAAGATGAGCCAGCGATGAGCCAAATGAAGAATGGGAAGACGCTAAGCATCCAAAATCATAGCGCGAAGGCAAGAAATACGGCAAGGAGAAGAGCCAGTCGTTCAGAGAAAGCAAGAACCAAATAGAAAGAGGTGAATCTCCAACACCTGAAATCCGAGCAAGGAAGGAGCTCACAAAGCTTTCCCACACCTTCACGACTCAAAGCCAACAAAAAAAAGCCCTGCCGACCACTAGGATCCTCGGACGAACTCATTGTCGATGAAATAGAGAGATGGAGAAGGGAGAGATATATGCGGAGCAAACCAACCCAAAGTGGTTGTTGGAGAAGGTTGTTGGGTGTTGAAGGATCGTGGGGAAGGTCATATATATAGGTTTGGAGTTAGGGTTTAACTAGGAACGTTCGAGGTCAGGAAAATAGAGGAGAACAAGGAAATTCCTCATCAAACTAGCGACTGGGAGAGAGAGTTCCAAAGAAAGTGGGGATCTCTGGAATCGGGAAGCAATGAAGATTGCAAAAAGAGAAACAAAAATAACCGAGAAGGAGAGGAGAGAAAGATCGAGGTCGGAATCGATCGCCATCCCTATTGAGTCCTGATAGGACAGGGACCCGTGAGGAAGACATATAGAGGCTGTCTGATCAATCCGTGTTTGAACAGGAAGAACGTGGGTTGTCTGATCGCGCATGACAGAAACCTTAGCAGGAAAGGAAATATGTTGGCGTGACATTTGATTTATTTAATTTTATAAAGTGATATACATGATTCCTTTCCTTATTCTCTCTCTTCAATTGAGGTCTTAAACATTATCCAAATTAAGTGAAATTTGGCACAGAGGTCAATTAAGATATGTAGATTCTGACTATACAATTAGATTTCACTTTTGCCTTTAGATATGTTATTTAATACATTCTTTGTTTCTCTTTCCCGATGCATTAATGACACAAGGATTATCCAAAGTAGGTGAAACTTCATCCACAATTTAACTTAAGCGTGTTGAATATGAATTTGCCTTTATTTCCAACTTTTAGTGTCATGAATTATATTTATTTATTAATTACATCTTTTAGGCAATTTCTCTCTCCTAACTTACCATATTATTTCAAGGTTGTCCAAATTAGACAAAAATTAACATGTAAGCTTATTTTGATGTGTAGATTACTAATTTGAAGTCTATTATTTCTTTTGAGTCTTTCTTACATGGGTTAAGTCATCTGGCCTATTAGATCATTAATCATCCAATTATGTTCTTATTACCCCTTTGTGTCATATATGATTATTGAGCATTGATTTATTGTGTGACACATTTTAGGTTTTATTAGTGCCCTAATTACATGTATTATGTTATCCTTGTTTGGCTAAGACAAAAGGGTCAAACTTCTAGGACATGTTTGGTTGGAAGTGGTTTCAGTTTCAAACATGAATTGCAACACATGAAAACAAAAAGCATGAAAATCAACCACATCGGAATTGTTTGGTTGCATGTGGTTTCCATTCAAACAGTTTGTACGTTAATGTTTGGTTGCATGTAATAAACAAGTATCATAACCTGTGGTAATTTTATAGTGGATGATAATGATAACATACAGTAATAGTGGCAGGTGTGTTCACAGAGGAGTAATTTTACCGCAAGCCAAATGTATTCTCACAGAACACACTGAGAACGTGAAACAAACAATGGGAATGAACCACACTTGTTTACATCACAGTTCATTTTGTATGATTGTATACATAAGCAGATGCAACAGTGTAGTTCATTTTCCCACTGATAATTGCAGTTACACCAAACCAAACTAATATAGTTGGAGTATACAATGAGTTGGAAAACATGAATTCATTTGCAGCCCAATAAAATGAGACCTTACTATAATTTGGGTGACCAGATCAAATGCTCAACCTTTATAAAGGGTAGAGATAATTTGAAAACAAAAAGTAAATTTTATTTTTACTCACTGTAAAATCTTTTATATAACTATATATAAAATACAGAAAGGACAACTTTATAGTTTAAAAATATGTAAGATTATCTATTTGAATCTTTTTGTGCTCTTGTACGAGTGTTTATTAGGTAAATACTAAATTATAGCTTAAGACATAAAAAATTACATGCAACACACTTTTCTATATAGTACATTTTAGAATACAAGGATTATTTTATGATTTAGAAAATAGAAAAGCATTACAGAGAAAATCCTCTACATACATAGATATAAAAGAAGTGCAACGTTGATTTATATTACACTTGCACCATTATTAGGGCAGTATTTGGTAAACATGGAGAATCATGGGAAGAGAAATGGTGGGAAATAAAAATTGTTGTTTGGTGAGCATGGTGATAGGAAAGGGAAATGGTGGAAAATAAAAATTGTTGTTTGGTGAGTGTGGTGATAAGAAAGGAGAAATTTTTCATGAAGAATTCATGAAAAACTTTGTCCTATTTTTGTCCACATGAAAGCGTGGTGAATAATGGGAAAATGTTTCTTTCAAGACTGTACTTATTATTTGGACACTCACGCAAACAAAATTTTCCAATATTTTCCTTCACAAATAGAACAAGTTACCCTCCAAGACCCTCCATAGATGTACTTTCATGCCAAGAAATTCTTTCTTTGTAAATACCACTCCTCTATCTTACTTCCCTCGAAGAAAACTTTTTCCTGGTAACATTTTATTTCTTTTATTAATATAACTTTTCCAAATAAAAATATTTCTTTTCTATTGAAAAAATCCCTTTTAAAAATATGTTTTGCTTCAAGTAATGTTTTTGTCAAGAACTCATTTCCCTACATGGATGTCGAATATGCAAGTAAAGAATTTCCTTCAACATAAATTTAATGCTATATTCATATTTTTTACAACGGAAAAATATTATCAAAAGTTTGATTTCTACTGAAACTTTTATTTTTCTTCCAAACTTGATTCCTCCCAAGTGAATACTTGCTAAAAAAATTCCTTCAAAAGAAAGTTTCTCTACAAATTAGATTCTATCCAAATAATTAGTAACATGATTTTATATACTCTTTTAATTTATATTATTATATTTTCATATGTTAAGAATATTCTAGAGATACTGAATTTGTGTTTTTTTTTTCAAATTAATACCCATCAAACATTTTCTTCCTCGATTTTTTTCTTCTAAATTAGATTCTATCTAACTATTTAACAATTACTCTTTATAAATGTTTATAAAAAACAAATCTATATCGTTATCTTTCCCTCTATATATGATATTGGAGAGATACAAAAGATTTCATTTTTCTCTCTAGGTGAATACCCATTAATCTTTCTCCATCAAAAGCGTTTTGTTTATGAAAAACTATTTTGTTTAAATTCATCTACAATTTAAATAAACTGAATTTACTTGTATGTGATGTTTTTCATAAAACGGTTTACCTCTCCTGATCTCTATAATGATGTAACAAATAACATTTTTAAGTAGTTCTTCATCCTTATTCTTTTCTATAAACTAGAAGAATACACATGCTAAGGATGTGCGCTACAATTGAATCATTTTACTACACAATTAAATATATAATTATTTCATCTTTTCTTATGTATAATATATACTTTAATTATATATCTTTGATTCTTATTTATAATTATAAAATACAAAATTTAAAATGTTAAAAGATGTTCAAATTATTGTAGTTGTCAAAGAATCACAACTGATTTGATCTCATTTTAAGCACCAATGTCAACTTTTCTAATCTGAATCGATCTAGATTGACAAAATTTTAACCCCAAAGTTTATTCTCTCTAGGTTCATAATTAAAACTTACAAAAATTTACATACAACATGAAAAAAGAGAACAACTCGACTATAGTTGATTGTCTCCTTACAACATGTAGTATGTCATTATCAAAATTAAAATCTACTTTCATTCTTGTCTTGTGCACGTGGACTGCTATAGAAATATAAAAAGTAGAAACAAAATTGAAAAAAACCATGAAATACACTATGATCAACAATCAAGAGACTTAGTAGACTAATGAATTGACTGTTGATCGACAAAATTTAAACTCAATTCTCATAGTTCATAATTTGTACTCAAAATAATTTATATACAACCTGTCAAAAAATATACATGTCAATTATCATCCAACCGATTCCCTCGAACCTGCAACATATCATTATCATGATTTTACATACTTTCCTTCTCTGCATGAATATTTTGACTGCAAAAGGCATGCGGGTGAAGCAATGAAGAAGGTAGGCGGTGAATCAGACATGCTAGTTGTGTGATGAGCAGATACAACACCATGTTTTAGTTATGGGATAGTAAACACATAAACAAACTGCATCAATTAGCACACGGACAGGCTGTTAAAACACATACATACACTGGCTCAACCAATGATTACACATCCAGATATCAATACACACTCATTATTTACTTTGTATTTGCTCGACCAATGATATTACATACTTTCCTTCTTTGCATGAATGTGTTGAATACGAAAGGCATGTGGGTGAAGCAATGAAGAAAAAAGGCGGTGAAGCAGACATGCTAGTTGTGCAATGAGCACATGCGACACCTTACTTTAGTTATAGTATAATAAACACATAAACAAACTTCTTTAATTAACACGTAGAAAGATTATTAAAACACACATAATGGTTGGACCAAATGATTAAACATCAAGCTATCGGTACACATGCACTCACATTATTTACTTTGTATTTGTTGGTAGTGAAAAAATAGGTGCAACAGTTGAACCAAGACTGTACACAACTCTTTATCATGTCGTTAGTTTTTTTTAATAAAGAGACTTTACTTCTTAATCATCCTGCACTCTAGAGCAGGACAAAAACGATGTAAAGTTGATGTTTACATAGTCAAGCCAGTTTGGCTTAGAGTCTTGAAAGGAAATAACCGAGTTAACAAGAAAAGAGCATCTTGCTATTGCATCTGACACTGTGTTCAGTTTGTGAGGGATGTAGTGTAGGTGAACACTGTGAGTGCTAATGCAGGTATCCTAGAATTGCCTCCAAAGTGGTCAACACGTTATGAAGCACTTTTTATTTACAGGCGCACGCATCATATACTATTGTAGTGGCTTCAACAACAAGGATCGAGAATGCAAACAAGGGCACCCCAATTTTGAAGATGCATGCTCCTGTCTTGGACACCACATGAATGCCTAGGATCACACATTTGATTGAAGTTTGGAAGGAGGCATCCACAAAAATGATGTGATCACATCCGTCCAGGCTGAGAGTGACTCTGCTCCCACTGGTTGATTTGCTAGTACCTGGGTGGTCATTGAGAGAAAGGTTAGTGCGTGAGCATTCCTTTGATGAAAGCAATGTGTGCTGGAATGTGAGGCTTCTTCCCAGAATGAACCAAGTCATTACAGACTTGTCATATATGCCATCATGCTACGAGCAAAAAGGCATATTGAGGGGAAAAGCTTGGTGGATTAATGATGGTTGATATCCAATTTTCCTCATACAGGTTGAAGAAAGTTGGGTCATGTGTTAGGTCCCCCCATATAGGTTTGATGATGGTGCAGTCCCTAAAGCAGTGCAATAGTGAATCAGGTGCATTGTTACAGGTGGGGCACGTACTTTCCACCGCGATATGTCTTCCAATATTTTCTCTCTTATGCAGAAGTGCCTTATGGATAAGAAGACAACCAAAAATTTTAATCCTCTTAGGGATATTCAATTGCCAGATAGACCCCCAATCTCTGTTAACTCATATTTCTTTATGTACTCACAGCCATTTGTAGGTCGGTTGTGCAGTGATCTAACCAAAAGGATCATGAGGTTTGTTCTTGTTGAGGGGGAAGCCTAAGGTATAAATTGGATAAGTCCCTTCGCTCTATTTGGAAAATAGGAATTGATGAATGCTTGGTCCCATTCCCCATTATCCAACACCATGGTGCTCATCATTAAATCTTCAAGGCCGCTAGGTGGCCTGAATGAAGTATCAATGTTTTGTGGAGATGGTTCAACAATCCATTTATCATTCCACACCCTGGTGGATGATCCAAAATGAATTATCTTGGAGCATTCTTTCTTGGATACATCTATATTCTTCTTGATGAATGCCCAGGTTGGGGAGCAAGGCTTCTTGACCAATCTCCCTTCGGTAGTGTATTTCTTAGTCATTACTCAGACCCATGGCAGTGTTGGTTTGTTGAGAAAGCACCATATGTTCTTTAGAATCAAAGCGTGATTGTGGTCTCATGCATCTTTCAGTCCAAGGCCACCCACTTCCTTAGAGGATGTTATTTTTTTCCATGAAACAAGAGACATTTTCTTATTATCACGCCCACCCGACCGTACAAAGTTCTTGACATGCCTGTTGATTTCATCGCTAAGGCTCAGAGACAGCTTGACTATTTACATTGTGTATGCATGTATTGCTTGCAAAGTGGACTTAGTGAGTGTGATGCGGCTGACAAGGGATAGTTGGTGGGATGTCCAACTATTCATACGGTCCTGCAAGGTAGTAATAATAGTTTCATTGGTACTTTTATTAAGTTTGTGATGGAGAAGTGGGATGCTGAGATATCTTCCCAGATCATCGGTCTGGGGGATACTTAACTCCTTACTGACCATCCTCCTTATTTCTCAAGGGGTGTTACATGAAAAGAAGCATTTGGATTTCTCTTTTGATACTGCTTGGCTAGATACAAGAGAGAACTCCTTCAACACTCGATAGATGGTGGATGTGTGCTCCTTTGTTGCTTTCAATAACAACATGAGATCATCGCAAAGAGGACATGAGAAGGGGGGGTACCATTTCCTGTAGAGCACTATGGGCTTCCACGTTCCAAATTGTAGTACATGAAAGATGGATTGGCTTAACCATTCCATGCATAGTATGAAGACATAGGGGATGATAGGGTCCCTAGGTTGATTTGAATGATGGTAGAGGCGTACCCTCCCAAAGGATAGAAGTTGATCTACTAGTGATGATTTGCATAATTAGCCTGATGATGATGTCGGGCAGACCAACCTGATGGAGACTGTCTTGGATGAAAGGCCATTGCATCTTATTGAAAGCCTTGGATAGATCAAGCTTGATGCTAACCTAATGTTTCCCAGTAGCTTTGGTCTTCATGGAGTGCATTATTTCTTGAACCAACAATATATTGTCCCTTATATGACGACAAAGTATGAAACTAGACTGTATATTGGCTATGCAACCATTAATGTGGGGCTTGAGTCTTTCAACATTGACTTTAGAGATGATCTTGAAGCAAGTATTATTAAGAGAAATTAGGTAGAGCTCATTGCACCTTTGAGGTTGTCGCACTTTGGGTATCAATACCATGAAGGATTCTGATAGCACGAGACTAATGCAGCATGAGTTGCATGCTTGTTGGATAGTAAGGACAACTAAGTCGCCAACCTGGGTCCAGTTGGATTGAATGAACTCCATGTAGACTCTGTCAAGTCCTAATTTTTTGGTTGGCATCATATAGAAGGCTACCTTCTTAATTTCCTCATGTCCTGGCATGCACATGAGTAAGTTGGAAGCTTAGGGGTTAAGCTCGGTGAAGGAGCCCTTGTAACTTGAGATGGTCACCTCATCCGTTGGGGCTGCATGATGAAGGGGCCGCACGATGAATAGTCAGTAAATTAATAAAGAAACTCCATACTAGAGACTGGATGGAATGGGGTTCAGTGACCCAGTTGCCATAATCATCCCGAATACGTGAGATCTTGTTCATCAAACACCTGGATTTCACAAAAGTTTGGAAAATTTTCATATTGCAATCTCTATTTTGAAGCTAGTTGATGTGTGCCTTCCGCTGCCAGTCTTCCTCCTCTCATTGAAGGATCTGGTGATATTTCTCTTGCAAAGCAATAACACACAATCATTAGAAGAAGAAGGGTTGTGAGAAGAGGATACTTGGCACCTATCAAGTCGGCGGAGCATGGTATACTTCTCCTTTCTTGAGACATTTAGATTCCCGTGTCATGACATCATTTTGGAAAAAAGGTAATGCTATGGTGAATGGGTTGTGCCGATCCCATAGAGGTAGGAGTTCATTTCTAAAGTCGGGCATCATACTCCAGCTAGCTTTGGTTCAAAAATATTTCCTTGTTTTCCTAATCACCAGGTGTTGAGAAATAAGTACCAGAATGTGGTCAGAATACAATCTTGGTAGAACAGAAACTGTGTATCCTTCATCAAGATAAATCCACTCCTGGTTGGAAATCACGCGATCAAGTTTCTATCAAACATTGAGTCTTTTGAAGGTGAAAAAATGTTCCTTAGATTTGATGTCTTCCAAGCTTGTGTATAGAAGGGTGTCTTTGAACATATTGCTTGCTCTTCGATCAAAGTACTTGCCACCCATTTTCTCTGTTGGGTCGAGCATGGTGTTAAAGTCACCCACCACAGCCCAAGAGCCATGAGTGTGGTGACATAATTCCTAGAGACGTTTCCAGAATAGAGGACATTTGTTAGGATTATGACTACCATACACAAAGGTGATATGTCAGTAGCCATTGATGTGGCAGTGAATTAATTACCTGTGATTAGTAGTGATTTCAAGAGCACACTGTGTTGTATCCTAAAGGAGCCAGATGACCTCAGAAAAACCTAGAGCTTCCACACAGTGCGAAGAGGAATACCCAAGCTTGTGGATGATGCTGATTGCAGTGTTGCCACTGCATGTAGTTTCAACAAGAGCTAGAAGATGAGTTTTATACATCGATCTAAATTCTTTGAGCAAATAGATTTTGTCCTCAAACTTATCTCATTGGACATTCCAACAAAGGATGTTCACCATTTGGAAAGGTTGAAGGGGAACTATACTGAATGGTGGCTCCAAGCCCCAGGGATTGTCCTCCATCAGTTCGGGGTGTTTCCTCCATAACATGACCTTCTTGTTCAAAGTTTAGGATTCTTTAAGCCTCGTTGTTGTTTTTGAGGCTTTTGATTAATTGAGCAATATTGCCCTTCTTTCTTTCCCTTTGAGGACTGCCCTAGACTAGTTGGTATATCACTTTCCTACTATGAAATAGGACCCCACATGCACCTTCACCTTTGTTTCCCCAATGAAAGGTTTGACATGGTGAGGATGAGTCATCATTGGAGGATAAGATACCGATTTGGAATGGAGTATCAATAATTCAACCTTCACACATTTCATCATCTACTAATATTACTTCCGTGTCTTGGGCAGTCATTTGCTGGCCACCTGGTTGGACATTAGGTTTGGATTGCGCCACTTTCCCAGTGGCAACAGGTGGCATGGGCTACCCTTTATTCTTCAATTTCCTATTGATCATCGTTTCCCACTCATCCTCTTCGTTACCTTCTGGTTGTTAGCGGCGGTCGCCACACCTTCTGTCGGTTGGGTGGTTGATTCCATAGGAGTGGCTTTACTCTGACCCTCGTTTTTCTTGGGTACTGGTCAACGTTCTAGCTTTTTTGTGTGGATAGCCTGGGAGTAGTGATAGATGACTACCGGAGGGTAGTAGACGATGAAGAGGAGGGATCTGGAGGCATGAAGGAGGGGATCAATGAACACTCTTTATTTGCATTCCCCACTCTTCCACAACACATGCAAATCTCTGGCATGCTTTCATATTCAATTCAAAATTATTCGCCTTTCAAGAATGTCACCGACAATAATGATTTATAGGTATCTACCTCCATTGCAATACATGCGAATTTCTCTATGTGTTCGATCATGGTCGTGTCATCTATCTTTATGGTTTTCCCAACCAGATCGTCGATGCTAGCGAGCAGTTGAGTTTGGTAGAGGAGCATCGACATATCTGATACCCTTATCCAAACTACCAACTTGTGTGGGATGGGATCTGAGGGATAGAAATTAGGGGTCCAAGACTGAACTCATAGATGATTACCAAAGATAGTCCATGACCCTCCAGTCATGGCTTTCATGAAGTCTGCTTGGTTGGCAAGTTGGATTATGTAATAACCCTTCACCAGATTGATTGTGTGAAACATGTTGGACAGTGACCATAGGATTTGCATCATGTTGATCAGCGCTTGGAAGCCCACTGTACGGAGGCATGATCACCCCCTTACTAGAGAAAAAAATTTGAAGAATAAAACATCCATTCCAAACACACTCAAAGGTATGCTGGAATAGGTGTAACATTTTCAAATCTCAAAAAATGGTATTCAAAATAACCAAAGTATAGCTACGGAATAAAAATGTTGACTATATTAAATTTATCACAAGGTTATTACAAAAGTATATCATAATATCCCATTAGGGTTTACATGTATGATACAACATAAGGATCTAAGTAGAGGGAAATCTAAACCATAACAACTTTGTCTCCAAGCTTTAACTCCTTAAGCTAGTCCAATACTTCATGATTTATCATCCAAGTCCTTCACCTAGGATTGGAAGCATACCCCAACAAGAAGAGAAAATAGATGACATCAGCAAAGGCTGGTGTGTGCATACTAAATAAGAAATTGAGCAATATATGGAATAAAGGACATCAAATATAAAATGCCTCCCATAGAAAGGATAAGGACCACCCAAATGGGTATCAAGAGAAAAGGAATTGAAATCATATGATAACAAAAAAATACTTGCCATTAATAAAACATAAAGATTGTGCCACACAAGCACATGTAAAGAATTAGGGCACACACCCCATATCATCAACATGCATGCATGTGAGATAAACATAGCCCTAGAACAATATAAACACAAAGGAGGCCAAGTCTCATAAACTTGAAACCTGATAGAGAAAGGAATACTTCCAATCTCCCAAATATATAAAACATGGGACAAGAATCACACATCTTGCCCTGGGTATGAGGTTCCTTTCCATCCCAAAAGAGCACAAAATATCACATTTGCTCGGCAGGAAATAACACATCTGCCATAAAAACCAATGCAATTACACTACTCTAGTGCTATTGAATCACATAGCATGTTAAATGTAGAAGCAAGTAGAAAGTATAGTCAGAATATATAAACTAGTCACCACATAAGTGACCAACATATACATCAACCTCATAAGAGGGCAAAAGACATCACATGTCATCTTTTAGAGTTCCATCGTGAACAAAGCATACAATAAGAGTTCAAAAGAATATCCATGATCACATGATCAATATCAAATAAGGTAGTTCACATGAACCACGATTTTTAAAAGAAATGACATTGTGTATAGGCTAATGTCCATAGGACAAAGAAAATGAATAAGCATATGTGAATTGCTCAACATAGAAGAATAGGGGATACATCATACATTCAGAGTGAAGAATTAGAAATTACTCAATAAAGAAATAATGTGGGATGCAATCATGCCTCAACTTTAGAGTCTAAACAGTCCAAGTCAAGCATAGGCCTACAAAGAACCTCTAGGGGAGGTGGACAGGTCCAATAAGTAAGGTTCCCAAGCTTGGAGAGGCTGGTTTCTCCAACAAAGCTCCTATCTCGAGCAAGAAGCACCTTCTCCACTTTAGAGGTGAAAAACCCTAACAAAAGAACATGGAGATGAGGTGTTTATGGGTTCTAGGTGGGGTTTCACCATGAAATTCCATGGTTCCGACTTGGAGGAAGGTGGAAGGAAGACTAACAACATGAAAACAGGGAAGGAGAGGAGAAAACTTACTAGTTTTGGTCAAAATCACCAAGGAGGAGCTTAAGAAATCCTAAATAGAGAAATTTGGAACCCTAGGATGCTTCTTCACCAAGGTAGGCACCTCCTTTTACCTTGGGATAGAACCTTCGTGGCAAAATAGAGTAGGAATGATGCTCTAAGTGAGAGGAAATAAAGGAGAGCAAGATTTTTCGAATTGGGAGTTGGGAAGGGGTAGATATGGCTATATAAAGAAAGAGGTCAAGTATGAGGTGTCTATGTGACTTTCCATGTGTCATGTATAAGGGTGTCCGTGGACATGCAAGACTTTATGGATAAGGAATAAGTCAAGCACGAGGTGTCAAGTTACTTTCCACATGTCCAATGCTAAGGGTGCCTATGGACATGCAAACCTTTATGGATAAGGAAGAAGTCAAGCATGAGGTGTCCATGGAGCTTTCCATGTGTCCTTAGCCTAGGGACTTCATGGCCATGTAAGAGGACAACTCATAGAGGCTTCTTGAATATCAAATGTCGGCTTATGGAAACTAATAGGACATCCCAACCGACCTCCAATCAAAGAAATAACCCCA
The DNA here is from genome assembly GCA_963693085.1 of Alisma plantago-aquatica. Lineage (NCBI taxonomy): Eukaryota > Viridiplantae > Streptophyta > Magnoliopsida > Alismatales > Alismataceae > Alisma > Alisma plantago-aquatica. Next base: position 1,110,985,119 of record OY856409.1, read on the forward strand.
TTGGTTGATAGCTTCTAAAGGTAAGCTCACTTATAAAGAGAGTAATCCCTAAAATGCCCTTAGAAAGAAACACCTTCAAACCAAGATGCAAATAGGTGCCCCATGGTTCAAAGACTGGTAAGAGAATATATAAGGATTATAATGCATGTGACAATTTGCAAAGAAAACCTCCCAATTGGGTAAGTTGCAGAAAAATCCAAAATGTACCTAAAATTGCATAACATGTACAAACAACATCCAAATTGGACCAAACTTTATCTACAAGTTATCTTTGATGTGTTGAATGTGAATTTGCCATTATTTTCATATTTTGAAGTTATATAATCACATTATTCATTGTTTATGGCTTTTACTCATTTTCTCTCTCCTAAACTTATCATAATGTTTCAAGGTTGTCCAAATTAGATGAAATTTGACATGTAGGCTAAATTTGATATGTAGATTTCAAATTTGAAGTTTGTTTCCATTTTTGAGAGTTCTTTTTATGAGATATTTCATATGACCCATTATCTAAATTATTCATCCAATTAAGTTTCTTATCTTCATATTACCACCAAAATGAGTTATGTGGCATATTTTATGTATCCATTATAAACCTATGATTAATGTTAGAACATTAGGTTACATTAAAATGACCTATACATGCATTAGCTCATTGGGGTTATACTAAACATCTATTTAGGTCTAACCTTCAACCTTGTTTGGCTAAGTCCAAAATGTCAACTTCCAGGGTAGGGTCCGAGACTTAGTATGTTACACCCACATTAACCTCGATCGCCTTGACCACGACGACAAATTTCTAGGGTTCTAGGAGAGGTTGCAACATTGAAGAGTCCACCGTGATGGTCGGAAAAGGGCAAGAGCATTCGGTGATGATGTCCTCAGCTCTGAGTGTATCATGGGATACACGTTGAATTGCCGACGAGACTCTGGGGTCAGCACCAGAGGTTGTCGCTGCATAGACCATGTCGAGCCACGGTCGTGTATGGGATTGACTAGGATGTCGCCATGGATCTCAGCATATGGGGGGTCTTGAGCCGCACTATAAGATTGAGTAGGGGTAACCGACACACCAGGGGCTAATCACATAGGGCATCTTCCATTTGAGAAGCACTCCCTGAACTGCGGCCATCACGGTCACGACCTCCACCTCTCCAAGACACCACCATGCGCCTAAGGTTTTCGCTCACTTTGTTTTTATTAAAACTTATGTCATTAATTATTGACTTATTTTATTATTGTATCTATTACCCTATAATAAAGCTGAAGCAACCAACCTGTGTGCCTGCTCATCGGACCAGGCTGGTTGCTTGTTTTTTTTCTTCTTTTCATTTTCCTTTCTTTTTTATTTCTTTTAATTGATTTCATCATTATCTATGTTCTAGCGTATATGTCCTTATCCGTATGTCGACATACTTTATTAACATGTCTGCGTGTTTTGTGTTCATATTTTAGTAGCATGTATGTGTATTTATCAATTTATCTACATACTTCAGCAGTATGTCTGTGAGTTTAGCAATCGAAAATTTTTGTGTGCTTACTTAAAATATTTTATTCTTTTTCAATAAATTGTACATAATTTATTTATTATGTATTAGTCGTTAATAGTTATACTTAAGAAGGAAGATATAAATACCTTAAGTATTGACAAACTACAAGTTTGAGGGAGTTAGTCGGTAATTAGTTAAACTATTGTCTATTACTGTAAATTATAGCGAGCATTGATTACATATATTTTTGAAATAAAGATAATTTTGGTATGCATACATGCATGTCTGGGGAAGGCAATGAGATAGTTAGTTGAGTAATTTTCTTTTAACTTATTGTATTTAAATTGTCGTGAGTATCATTTACAAAAAAAAAATCAAAACACAAGTAATTTTAGTTAATCGTCAACAGAAATATATTTAAGAAAGGAGAGAACATATAATTTATTAATGACACACTAGAAATTAAAAGACATCTCATAATATTAGTCGGTTCTTATCTTTTAATGAGTTAATTCAAGTGTGTTACACATGCTTAGCACATGTCTTTTGCTAGTTCTATTAAACAACAAAAGAGTAATGAAGAAGGCAAGCATATATATATATATATATATATATATACATACTAGTTGTGCGATGAGCACACACAACATCTCGTTATAGTTATAGGTAAGAAAAATAAACAAATGTTGTCAAATAATTTTTTGTAACAGTCCTCTTTTTTTTACCACTTTTTGATTTTTTATTCTTTTCTATGTTTTGAGTAAGGTAGAAGGTGACAATAGATGATGACCAGAAGGACATAATATGGGTACCTTACTTTTCCAGGATATATCTGCCCTGGTAGGCCGACAGTCGCAGATGGCCACATTGAATCACCACACGTTCGCCCCTCCCGAGTCCCGACGTCTGCTGCCCTCCATCCGCGAGCTGCTCGAGGTAGCAGACCTCGCTTTAACTCACAGACCAATTGAGCCGGTAGCAGGTAGAGGGAGAGGGGAGACTGTAGCGAAGAAGAGGGACGAGATGGAGAGGGCGAGAGGGGGAGGGAGGGGCGTAAGGGAGTCGGGGGCTCTAACCCGGACTGGGATTCCAAATCCCGCCTCTACCGGGACTGGGTTGGTCCGGATTAGAGGATTCCATATCCCAAAATGGGGGTCGATTGGGGTTGCGAATCAAATACAAATTTTGCCCAACCCAGATCGGGTTTAGATGACGTGGCGCTATAAGACAGAATGAAATCCAGATCGCATCCAGAAACAAATAGGCACTAAGCCCCTGTTTGGTTCGAGATGAAGATTATAAAATCTGGACTGGAGTAGACCAGATTAGTCCAGTCATCGAGCCTGCGTTTGGTTCCGGATATCAGTTGGATTTCGGCTTGTCTTATTATGCCACGTCTGTGCCATGTCTGCAGTATCCAATCCGATTTGCCAGATGCGCGTTTGGTTCAAAATCCTAAAATTGCCCCATTTCGGGTTTCCTTATCCTGATATCTGGGTTGGCTCTGGGTTGGCTCAGTCATTCTAGCAGAGCGATTTCGTAACCCAATCTAACAGGGCTAAGCCTGTGTTTGGCACGGGACCGAAACCCCGTTTCGTGTTGTCTTTTAGTGCCAACCCTGCCAAACAACTGTCGGTTTGAGGCTGGTTCGTGTTTGGTTCGCAACCCTGAAAATCCTCCGTTATGGGATAACGGAACCCCCCAACCCGGGTTGTCCCAGTCCCACGAGGGGCGGGATTCCGGTTTACAAACTGATTTTGGCGATCTGATCCTCTCCTCGCCCCACACCCATCCCGACATTCTTCTCCTTTCCCCTCTACCTGCTCTATCTTCTGCTCCTTCTGCTCTGTGGTCTATCCTCTCTTCTCTCCCAAGACCTCCTCTCCCGAGACCTCGAGACGAGCTCTGTGGTCTATCCTCGCCATTACTATTATCGCCATTAATAAAGCTGAGCCATCGTTTCCATCGGTCGTTTCCAGCGGCAGTTATGCCAGGCGACTGGCGTACGCCAAACCCTGCCCAGTGGAGTAGGCGGAGTACCAGGTCAATCAAGCGGCAAAGCTGTGGTGGCTCGTCTGCAAGCGCCGAGCTACTCCGGCAGTCTACACGCGGACAAAGAACCCTCCCGAGTTGTCAACTCGCAGTAAACCCTAGGAAGGGCAACCACTGTCGCGCCTGCTATATAGTTGTGCACTTCATCATCGATCTCGTCGCTTTTCACCTTCGAAGCCTCCATACAATCTTCTGTTCCGCCGCCGCTGCCGAGCCCCTGTTGTGGGAAGTCGCCGACCTACTTGCAAGGTAGGTATCCGCCGCCCCTTTTCAGTAACATTGTAAATTTAGTATATGTCTCGCTGACCTGCTTCCAAGGTTGGTCTCCGCCGCCCCTTTTCAGTAACATTGTAAATTTGGTATATGTCTCCGCCGACCTGCTTTTCAGTAACATTTCAAAGTATCAAGGTGATGATGATAGACTACTTTAGAGTACCTCATAATTACACTAAATTCTGGGAGAAAATGGTATCTTCAACTTCCATTGTCAAAAAGGCTGCAAGGAGCCAGCTTGAATGAACTAAAAAACGTGAGCCTCAAAGCTACTGTGGTGATGATGATAGAAAATACCTTAGGACCTGTATGAATGAACTAAAAAATTATTCCAGTCTAGAATCTCAATTTCAATCATGCACATATCAACTATAATTGCTATATTGCTTAATAATCCTTCCCATGTTTAATTTTTTGGGATTATAGAAGTATGCTGCCAAATATGCCCTTAGCTCCTTATAGTGCATTGTTTAGCTTCTCTATATATTACCTTCTATATATCAGGACACATGCTCCTGATTAGCTAATTAGTGATCTGTTTGCACTGTATGAGCATAACTGCTCAATCTTTTACTCGAATCTTATGTTCAAATTGGATTGTTGTGAATGCTTGTAGAAGTGTTGAGTTTTAAGGAGTTCGAGTACAGGCTTATTTATATTGTCGGTTGTATTACATATGAATATGTAAGTAAAATGTTATTTATAAGATGTATGTCATAAACATTATATAGTTATATGCAAACATCACTTTGTTACTTAAATAGCCACATATTAGATTATTATTTCAAAATTATAATAAAGGTAACTCAAACCACCAAATATAGGGCACTTTTGATCATTAGATGATGAGTTCCATGCATGGAGGTTTACTATTCAACTCCCCTGGTCTTGTTAGTGGTGGGTACAAATGTGACCCTTACTCGATTATTGAGCTTCTTCTAATTTGGATAGGTAGTATGGGCAAGATTGGACTAAAAATTCTTAGATCAACCAGAGATTTTAATCAGTGTCTGCATTGTTAGTAAACATGCTTTAACATACTGTGTACATCTTAACTATGATTCTATTTTGTATACAACTGTATCTTATTCAAAACATGTTTCTTTTTGTTCAAATAATAAGATTGTCCATTTTGTGTATATGCAAATAATATTTTATTGTCAAACTATATTAGGTATTTTAATTAAATATCATCAATACTATCCTCAAACTCAGGCTAATACCATTATAAAAATTGACTTACTTTTTAATATGCAAGTAGTTTCTTACTTTGGACCGAATTTGGCAACACTTTTTTGTTCACCTACAACTTGTCAGCAACATGTTCGGTTAGGAAAACACTCAACCACTAGAATTAGTGTAGTTTTAAGCTTGGTTTGTACACCCACCTAGTGATTACTATCATCACTCACTAAATTGGGATCTCCTTGAATCATGATACTGTATAATGTGATATAGTTTTCCTGTGTAGAGATTGATACTATTCCAATTAGACGTAGTAACATTTTTGGTTTTTCTTTTCCTTCTATATATGGTTGTATCATTGTAGGCCCATCTTGTTTCACATATCTAATTACACAAGAGTAAGAAAAAACAGAGTGAAAAAAAATGAATCAAACTATATACATGACTAAAATCATAGCAAACAAATTTTGTTTGACTTTTCTCAAAATGCTATAGGTTTCTCAATAGAAGTTGAATGCATTCTCATTCACAAACACATTGTGGTTTCATTTTTTTTGTAAGATCACTTTCTCTTCATGGTGAAGAATCCTATTTTTTGGTTCTTTATTTTTTGGCACTCGGCATGGCCCTCACTTTGACATTTATAGCTGTGATCAAAATAAATGCACACAAGATACTGCCTTGGATGGAGAAAAGACATGTAACATTAATAGTATTTGTTTAAAAAATAATATTAATGAGTATCATATCTTTATTTTACACACTGGAGCATACTCGACAGTCCAAAATATCGATTTCAATCATGCACATATCAGTTATAATTGCTATACTGCTTAAAAATCCTTCCCATGTTTAATTTTCTGGGATTATAGAAGTATGCTGCCAAATATGCCCTTAGCTCCTTATAGTGCATTGTTTAGCTTCTCTGTATATTACCTTCTATATATCAGGACACATGAGCAGAACTGTTTGCAGAACTGTTTGCAATTAGTGATCTGTTTGCAATTAGTGATCTGTTTGCACTGTATGAGCAGAACTGCTCAATCTTGTACTCGAATCTTATGTTAAAATTGGATTGCTGTGAATGCTTATAGAAGTGTTGAGTTTTAAGGAGTTTGAGTACATGCTTATTTATATTGTCAACTTATATGAGAACCCTACTGTCCATTACATCATAATAACCTTAGCCATGAAAAGAAAACTATATGGCAGCAATTGTGCAAATTGTGGTTGTTGTGCTAGGGTTGTGATACATCAGACATATACCAATATTTTTACAATGTTACTATTGTACACACGAATTCAGTTGTAACAAAAATATACCAATATTTTTACAATGTTACTATTGTAACAAATTCAATTGTGTTGTGAGGTTAGTAATTTGTTACCAGTTAGTATAGGAATTTTGTGATATATAGGGATATATACTTCAAATGCCAGTTCTGTTGTGAAACAATTATGCTTTGTGATATATGTTAGCTTGAATGAATGCTTTTATTTTTCATGTAGACCAAAATGTACACCCATTAGTATTCTGCTGATTATATTGCAAATAATACCACTATTTCGGCTAATTTGTGCTTTGAATTTCTTGTATGTACCATCCCTGACGCTGTCGCTGGCCGTGCAACTCTCTTCAACCTTCACTTGGGCTTACCAGGTATATCTCATGAGCAATACGAACACGTTTAATGTGAATGCCATGCTGAATGCTTGCTATTTATGTAGTTTTCCTGTAATGAACATATTTGATGATGTGTTTGCTACAACAATTTCAAATTTAACTACAATTTAAAATTTGTTGTATACATTTTGGATCTTATGATTGGTCCGGGTAATGGATCAGTGTCATTGCTATACAATTTAAAATTTGTTGTACACCCACACTAAATTTATATATCGCAATGTCATTGCTACTATGGCTGCACCCGACCTGAGGTTCCATATTGTATGGTCGAAAGAGTTGGATGAGGCTCTGGTTGCATCATTGAGGAGACAATATGACATGGGTAGGTGCGTCGATAGAATATTTACTAGGGACGCGTGGAGGGAGACGCTATGTGATTGGCATATCAGGATGGGGAGGAACGAGGGTACATTGGATCAGTTAAAAACTCGGTGGAAGAACCTCAAGAGAGACTATGCAAAGATAAAATTGGTAACCAATAAAAGTGGTGTTGGATGGGATGACAGCAGGCACAAGCCAATATTTCCTGACACCCTGGAGTGGAGGGAGGCACTTGCGGTATGTCTAATAATATATACTCCCCTGACTATTATATATTAAATGAAACTTGTTACTATTGACCTAATCAATAGTTGTCCCCTATTTTAGGCAAACAGGGAACTAGCAAGATTGATCAACAGACCATTCTACCACTACCACGACGTCGAGATGATGGAGGGGAGGAACATAGCTAGGGGCCATCATGCAATGTCCTCAACCGATAGACAACCTCCTTCTGATGTTGCATCTGAAGATGATGTTGTTGTTGACCTAGATGCATCTGATTCATTTATCAGCCCAGAACCAACCGATCCAGCCAGTTTCACTGAAGACGTGGTTAATTCTGGGACACAAAGCGAGGACACCAATGGCGGATCACACAACCAAGGTGTTAGTGCAATGACTCCCACCACGATCAGACATAGGAAGCGAGCGTCAAGCTCACATGACAGTTGTGTCATGTCTAATGATGTTGTGTCCGAATTCACAAAGGTGTTTTCCAAGGTACATGAGATGGGCAGCGGAATTGCTGCTAGGTGTAATGATAAAGACGAATACCAAACCATTTTGTACCACTTTCATGCAACCTACCCTGACACACCTATCCCAGTTTTTACCACTCTTGTGCATGCCATAAAAGATCCAGCTAACCGTAACATTTACCTAAGCCTTATGGACACCCCACAAAAAATTACCATTTGGTTGCAAGACTTGTGGGAAATGAAGAACACAGCTTCTGCATCACAATCACCCTTCACGCGACAATCTCCACCATACTTTTGAGGTTGACTAATTTAATAAGTATATCAGTATCCTGCCTTTTATTTGATGAACTTTATCAGAAGTTGTTGTTGTACTTTTTATTCAGTTGTTGTTGTACTATTTTATTCTGTTGGGAACAAGCTCTGAACTATAGTACTATGTAATGGTTTTAATGGAACAAGCCCTAATTTCATTTCTGCAATATCTCGATGTTTCCCTGATGCGGATATTCGCTTTTAATTATAGACGTGATGGCTGGTATGCATCCATATGAAACAACTTATGACATTCTACAACTACTGCATCTTATGTCTGGTCCGGCTTATGACATTGCTAACGCAATATCCTACCAAATAGCCGACCAAATTTCCCATAATATCATGGCAAATTCAGACGCCTCAACCACACACCAACCAATACCGAGATCAGTTAGTATTAGGAGCGGCCATCAAAAGGTTTTAGAAATAATAACCGACCATGAAAGGAGGGCATACGATCTGTACCGTATGCTACCCAACACGATTTTAGCCTTTGTTGACAAACTTGAGGACCGAGGTTTGTTGAAAAGTACCAGAGATGTGTCATCAGTGGAGGCAGTTTGCTACTTCCTTCAGATGGTTGGCCATGGCCATACCAACCGTGTTCTTGCTGAGGACTACATTCACAGTGGTGAGACCATAAGTAGAAAGTTTAACGAGGTGTTGGATGCAGTGTGTGCTTTGTGCAGCGAATATATTGTCATGCCAACTGCATCCACAACTCTGCACCGCCGCATCAGCGAGAGTCCACGATTTTACCCTTACTTCAAGGTATGACCATCACTTAGTTGACCATTGTACATTCCATTGTTAATATAACCACTATCGTCATCGTTGAGTTTGGTATTTACTTGCGTATTTCTTATATACTTGTCTTAGGATGCCATTGGGGCAATTGACGGGACACACATCCCCGTTTTGGTGAAGCGTGAAAAGCAGAACCGATATAGAAATAGAAAAGGGAATGTTTCCATGAATGTCATGGCTGCAGTCGACTTCTCAATGGAGTTTACATATATCATGACTGGTTGGGAGGGATCTGCTGCTGACCAAAGGGTACTTCAAGCAGCTACAACCACAGGCGGGTTCAAAGTACCCGCTGGGAAGTACTATCTTGTTGATGCAGGGTACGCCAACACCAGGCAATTTCTTGCACCATATCGAAATGTTGCTTACCATATAGCAGAGTATCGGGGTAACAGAGGCTCATACACAAGCAAAAAGGAAATGTTCAACCACCGACATGCTCAACTACGCAACGTTGTCGAGCGAGCCTTTGGTGTGTTGAAGAAGAGGTTTTCCTACTTTCGTAAAGGAGCAACTTTTCCCGTGCAGTCTCAGTCTCGGATTGTAATGGTTTGTTGTATCGTTCACAATTTTATCCGACGCCAAAATGATGGCGATCCTATGATGGATGAAAACTTGGATGACCCTCATACTACCACTGACATCTCAAACGAATTGAGTTCTCTACAACAAACAAGCCAGGCCGATGCTAGAGAGGGAGATGTCTTACGTGAAACTGTTGCCAATTCTATGTGGGCAAATCAGTGATTTATACATTTGTTTTGTAAATTGCAGACATTGAAACATGTTCTACAACATGTTTCACTTACTCCCTTTTTTGTGTAACCTAACAGCCAACTTTTGTTCTCAAACTATATTGTTCACTACAATTTTGCCTACTTATAAACAATGTGAAATTATGTCTCATTAGGTTTTCTGTCTAGAAATGGACAATGACATGTCGTCGTGCCCATGTGGTCTGCAATGCACCGTACGAGTGTACATAGATGCCACAGATGCGGCAAATGGACGGTTTGAAGACAACAATCCCCACAGGCCATATTTTACATGTGGTAGGGGTCTTGTACAAACCAGATGCCATATGAGGTTGCCCGCGCCGCAAGTACCAGCTACAGTGGCTACGCTGACTGCAATTAGGGATGCAATGGTATCACAACTCGCATATGCACGTAGTGAATGCAAGTTCTGGTCAGAACATTGTGCCTTTGTCTGTTCAACCAGAGCAGACACAGATAGGTTACAAGAAGAAATTTCAAGTATGCGTGACAGGTGCCGATATCTTCACCACCGACTTCAAATTACGAGCGATAATGAATCTTCATCAGAAGAAGATGGATACAATACGTCATAGATATACTATATTATGATATGTCCAAATGAACTCCACTTGTCTGTTGCAACAATTAGCTACTCCTGAACAAATGGTCTTCATATTATCTTCGAAAACTATGTCATGAACTCGATATTTTTCTATTAATCGTCAATTTTGTTTTATTAGATGTCGATGATTCCATCTGAGGTTCCGAGGTGTGATTGTGGGCTAAATGCAGCCTTACGGCTTAACACAGAGGATGCAGGGTTAAATAACTTTGCCATTCTGAGTCAAAGGTCGGGCGAAATGTATTACATATGCCCTAATCGTGAGGTGTGATAGTACATCAATAAATAATAGATCGTCCTTGTCGAGGTTCCAAATTCTTTGCCATTAACTTGTACCTCGTACTACATTTTAGGGAAAAGACCGATGCAGATACTTCCATTGGGCAGTCGATCTCCCCCCCCAACAATTGATTCATTGAAAGCGGAGATTATGTTACTAACTGTTGAGTGCAAGTCAGTGTGGGTTCAGGCGATGAACATGAAGGACTTCGTTGAAATGCATTACAACTACGATGAATTATACTCTAACAAAAAGTATGAGCATGAGGTTTTAGAACACAACGTTGCCAGTCTGGAGGAAGATTGTCGTCTGCTTCTGGACATCCCTTCACCTCAAATGACTCCATAACGTTGAATGGCAAATGCATTTACATTGTCTTCTCTGTTTAGAATGACTATCAATGGATGTTATGAACATCATACACTTGTTTAATTTAGGCACTTTTATAAACGTCATATTACATTTTAAGTGGTATGAAAATTTTCTTCATGTTGATGAGTGTTTTATTAATGATGTATGTTATTATTCGAATTTTTTCTTAATGTTAGCTCAAACCAAATAATACAATTAATTGTGATATACACCCTTACTTTTGAAAATTATATTACGTACAGAATCTGTTATATGGCTGGCCAACCGCCGACACCGTCTTTTATCTGGTCACACGAGCTTGATATGGTTCTCAGGGGTTTGATGAGAACCCAATATCACATGGGTAGATGTGTAAATGGAGTATACTGTACACATGCTTGGATGGAGGCATGGCACCAGTTCTTATACATAACAGGAGGCCCTTACATTTCATTTCCTGAGTTGCAAATGCGATGGCAATACATTAAAAGAGAGTTTGTAAGAGACAATATGTTCATATTGGCAGATTTATTGCCTCCCCCCACATTGGCCGCGCAACAAAGCATTGAACGCAACTTCTTGACGACGTGTCACACTTACCCACCAGGGATATTTTTTAGCACTGACGATTGAAATAAACAAATGAACTTGTAACATTTGTGCTAAATGTAGTTGTGTTTTTGTGTCGCAACAATATACATTCTCTACTTATGTGTTACATTATTATATGTTGCTACCATAATGCGATCAAATTTCCTACTTCATTATTATCTTATTGCCACGGTTAATTTACGAATTATGTTATGTGTTCATACCTTTGTTTTTATTAATTTTAGATGTCGACATCGCGTGCAAAGGCAAGGGCAAGGGCAAAATTTGAAAAACTTTTGATGTCACCGGAAAAAATTCATAAATATGTTGAAGATAACCTTTTATGCACAAAACCATGTTGCAATCACACAAACGAGGAGGGAAAAATTGGGACTGATGATCAAGTCAAGGGCAAAGTCCTCAAGGGCAAAGTCAGTCAGCATGTTCCTCATTTGCCATTGTTGTTTGATTGGCCAAAAGACGACATCAAATAACAAAACAAGCACCCGGTGCAGGAACCATGCCCAGTGTTATGGGACGAGTATGATGAGGCCATAACGTTGGCCTATTTTAATCAAGATCCACATCCAACCATGTCTCCCCAAAGTGCCTTGTCAAAATCTTAGCTTTGGTTTGGTTGTTTATTGCTCCCATTTTTTATCCTTCTCCCCTGATGAAGATCACCTGTAAACAATTATGTTATTATCAGTGATCGTTTATGTTTCACTAATGACGACAATATGATTATTATCAGTTGCTTTTACTGACGATAATGAAATTTGTTTATGTTATGAACAAAATATATTAGGCCAATTTCATATTTCATGTAGCTTGACTGCCAATTTCATATTTCATGTAGCTTGACTGTTAGTGACGATAATGTAATTTGTCACACTCATGACGACAATTAACTATGTTCAACATTACATATATACCACATGCAAAAGTCATTCCAGACGACAGTAACATTTCATTACTTTTTAATCACTATGTTAAAATTAGAATTATCATATCTTATTTGCACTATTATAAATATACAAAATAACACCCACACAACACAAATAAAATATATTTTTAATATATTCTAAACTTAGGTTGAAGTAACATCACAAATACACATTCTGCGTACTTGTTCTAACAGTGATGTAAGAACATGACAGAATAAGCAGATACTGACTACGCTGCCAAACAAAATCAGACTTCCAGCCAAACAGATTCAGATTGTAGTCAGACTGTAATCAGACCAGCTGACCAGAATCCGACTGCGTTGCCAAACAAAATCAGACTGCATCCTGACTGCCTCAGCACCGGAATCCAGATTAATCCTGACAACCCAGTCCAGATTCCAGAATCCCAGTCCTGTGCCAAACGCAGGCTAAGCCCCTATTTGGTTTGGGGCTGGCTTTATGCAAGCCTGTCTGTGTTGGACGAGTTTAGGCCTGCTGGAGTCTGATTCTGTTTGGCAAACCAATCTGATTCTGTTTGGAAAACCAGTCTCATTTTGGGGGGCTGGACTCATTTCAGACTCGTTTCAAGCTGATTCTGTTTGGCTGTGCAGGATGGGTTTAGTCTGATTCTGTTTGGGAACTGTAGGCAAGATTAGCTGAATCTGTCCTATTCTCGCAGACTGTTGTTAAAAATGTAGCTTTGTGACGCCGTTTAAACAGAAGTTTCAAGCTACATGATGTATGAATTTGCCCTAATATATTTTGTTCATAACATAAACAAATTACATTATCGTCAGTAAAAGCAACTGATAATAATCATAATTGTTTACGGGTGATCTTCGTCAGGGGAGAAGGACAACGTTATGGCCTCATCGTACTCGTCCCATGACACTTGGCATGGTTCCTGCACCGGCTGCTTGTTTTGTTGTTTGATGTCGTCTTTTGGCCAATCAAACAACAATGGCAAACGAGGAACATGCTGACTGACTTTGCCCTTGAGGACTATGCCCTTGACTTGATCATCGGTCTCGATTTTGCCCTCCTCGTTTGTGTGATTGCAACATGGTTTTGTGCATAAAAGGTTATCTTCAACATATTTATGAATTTTTTCCGGTGACATCAAAAGTTTTTCAAATTTTGCCCTTGACCTTGCCTTTGCACGCGATGTCGACATCTACAATTAATAAAAATAAAGGTATGAACAAATAACATAATTCGTAAAGTAACTGTGGCAATAAGATAATAATGAAGTACAAAATTTGATCGCATTATGGTAGCAACATATAATAATGTAACACATAAGTAGAGAATGTATATTGTTGCAACGCAAAAACACAACTACATTTAGCACAAATGTTACAAGTTCATTTGTTTATTTCAATCGTCAGTGCTAAAAAATATCCCTGGTGGGTAAGTGCGACGCGTCGTCAAGAAGTTGCGTTCAATGCTTTGTTGCGCGGGCAATGTGGGGGGAGGCAATAAATCTGCCAATATGAACATATTGTCTCTTACAAACTTTCTTTTGATGTATTGCCATCGCATTTGCAACTCAGGCAATGAAATGTAAGGGCCTCCTGTTATGTATAAGAACTGGTGCCATGCCTTCATCCAAGCCTGTGTAGAGTATACTCCATTTACACATCTACCCACATGATACTGGGTTCTCATCAAACCCCTAAGAACCATATCAAGCTCGTGTGACCAGATAAAAGACGGTGTCGGCGGTTGGCCAGCCATATAACAGATTCTGTAAGTAATATAATTTTCAAAAGTAAGGGTGTATATCACAATTAATTGTATTATTTGGTTTGAGCTAATGTTAAGAAAAAATTCGAATAATAACATACATCATTAATAAAACACTCATCAACATGAAGAAAATTTTCATACCACTTAAAATGTAATATGACGTTTATAAAAGTGCCTAAATTAAACAAGTGTATGATGTTCATAACATCCATTGATAGTCATTCTCCAGCGTCATCGGGGGTGAATGAAAAGTATGGCTGCCATTCGACGTTACAGCGTCATCGGGGGTGAAAGAGTGTCCAACAAAAGCCTACATTGTTCCTCCAGTTCTTCTACGTAGCGTTCTAGATAATCATGCTCATACTTTTTGTTGGTGTAAACATCATGGTGGTTGTGGTGAATTTCAACAAAATCTTTCAAGTTCATAGCCTGACCCCACACTGACTTGCACTCGAGCGTGAGTAACGCAATCTCAGCTTTCAATGAATCAATTGTAGGCCTGAGATCGAGTGCCCAACGAAAGTATCTGCAGTGATCTTTCGCCTAAAATGTATTATGAAGTTCACGTAAATGACAACGAATGTGTAACGTACAGAGTGGTTACCTAATATGTGTGTTTGTACAAGCGCACCTCGCGAGAAGGACATATGTAATACATTTCGCCAGGTCTTTCACTAAGAATTCCAAAGTCATACAACCCTGCATCGTCAGTGTTAAGTCGCAAGGCCGCGTCTAACCCACAGTCACACCGCACAACTTCAGTTGGATTAATAGACATCTACACCATGCATTTGAATCAGTCAAAGGATTTATGGTAATGATGATTGATTGAAAATTGAAACAATAACATACAAGATAGGCCCCATGGTTTGTTCAATCATAAAATCAAGGTTATATTATGAATGTTCGACATACATCAAAGATGTTATACATCTATGATGTATTGTAACCGTCCTCATTTGAAGTGTTGTCGTCGCTAGTTATGTGCAGACGTTGGCGAAGATATTGGGACCTCGATCGTAGATCTGTAATTTCTAATTGTAGCCTATCAGTGTCTGCTCTGGTGGAACAGACAAATTCACACTGGGAAGACCATAGCTGACGTTCACTGCGTGCATATGCAAGTTGTGAAAGCATTGCAGCCCTAACGATGGTTAGTGTGGCAATTGTGGGTACAACCCGTTGCGCGGGCAACCTCATATGACATCTATTTTGATTCACAACCCTACCACACGTAAAATATGGCCTGTGTGGGTTGTTGTCTTCAAAACGTCCATTTTGTGCATCCTCGGCATCCATATATACGCGTACAGTGGATTGAAGGCCGCATTGACAGTGAGGCATTCCATTCTCCATTTGAAGACAACCTATGTTGACACAATGTGACGATTTAGATCAGGATCTAAAAAACCAATTCGGGAATAAATCTATTACATATATTGTACTATCGCGACCCCCAAATTTGATTAGCAATGGATTCACGTAAGACTTCACCCTCCCTTGAATTAGCCTGAGTTGAACCTTGCCCTGAACTCGGGGGAACGTCGGGTGGGGGAATAGAAGACGATGAATTCTCATCAAGTGGGTCATCCATTATGGTGTCGCCGTCATTTTATCGTCGGATGAAATTGTGTAGGATACAACAAGCAAGTACGATGCGACACTGCGAATGAATTGGATATGTCGACCCCTTCTTAAGGTACGCAAACCGTCTCTTCAGCACCCCAAATGCTCTTTCTACAATATTACGTAGTTGAGCGTGTCTGTGGTTGAACATCTCTTTCTTGCTGGTGTAGGAATGTCTGTTTCCTCGGTACTCAGCAATATGGTATGCTGTGTTGCGATAGGGTGCAACAAATTGACAAGTGTTGGCATACCCTACATCTACCAGGTAAAACTTCCCCGGCGGAACTGTAAACCCGCTATGGGTCCTTGCCGATTGCAGGACCCTTTGGTCGGCAGCCGACCCCTCCCACCCAGTGAGGACATATGTAAACTCCATGGAGAAGTCTACTACAGCCATGACATTGAGAGAGACATTCCCTTTTCTGCCACGGTATCGATTTTTTTTGTCTCTGCTGACCAAGACAGGGATGTGTGTTCCGTCAATAGCCCCTATGGCATTCTATAAACCAAAATAATGTTGTAAACATACAGAATGTTTGAAAATTAATTAAATTTATTAGGGGGGTAACTATTACCTTGAAGTATGGGTAGAACCTTGCATTATGTAAAATGCGAGTATGTGTTGTCGTGCATGTAGTTGCAGTTTGCATGACAATGTAGTCATGGGTCAACGCACAAACAGCGTCCAAGACTTCGTTGAACTTTCTGCTAATGGTCTCACCGGAGTGAATGTAGTCCTCCGTCAAAGTACGATTTGTGTGTCCATGGCCAACCATCTGCAGGAAATAGCAGACTGCCTCAACTGAGGTGACGCCTCTACTACCTCGCAAGAAGCCACGACTCTCAAGCTTGTCGACAAGGGCCATTATAGTTTGTGGACGCATCCGATATAGGTCATAAGCCCTTTGTTCGTGACCGGTCAATATTTCTAAGACCTTTATGTGGCCACTCCTGATGCTAACAGACCTAGGGATACGAGGTGGTGTGGAGGCATCAACGTCTACTGTGTCCATGATTGAGTATGCAATAGAGTCAGCAATTAAATCACCAACGTGAATCACTGGCCACAACAAGGTATCTAATAAAAGGTTGTTGAGCATGCCATGTGTTTGCGGTTGATCATTGGTAGACATGATGCCTACATGTACAATGAAAACAACAACATAATAACTGCTACAACATAAGACAATCCAATTCACGTGCGAAAAATAAATTATTACAACACTCAATCAAATGAAATTGTACGGATATGTAATGTGCGTGCGGAAAATAAATTATTACAACAGTCAATCAAATGTAAATGTTTAGACGGAAAATAATTAACATCAAATGCATACGAAATAAACCGTGCAATTATGTTCCCGATGGGCCAGCATCACTGGATGTAGGAGACCACATCGGTGCCATGTCTGGGAAGTTGGGTGGCGGGATAAATGGTGGCTGAGACGATGTGCCTGGGAAGTTAGGTGCAGAGGAAGACGACATAAATGGTGGGTGAGACGATGTGGTATTGAAATTGGGTGAAGGGAATGGCGGCACAAATGATTGTTGAGATGACGTGCTGTTGAAGTTGGGTGAAGGGAATGGTTGCACAAATGATTGTTGAGATGACGTGCTGTTGAAGTTGGGTGAAGGGAATGGTTGCGGAGACGGGAAATAAAATGAAGGCATTGGAGGTACAGATGTGCCAAAACTGAATTGTGACCTTTCACAAAGGTCGTTTAACCACAAGGTTATCTTTGCAGGGATGTTTTTGAGGCTAAGGTAGATGTTGCGGTTTGTAGAGTCCTTGATGGCGTTCACAAGTGTAGTAAAAACAGCGGTGGGGGCATCGGGGAAATTGTCATTAAAATGTTGTAAAATGTTTGCCAACTCTTCTTTTTCATAGGCTTTGGTCAACATGGATGTGCCTAACTCGTGAACCTTTGTGTAAACATGTGTGAACTCAGAAAGAACTTCATTGGAAAGACTACATCGCTCTTGCGACATTGATTGTCATTTCCTGCGCGTATGGGTAGAAGGACTCCTGCCCCCAACTGATGGGTTATCTGTTCCCCCAGGCCGCACGCTTTCACCCTCACTTTGCACGGTAGGTGCGGGTACGCTACGCTCGTCTGTTGCCGATTGTGTGTATATGGGTGTATCAGCCGCGCCTAAGTCGACACTTACATTATCCTCAGACGCAACATCTACATGAATCTGACTGTCCGCCGAAGACATTGCATGGTGTCCTCTAGCAATGTTCCTCCCAGCCATTAGCTCTATGTCGTAGTAGTGGGGAAACGGGCGCCTAAGCAACCTAGTCAGATCCCTGTCTGCCTACGTTTTCAAAAATATGTGTATTAAGATAATCATGTTAACATGTACAATCACAATTTGTTAGGATAAAAGTTCTGTATAGTGTGCATACCGCAATGGCCTCTTTCCACTCAGGGGTGTCTGGTACAATGGGCTTGTGCCTTTCTTCATCCCATCCAACGCCACTCTTGTTGGTCAAACTCTTCAAATGGACGTAGTCCTTTTTAAGGTTCTTCCAGCGACATCTTATTTGGTCTAACTTATACACGTCGCCAACCCTATTATTGACATCAGAAGTTATTTCCCTCCAAGAGTCCCTAGTAAAATTACCATCAATACACCTGCCTAGGTCATATTGTCTGCGCAATGCTGTCACCACAGCGGCATCAGACTCTCTTGTCCATACAATACAGTGGTTAGGGTCGACGGGAGGCATACTCGTGTAGTTGCTGCAATATTTGATGACATGAGTCAAATTATTTGTCTGAGATCATCACTCAAATTTTTTGTGCTAAAATACATTTCTATTTTTTAGTACCTTTACATAATCAGTGTAAATGTTTAATACAATTCAGTCACAACAGAAACCATTTATGTGTGTTCCTTCAATATTGATTCAATCAGCATATACACAAGCTTCATTGATTAACACCAAAAAACAAATAATGAAACACCAACGAGCATATAGGCAAGTTACAAATATACACAAATGAGACAAGCTTGATTGATTAACACCCAAACACAAATAATGAAACACCAATGAGCATGTAGGCATGTTAATGATCAAATAGAATGATTAGACAGTTAATGATCTCAAAATAGGAGATGGTACAAATTGAAAAAGGTTTGGTAATTACTCCTTAACCAAGATGGAATGCATACCCAGCCCCAGTAAGGAATAATGGATGAACGAGAACCAAGATGGAATGCATACATAAACCTTTTGTCCAACTGGTTTACAGAGAAAGCATCTCGACCAGGGAATACAGACTCACTAATATGACAGCAGAGGAAAGGATACTCCTTAACCAAGATGGAATACAGACTCACTAAGAAAAACACATTTCAAGCTTCAAATGCAAGTGGAGTGTGGTGTATGACTAAAACCAAGTCAAGTCTAACATCTTTCTGAAAAGCCAGCAACAGGATATGGTGTATGCTCCATATCACCATATTCAGCCATCAAACAAACGTATAGTACCATCATTTAACATCCCCATCAATTAATGTCTAATAAGAAGACAAGGATATATGAAGTTATAATCCTAGATCACTGTCACATATATAACATTTTAAATTTTTATCACATCTTCATATAGGTAGATCGTATGGCATACATTAAATCAACTATTTGTACATATGATAAGGTAACTACAAAGACCTTCATTACATATACAAATAATATTTTTTGACAAATCTTCAACTGATATCTAGTTTTTAGTCATCTAAATGTTAGTAATAGAGCATCAGAAATAAAGGTATAATGACATGGTTCAAAAGTAGCATATAAAAGTGAGTAACAAGGTGTGTGTCTAGATAACTACAATTGTTTTAGCGTGTTCCAATATAGAAACACACTTTCTAGGCTCCATTAGCAAGTCTAACATAGTTGTGCTTTTTACACAACCAAGATTGCAAGAGGACTATCGTGTTGATGCCACTGGAATTTCCCATGATGAGGCTACAGAGTGCAATGGGTATACAACTTCATTGTTATATAAATTGTAAGCATACCAAGATATCACCTTTATTTATAAGGTGATGTATTACACATATTTGGTACCTAAGTGAGGTGATTAAAAAATAGAATATCACCCACATGGTTATGCAAATATTTTTTCATAAAATAAAGTCTATAGGAGTGTGCATACATAATGTAATGGATGTAGGAAATATAGTAAAAATCACCAACTTTTTATGGATTTCACATGTGATAGCCATAGTGTGTTGACTTTTGTATTTGGTAACTGAAGCATGATAAAAAATCATACATAATGATGCACCCTCAAACTAAATGAAAACCCATCACCTTCTCAATCATTTTTTGTAGCATATAGTATGCATGCAATCACAATTAAAGTTCTATGGCTTGTTTCATACTAAATATCAAGGTACGAAAATGGTTAATGGAATCCTATGTGTGGAGAAGAAACAACAATAGAGGTGGCACAAGCAACAAAAACAAAATAGAGAGTGATTGAAGAAGGAAAAGTATCAAGACATGTGACAGAAGAAAATTAAGGAGGTGGTAGTGATGGGAGGCATCTGTGATGTGAGCATCAAAAATATTTATTGGAGGTGAGAAAAATCAAAATAAATACTGAAGGTGGTATTGGAGCATATGATAAGTGGTGGTGCCACAATTTATCAAATACAACACCATGAAAACAACAGTGAGGCGGTGACACACCCAAAACCAATAGCAGTGACAGAGAGGGAGAAAAATGACGTGACTAACATCACAAAAATCAAGCCTCTGTTAGGTTGGGTTCAAGGATCTAATGAGAAAAATGGCTACATAATGAGAAGCAAGTTGTTATAGGTTCAATAAGGGTTGTTATATAGTAATTACACATCTTTCTATATAAGAGACTCTCCATTTTTTATTATTGTTTACTTATTTATATATAAAGAGGATGATGGAAACAGATTATTTTCTTAAAATCTAGTTGATAAATTGAATGTGAGTGTCATGTATCTCTGCTAGTTCAATTTTCTATTAAATTGAATGTTGGAAATGTTAGACTCATTAAATAATCATCACTATAAAGTAAGAGAGTCACATTCTTCATAATGTTATCAATAGTCTATAGGAATCCATTTTTTTCCTATTGAAATCGTGCTTCTTAGACCAACACATACTACAGACCACATCAGTTGAGAGACCATGCTCGTCCAGAGCATCAAAACAATAACAAGTATGTTCTGTGCAGAGTAAACAACGGGAAAAGCATCAAAATCAACAACATTAAAAAAATATACGCTTTTAACTAGCAAAAGGAGTCAACTATTTCATACTTAACATCATATAAACCCAATCTAACAACTGATAAACTCAACCGAAATGACGATAACATCAGATTCAACCGTACATGTTTTGATAAAGAACACCATTTCACAAATGCTTTGGTACTTATTCGACATTGTGCCCTAAAACTGAAATAACCCTCTACCCTACCCAGAGACCAACCTGAGCAGAATCTCCCCTTGGAGTGACGACGGAAGCGGCGGAACCTAGGCACAAGCGTCGACCTGGGTAGCGCCGACAGACCACGAGCGAGCGGCAACGATCTTCTGCGGAACACCTCGCAACACTTCAACGAAGAAGCTTGTGTAGAAGTCCAGCACCTCGCAGTACCACACCCCAAATTCAAAGGCACAACACTGACTAGGGTTTCAGATTCCTCTGTGCCGCCTACACCTTCTTCTGTGGACGACATGACCATTCATGGCAGACCTGGCGAATGGAGATAACCGGAACCTTGCTTTTGACCGACCTAGCTCGCCTTCTTCCAAGCACCGGATCCTTGCTTTTGACCGACCTAGCTCGGCGGTGGCAGACGGCAGGAAGCCTAGCGGCCGCTTGACCGGGCCAACCATGGCAGATCGATGCAGCATACTCGCATTTACTTCACGGGCGAGGTAGGCAACTGTGGATTCGTCACAGGCGAGGGAGAAGGCAGCAACACCGAAGCTAGCTGCGTCGGGAGCAGACAAGGGGGGAAAGCTGCTTCGCCAGAGAGAGAGAGGGAGATAGACGTGATGCGAGGGACGCGAGGGAGTAAACCGGGTTTGAGATTCCAAACCTGCCTCTACCTGTACTGCGTCAAGCTCAAAATGGGACTGACTAAACTCAAAACGGGGTCTCGAACCAGTCTCCTTACCAAACGGAAACCCAGCCCGAGCCGGACTGGTTTGGTCCTACCTGTCGCTACGCGACAAGGCCTAAACACGGTCCACGCCCGAACCAAACAGAGGCTAAGCCCCTGTTTGGTTCGGGACTGGCCTGACTTAAGCCTGCCTGGCTTGGACGGGATTAGGCCTGCTGGAGTCTGATTTTGTTTGGCAAACCAGTCTGATTCTGTTTGGCAAACCAATCTCATTCTGGGGGGCTGGACTCGTTTCAGACTCGTTTCAAGCTGATTCTGTTTGGCTGTGCAGGCTGGGTTTAGTCTGATTCTGTTTGGCAACTGTAGGCAGGATTAGCTGAATCTGTCCTATTCTCGCAGAACTGTTGCTAGAAATGTGACTTTGTGACGCCGTTTAAACAGAAGTTTTTAAACTGAAAAAAGTAACCGAATAATAACTTAATTTTTTTCAATATCACTTTGTTTTAAGAACTCTCATTTTGTTGTTGAGATGTGAGTCAGGTGTGTTACCCTTTTGTGGGGTGTTTGTGTGGGTGTTTTGGTTGTTTCCTTGAGGTTGAATATGCCTAACATGCTATGTTTAATACCCCAAGATATGAGGTAACCCCGTCAGACCAACAAACACGTTCTAAAAATAGCCAAACAGCCCAACAAAACGTTCCAAAAATAGCCAAACATGAACATCATTTTTAAAGTAAAGCATATTCATCTACTGAAGACTAAATATTAATTTCCTTAGTGGGCAGGCACCCATAACAAGCCTGTAATGTATATAAACATCATAAAGATAATAAATAAAACAAAAAACTAAATATTGTTTGATCCAACTGATTGAACATCAGTTTCATCATCACTAGACGAGATCAACACTGGTGCTTGGTGGCAATCTCTGACAAACAAGGCATCCGCCGAGTCCGAAGTAGATGATATGTAACCATCTGGTCTCGGGAAAATAAGCCTTAGCAAATCAGAGTTGTCACCTTCAAAATAAATCCATAACAAAAAACATGTAGGACGACTGTCGTCCTTGGGTTTGGGTTGTAGGGTCACGGTCCAGGCTGGTGTGGCTCTGAGGCTGTCTAACATTTCCGTCCAACCTTCATCTATGATTAAATATTTACTTTTCTTGTTCCATTTACTTTCTTCAGGTGCAGACCACCTGATCTGTACGTCAAAACTGATTCTCCCTACCTCCACCATTGCATAGCCAGGACTTATCATGTATGGCTCGCACCTCCAGGTAAGGGGAAGGGGGACGCGTCTCATGAACTCCCTGTTTGAGAGATCGTACTCCTTCACAGGGAAACGAGATCCCATGCTGCCTGTAATAAACAAGAAGAACAACAACAACAAGAGCATAAGAAGAAGAAAAATAACAAGATAAGAAGAACAAAATTTAAAATAAGATAAGAAGAACAAAAACAAAAACAAGAACAATAATAACTCTTATGTTCACCTAAGTTCACTACTATCATGTATTAGGTTTATTATCATTTTATGATTTTGCCTCCATCGAACCCTCTGTCGTATACACTCCATCAACACACCTTCGTATACACTCCATCATATCATGCTCCGAACAACACACAAAATGAGGAGGCGTCGAATGACTAAGCATATTAGTTAATATGTAAGTTCCAAACAACAGAGCATTGAATATCCTTTTTTTAAAAACAATCAACAACACTTAACACAGCAACTTCCAAACAACAACACTAAAATGGAAAACCGATGACGCGAATGAAAGGTATGGCCGGCATTCCACGTTACGGCGTCGTCGGGGGTGAAGGAGTGTCCAACAGAAGCCTATATTGGTCCTCCAGTTCTTCTACGTAGCGTTCTAGATACTCATGCTCATACTTTTTTTTGGTGTAAACATCATGGTGGTTGTGATGAATTTCAACAAAATCTTTAAAGTTCATTGTCTGACCCCACAATGACTTGCACTCTAGCGTGAGTAACGCAATCTCTGCTTTCAGAGAATGAATTGTAGGACTGCGATCGATTGCCCAGCGAAAGTAACTGCATCGATCTGTTCCCTAAAAAATATTATGAAGTTTACGTTAATGACAATGAATGTGTAACGTACACAGTGGCTACATAATATGTGTACAAGCGCACCTCGCGAGAAGGACATATGTAATACATTTCACCTGGTCTTTCACTGAGAATTCCAAAGTCATACAACCCTGCATCGTCAGTGTTAAGTCGCAAGCCTGCCTCTAACCCACAGTCACACCGCACAACTTCAGTTGTATTAATAGACATCTACACCATGCATTCGAATCAGTCAAACGATTTATGGCAATGGAGTTAGATTGAAAATCAAAACAATAACATACAAGCCAGACCTCATAATAATTGTTAAATCTATTACAGATAAACTTATGTTATGAATGTTGGACAGACATCATTGATGTTATACATCTATGATGTATTGTAACCGTCCTCATTGGAAGTGTTGTCGTCGCTAGTTATGTGAAGACGTTGGCGAAGATATTGGGACCGCGATCGTAGTTCGGTAATTTCTACTTGTAGCCTATCAGTGTCTGCTCTGCTGGAACAGACAAAGGCACACTGGGAAGACCATAGTTGACGTTCACTGCGTACATATGCAAGTTGTGAAAGCATTGCAGCCCTAACGGCGGTTAGTGTGGCAATTGTGGGTACAACCCGTTGCGCGGGCAACCTCATATGACATCTATTTTGATTTTGAAGACTACCGCACGTAAAATATGGCATGTGTGGGTTCTTGTCTTCAAAACGTCCGTTTTGTGCATCCTTGGCATCCATGTAAACGCGTACAGTGGATTGAAGGCCGCATTGACAACGAGGCATTCCGTTCTCCATTTGAAGACAACCTATATTGACACAATGTGTTGATTCTGATCAGGTTCGAAATAAACAATTCGGAAATCAATCTATTACAGATACTCTACTAACGAGTTTCCCAAATGAGATTAGCAATGGATTCACGTAACACTTCGCCCTCCCTTGAATCGGCCTGAGTTGAACCTTGACCTGAACTGGGGGGAACTGCGCCTGGGGGAATGGCAGACGATGAATTCTCATCTGGGAGTTCATCCATTATGGTGTCGCCGTCATTTTGCCGTCGGATGAAATTGTGTAGGATACAACAAGCAAGTACGATGCGACACTGCGAATGAATAGGATATGTCGGCCCCTTCTTAAGGTATGCAAACCGTCTCTTCAGCACCCCAAATGCTCTTTCTACAATATTACGTAGTTGAGCATGTCTGTGGTTGAACATCTCTTTCTTGCTGGTGTAGGCATGTCTGTTTCCTCGGTACTCAGCAATATGGTATGCTGTGTTGCGATAGGGTGCAACAAATTCACGAGTGTTGGCATACCCTGCATCTACCAGGTAAAACTTCCCCGGCGGAACTGTAAACCCGCTATGGTTCCTTGCCGATTGCAGGACCCTTTGGTCGGCAGCCGACCCCTCCCACCCAGTGAGGACATATGTAAAATTCATGGAGAAGTCTACTACAGCCATGACATTGAGAGAGACATTCCCTTTTCTGTCACGGTATCGATTTTGTTTGTCTCTGCTGACCAAGACAGGGATGTGTGTTCCGTCAATAGCCCCTATGGCATTCTATACACCAAAATAATGTTGTAAACATACACAATGTTTGAAAAAAAATTACATTTATTAGGGGGTTAACTATTACCTTGAAGTATGGGTAGAACCTTGCGTTATGTAAAATGCGAGTATGTGTTGATGTGCATGTAGTTGCGGTTTGCATGACAATGTATTCACGGGTCAACGCACAAACAGCATCCAACACTTCGTTGAACTTTCTGCTAATGGTCTCACCGGAGTGAATGTAGTCCTCCGCCAAAGCACGATTTGTGTGTCCATGGCCAACCATCTGCAGGAAATAGCATACGGCCTCAACTGAGCTGACGCCTCTAGTACCTCGCAACAAGCCACGACTCTCAAGCTTGTCGACAAAGGTCATTATAGTTTGTGGACGCATCCGGTATAGGTCATAAGCCCTTTGTTCGTGACCGGTCAATATTTCTAAAACCTTTATGTGGCCACTCCTGATGCTAACTGACCTAGGGATACGAGGTGGTGTGGAGGCATCAACGTCTACTGCGTCCATGATTGAGTATGCAATAGAGTCGGCAATTAAATCACCAACGTGAATCACTGGCCACAACAAGGAATCTAATAAAAGGTTGTTGAGCATGTCTTCTGATTGCGGTTGGTCATTGCTAGACATGATGCCTACATGTATAATGCAAACAACTACATAATAATTGCTACAACATAAGACAATCCAATTAACGTGCGAAAAATAAATTATTACAACACTCAATCAAATGAAATTATACGAATATGTAATGTGTGTGCGGAAAGTAAATTATTACAACAGTCAATGAAATATAAATGTTTGGACGGAAAATAATTAACTTCAAATGCATACAAAATAACCCCTGCAATTATGTTCCCGATGGGCCAGCATCACTGGATGAAGGAAACCACATCGGTGGCACGCCTGGGAAGTTGGGTGGCGGGATAAATGGTGGCTGAGACGATGTGCCTGGGAAGTTGGGTGAAGAGGAAGACGACATAAATGGTGGCTGAGACGATGTGCCTGGGAAGTTGGGTGAAGAGGAAGACGACATAAATGGTGGCGGAGACGGGAAATAATATGAAGGCATTGGAGGTACAGATGTGGCAAAACCGAATTGTGACCTTTTACAAAGGTCGTTTAACCACAAGGTTATCTTTGAAGGGGTGTTTTGGAGGCCAAGGTAGATGTTGCGGTTGGTAGAGTCCTTGATGGCGTTCACAAGTGTAGTAAAAATGGAGGTGGGGGCATCGGGGAAATTGGCATTAAAATGTTGTAAAATGTTTGACAACTCTTCCTTTTCATAGGATTTGGTCATCATGGATGTTCCTAACTCGTGAACCTTTGTGTAAACCTGTGTGAACTCAGCCAGAACTTCATTGGAAAGACTACATCGCTCTTGCGACGTTGATTGGCGTTTCCTGCGCGTATGGGTAGAATGACTCCTGCCCCCAACTGACGGGTTATCCGTTCGCACAGGCCGCGCGCTTTCACCCTCACTTTGCCCGGTAGTTGCGGGTACGCTACGCTCGTCTGTTGCCGAGTGTGTGTACATGGGTGTATCAGGCGCGCCTAGGTCGACACTTACATCATCCT
This sequence comes from Alisma plantago-aquatica, assembly GCA_963693085.1. Classification (NCBI taxonomy): domain Eukaryota; kingdom Viridiplantae; phylum Streptophyta; class Magnoliopsida; order Alismatales; family Alismataceae; genus Alisma; species Alisma plantago-aquatica. Next base: position 1,111,012,245 of record OY856409.1, read on the forward strand.
CAGACGCAACATCTGCATGAATCTGAGTGTCCGTCGAAGACATTGCATGGTGTCCTCTAGCAATGTTCCTCCCCGCCATTAGCTCTATGTCGTAGTAGTGGGGAAACGGGCGCCTGAGCAACCTTGTCAGGTCCCTGTCTGCCTACGCTTAAAAAAAAATGTGGTTGGCGATAATCATGTTTATATGTTTACATTTGTTAGGATAAAAGTTATGTATAGTGTGCGTACCGCAATGGCCTCTTTCCACTCAGGGGTGTCTGGTACAATGGGCTTGTGTCGGAGTTCATCCCATCCAACACCACTCTTGTTGGTCAAACCCTTCAAATGGACGTAGTCCCTTTTAAGGTTCTTCCAGCGACATCTTATTTGGTCTAACTTAAACACGACGGCAACCCTATTATTGACATCAGAAGTTATTTCCCTCCAAGAGTCCCTAGTAAAATTACCATCAATACACCTGCCTAGGTCACATTGTCTACGCAATGCTGTCACCACAGCGACATCATACTCGCTTGTCCATACCATACGGTTGTTAGGGTCGACGGGAGGCATACTCGTGTAGTTGCTGCAATATTTGATGACATAATCAGTGTAAATGTTTAATTAAATTCAGTCACAACAGAAACCATTTATGTTTAATCAATACACAAACTGCATTGATTAACACCGAAAAACAAATAATGAAACACCAACGAGCATATAGGCAAGTTACAAATTATTATTGGCCCCAAGTTTTAGTTAAACAAGTTTTAAATCTGCCGTTATTTCCCCTATTAACCTAACATAGACCTCACACTGATTTAGTTAAACAAGTTTTAAATCTGCTGTTATTTCCCCTATTACCCTAACCTAGACCTCACACTGATTTAGTTTCACACTGATTTAGATAAACAAGTTTTGAATCTGCTGTTATTTCCCCCATTAACTGATATTGGAGGATTAATAATGGTTACTCTAAATACAACATAGAGAGGAAAGTAAAACCAATGAAAGCTGAAATCCATAGCTGAAATCAATGAATGATATTTCCCAGAATACCAATTTCTATATCCAATTTCCAGATTTATGAAAGCCATAGCTGCTGCTATTATGATATCATAATAGTATCACAAAAAACATAACATCAAAATACAGAACATTAAAACAGAACAAATATTAGGCAGAGCAGCAACAGCAGCAAAGACATTGCCATTAAAACAGAACAAATACAGAACATTAAAACAGAACAAATATTAGGCAGAGCAGCAGCAGCAGCAAAATGATATTTCCCAATGCTGCTTTTAAATCTGCTGTTGTTTTAAACCCTATTAACCTATGACTGACTCATTTGGCAGAGCAGCAGCAAAGACATTGCCATTAGAAGAACTGAAAGATGAGTTATAAATGTTGTTGTCCTCTTCAGGAATAGTGTGCACAATATTATAAGTGGATGATGATGGATTATCAGCAGTAGCAAAAAGAAATTCACAAAAAGTAGATAAATCACAAAAAGTAGATAAATCACGCAAGCAGGGAAAGCAAAGACAACCAAAGCTTCTTAGAGACACATAATTAGGTGTTTTGTTATATAGGGTAGCCAGTGGAGACTTGTATTCTCTATTTTTAGAGGGCAGACAGTTTAAATGAGAAACAATCAAATTAGTAGCATTTAATTCTTCAGTCTTTCCAATTGATTATCCAATTGCATATAAATGTTGGCAAGGATCTTGTTTATTTTATTCAGATAGAAGTAGGCTTTCAATATGTTTATACAGCTTAGGAGAAGAGATAAAAACTCACCTAAGATTCCAAGCACCTTAAAAATGTCTCATATAATCTAAATTTCTACAAATCCAACCAAACCACGAGGATTGTATCCATTTCTTGCTCTTTTCAAAGAAGAAACCCTAGAAAAGGAGAATAAAAGATTCCAGTACTAGTAAGCACAGAAGATCCCTAACACTTGCTTTGAGTATTTCCAGATGGAATATGCATCAAAGATCCAAGAGCAGCTGCTACTTGTAGCTCAGTATGTGACTGACTAGAGTTAGGATTGTTAGAAGACAGATTGATGAGAAGGTTTGGCGAGGTAGTGTTATCATCAGAGGTAGTAGAAGGATCTGAGGCATGTTGGAGTTAGTAGAAATCTCCCCACCATTGTCAGTAACACATGCCTTCTCACCAGAGGTTAGAGAAATGCTATCAGTAATATCTTTAGCTGACTCATATATGACTGACTCATTTGGCAGAGCAGCAGCAAAGACATTGCCATTAGAAGAACTGAAAGATGAGTTATAAATGTTGTTGTCCTCTTCAGGAATAGTGTGCACAATATTATAAGTGGATGATGATGATGGATTATCATCAGTAGCAAAAAGAAATTCACAAAAAAGTTGATAAATCACAAGTAGGAATTTGAGATGACACTCTATTTTTGTAGGGAAACATATGTGACAATCCCTCCCAAATATGCCAAGTAAATCCTAGGTCAATACGATCAAATGAAATTGGATTAAATCCTAGGTCAAACAATATTCAAATCTTTCTCCAATTAATTGGAGGGTCAAACATAGGCCAAATGAGCTCAAATTTCACCCATAGGTTAATGACGTGCACTAAAACATAATTAATTAATTAATTTTGTCTTTTAACCCACCATCACTCCTAATTAAACAAAACACATTCAAATCTTTTCCAATTTAATTGGGGGATCAAACAAGGTCATAATGGGTTCAAATTTGAACCATAGGTACATTAGAGGGTCTAGAATATTCTCATACAATTGGATTTTATGCTTGTACTCGTTTTAGGCCTAAAATAACAAAAACCCTTATGTGTACTTAATTGACCATGATAAAAGCAAATAAAGCAATTAATTTTTCAAATAAGAATTACAAAATATGAAAATGTGCACTTCAACATAATTTCTTTTCAACTAACAATATGGAGGCCATTAATCAAGAAGTTAAACATGTAAATCAGTAATAATCATATGAGAGAAAAATTTGGACATTAAAACATTTATTCCCATTTTTCTTCAACAAAAGGGCATAGATATACATGGAGACATTTTATTTAAATAAAACAAGTATAATAGGGCAATTGAACACAATAAGTGATTTTGCAAAACTAATTATGGGAAAATTGCATTTGAGTCCTCAACAATTATCTAAATTATCTAAACTGCATAAAAAGATTGGGATGTTACAATACTACCCACCTTAAATAAGATTGGGAAATTTTGCATAAAAAGATTTGAGTCCTCTACTTCTATTTCTACATCCTAGGGTGACTTGCATGAATCCTTATTGTTGCCTTAGTGGCCATCTATTTCTTGCTATGATGCCATTAATGTAACACCCCTCCCTAGGGTTTCTTACGAAACCAGAGGAAGCACAGCCTAATCCCCAACATTATCCATAATGTGGGGTACTTGGCATATTTGGGAGGGATTGTCACATACATGACCTCATAACAAGAAACAAATAACACTTGGCAGTATGTGACTGACTAGAGTTAGGATTGTTAGAAGACAGATTGATGAGAAGGATATTTTTGTAGGGAAACATATCTTCATTGAAAACAACATGTCGGGAAAAGTAAATTCTCCCACATGAGATGTGCAAACAACGATATCCTTTGTAAGCTTTGATGTATCCCAGAAAAACACAAGGCAGAGACCTTGGTTCAAGTTTATGCTTATTATAATCACACAAGCAGGGAAAGCAAAGACAACCAAAGCTTCTTAGAGACACATAATTAGGTGTTTTGTTATATAGGGTAGCCAGTGGAGACTTGTATTCTCTATTTTTAGAGGGCAGACAGTTTATAATATGAACAACAGAGGAAAAAGCTTCAACCCAAAAGAATATAGGTACACCACTATCGAACAGCATGGTCAAGCCAATTTCAACAATATGACAGTGCTTTCTTTCAACCAAACCAACTTAAGCATGTGTGTGAGGACAAGCTAGTTGATGGACAATACCTTCTGCTAACACAAACTCCTGCATTGCATGATTAACAAACTCACCACCACCATCAGTAACAACAACCTGAACTTTCATAGCAAATGGTCGAGCAACCATTTTACAGAAGAAAACAAACTATGGAAAGAAATCTGACTTTACAGAGGATAGAACCAGCAAAATCCAGACCATTCATCGACAAAAAGAGCATAGTACAGAAACCCATCTAGAATATTCTCTTGTAGCCGATCTCTTGTACAAAAACCCATTTAGTACAGAAGAAGCTCGCCCAAAAACCAGAAATCTCTTGTCCATCGACAAAAAGAGCATAGTACAGAAAACCATTTAGTACAAAAACCAGAAATCTCTTGTCCAAACGGTACTTGACATATATTATGGCTTTTAGAGTAAGGTAGCCGATGGCTTTTGCCAAGCATACAACAACTATTGCAGAAATGAAGAGATTTATTACAACTAAAGCACCGTCTACCCTAATTTGTGACAAACCTGATGAGAAGGGGGCGAGAACGAAGACAGAGTGTGGAAGCGGAGGTCTGGGCAGGGCCGCCGGAGCCGCCGAAGCACGATTGAGGAGCACAACTCAGCAACAGACGACCACCAGCTTCTGTGAACAGCTCCTCCAAAAGGCGTATGTGGAAGTGAACAACCTCGCAGCAGAAGGAGAGGAATAAGAAGGCACACGGACTAGGGTTTCTTCTTGCCTTGGACGAGCTAGGGTTCCTTCTGTGCGTCGACAAGACAATTCAATGTCAAAGCAGGTAGTACAAAATACCAGGGTAGGGCATGGGTACCTTGCTTTCGAGGGAGCTAGCCGCCCAGGTAGACCGGCGTTGGCAGGCGGCAGCATTGATGATGGTCCACGCTTCTCCACGGGTCGACTGGTGCACTTCATCTGCGACCTCGAGCAGCACTCCATCTGCGACCTCGAGCAGCTTTCGCTTTTACTTCTCACGGACAAACAGTAGTGAAGATGCGCCGAGAGAAGATGGGCGAGAGCTCGTCTGGTGAGGGGGAGAGGGAGGGTTGCGGGGTTGCGAGGGGAGGGTTGCGGGGTTGCGAGGGACCAGGGAGGGTTGTCGGGCAAACCGGATTGGAAATCCCAATCCTGCCTCGACGGGGATTGACTTAAACCTGATATTGGGATTCCGTTAGGCCAAAACGGGGCTCAGACTGGTCCGCTAGCCAAACACATTTGTTGTCCAAGCCGGACCGGATTGGGCCGCCGTGGAGCAAAACGACAGCGCCCAATCCCGGTCCAGGCCGGAACCAAACAGGGGCTAAGCGTCTCGGAGAGCATTTCATCCATGCGCGCTGTAGTAGGTAAATCCCAGCCGTTCTCACTTGACGGAGCACGAGCTCTGGAAAACAACGTGGCGCATAAACAGCCAGGAGGCGGAGGAGCTCCTATAGCACCTACTCGTCTGCCTCGTGCAGCTCCATCACTGCTCATTTGACGCGGCAAAAACTGCAGCATGTTTGAGTAGAGCAGCCATCCTCTTTGACTGCTTCCCCTTTTCAACTCTACCTTCATCCGGTAAGTTAGCCTTATCCATAGGCAATTTTCTTTTTCCAGTTTGCTAAGTATTTATGTAGTGCATTAGTTGGAAGTGACAAATAAGGAGCTTCAGAATGCCCCAATATATGATTTGAGAGAGTTTTATCCGGGAGTCTAGCAGATATTGGAAAGCAATAAGGAACTCCATGACGTCGGGATTGTCCCTTCAATTCCTCGATGTTAGTTATAGGTTTTTTGGCTGAAGGAATTCTCTTTTCAGCTAGTGATTCGTTTGTAGTGATTTGGTTAAGGGGAAAGTAGGTTATCCAGCTGCAGCAGAACTTGATAAGCTATATACTCTGATATGCTGGCCTTGAGTATCTATATGTTGTGTGCGGGTTGCTAAAATTAATGCCCCCTTTATAAATTTTCCACACGCTGTAGCTTTTCATTCTAATAGAATAATATATCTCATATCTTTTGCTTCTTGACTGATTTCTAATATTAGCCATTAAGACATGCAGGTCTTTGTTGATGAGCGATTAAGCTCGTTCCCATGATGGGGGATGCAATGAGCAAGTATGATTTGGATGCCACAATGTGTGATTTTGGTGAAGGTAGCAGTGTTGCCTCTGAGTGTCTAACACAGAAGGAGCAAGAAATCATGATGGGCAGCCAAATTTCTCTTGAAACTAAGGTCCAATCAGAACCAAGTCATATTTTCCGCAAGGCCGCAAATTCAGGACGGAAATTACCTATTTCCACTACGAAAATGCTGCACGCAAGAGAGGTTAACTGCTCCAGACGTGGTAACTTCTCCTCAGCTGATTGCTGCCATGTTCTTGGCCGCTATTTACCCATCAATGGTCCTTGGCCTGTGGATAAGATGAATAGCAGAGCATACATTTCTCAATTTTCTACTGATGGTTCCCTTTTCATCGCTGGATTTCAGGTACTGCAGGATTGAATCATTGTATATATCTTCAAGTAGTAATATTAGTCTTTGTTATTGATTCAGTAAATGACTACATATTTACTAAGGAGCAGTGTACCTTAAAAGTATTTGATCTTTAATAATTTATCAGGGGAGTCGCATTAGAGTGTATAATGTTGATAATGGTTGGAAAATTCAAAAGGACATTCTTGCCAAGAGCTTGAGATGGACAATCACGGACACTTCGGTATCTCCAAATCGACAACATCTAGTAAGATACCCATTAGACTCCATCTTTTTCAGATAATTTTTATATATCCCACATTTCCTTACCAAATATTATTCAAATGCCAATAGTGTGTTTACAAAATTAGTCTTTCTTTTAAAAAATTAAAGCAGATATGCCACAAATTGTTAGAGGTTTCGGTAACACAGTTGACTGAACATTGATACTAGGCAGATTATGTAATATCTCATGTTGTTGAGTATCAGTTGCACTGGTCTAGGTGTCTATCATGAACGACGTGATAATTGGATGATGGAAGAGGTGGTGAACCTGCCAACTACAATTAGGTCAAAAATGTAGAATTAGTCGGATTCAGATTTCTCAACACTATTCAGTTACCACTTGTTTAGTTGTGGTGTAAGGGCAACTACTCAGAGCCATGGTGAAAATTCAGGATTCAACAATTTTTCGGATGTCGGAAAAAAATTATTAACTTTTGGTCAACTATATGAAAATAATTGAAATAAGTAGGTTATATATATCTCATACATATAACTATTAAGGTCAATAGACATACAATCTTATTGAGTGAAAAAAGTAGGAAAAGAATTAAAAAAAGTTGAACAATGACACAATATATAACAATTTGACAGAAACACGCGAAACAAGTATGATAGATGAAACATTGAGCATACATGGTAATGGTAACGACAGATAAGAGGCGAATAAGAAAAAAATATTGAAAAATTAAGAGGACTACCTAGTTGCTGATTGAGAGAGGTATATTAAGTCGGCTATGCATTGAGAGTTTATGATGCCTATGAAGGTGAGGGAAAAAAGGGAGAACCATACTTGTTAAGGCGTCAAGGCGACAAGGCGCTGTGCTTGAACGCCTGTGCTTAGGCCCGCCAAGGCGCACCTAGGCGTCGCTTAGGCGACTTTAAGAAAATTATATTTCACTACAATTTACCTATATTTATACATGTGCTATGATTTTTGTAACATCCCCCCTTCATATATATGTTATATTACCTATATCTATACATATGTTGTGATTTTTATAATATTTACCTCTTCATATATATGCTATATTTCATATAGGAAAATCCATAAAAGTCTAGGTAATCCACTGATACACATTTATACTTGATGTCTATAGTGTATTTCCCTATTGTTTATATATATATATATATATATATATTCTATATATTATATATATATATATATAATATATATTATATTATATATATATATTCTATATATTATATATATATATAATATATATATATATTATATATATATATTATATATATATATATATATATATATATATATATATATATATATATATATATATATATATATATATATATGAGTCAGGCTAGTGTATATTATATATATATATATATATATATGAGTCAGGCTAGTGTACACTCGAGTGTACCGGAGGCACCGTACACCTCAGTCATTTTTAAAGATGCAATGATTTTTTGAAAAATCTAAACCGTTGATCTTCTTAAATATCTTAAGAACATACCATATAATAAATTTTAGCTCATTTGGACACTTATAGGTCGTGCATCTAAAGGATGCAAAAATCATGCATTTCAAATTAGTTTTGTGCGTCGATTTTGTTGCCCTTGGATGAGTGACTTACACTCATCCAAATGAGCTCAAATTTTGTATGTGGCCTATTATTATTGTAACCATTAAGATTAATGGATTGGATTTTAGAAAAACATGGTCTAGATAGGCAAACACCATTGGAGTGTACAGCGTAATCTGTACACTCGAGTGTATTCTAGCCTGACTATATATATATATATATATATATATATACTGAACACAACTAAACATGTATGTGTACAGTTTCATTGCTGCATACATAAATATATACATATTTTAAAAGTAATACTTGGATGCAATTATGCAAAGATGTACTATGTGGTAATATGTGTATTACATGTTCTTCTAATACTCAAAACAAACATTATGTAAGTTATGTAATCCACCTATATCAGTTTAAACTTCAATAAGGGATTTGGGATAACAATGATTAAGGATAGCAATGCTTTACATAATATCAGTAGATAATTTTTCTTACTAGGGTAATTATCAGCTGATATACATATATGTTGCAGCTAATATGACTGTTTGAAGTTCCTATTATAAGCAAGAAGGGAGTTAGTATACATAGCATGATTTTTATATTGCAATTGAAGAGTTATTCAGGGTGAAAATATCCCTCAACATTTAAATCACATTCAAGCTAATACTAAGAAAATTAATATAAATATTTAGAGTATAAATTCAATTTAATAATGATATTGTACAACAAATAGAGATAAATATACTTAATTTGAATATTAGAACAAGTGTAGATCAAATAAATCCACATATATAGGGTTAGGGGTCCATAAAAAACCATAAAGCGAGATATTGGTCAAGGTGCAGGGCAAAGCGACCCCCCTTGGAACGCCTTGACGCCTAGGCGGCCGCTTAGGCGCGCCTAGACGCTTGCCTTAACAAGTATGGGGAAAACAACAAAGATTCAATAACAAAAATCGATGAAAAAGAGGAAGGAGGTCTTCTATGTGTACTTACTTTGAGTATGCTTTTGGGTTGAAGCTACAAGTCAGGACAATTTAGAAATTAGAAACATGAAAGAACATAGTAAGAGAAGTAGAGGGGGAAGAAGTACAACTGTAGGAAAGGGAAATAATGAAATGAGGAGGTTGCAGCAGGAAGAAGGGGTAAGATGAATATAAGAGGTCGCAACACAAAATCATAAGGGAGAAAAAACACATATCTAGGACACGATACATTAGTAATAGAAGGGATTGGGTGAGAAGGGATACAAAGAGGATTATGACACAACTGTAGGGAAGAAGAAAAGAATGAGGACCCAACATCAGAGAAGAAGGGGAGAAGGGGGAAATGAACAATGAAACAACATAGACTATTGGGAAAGTGGGGGTTGGGGGTTTAGTTTATTTTGGGAGTTGTGTACATGATTTGAAAAACAAAGCAAGCAAGTAAGCAACTCAAAAGAGAATAATCGTGAAAAAGCATGAAAAGTCACAAAAATAGTATAAATCATGAAAAAATGAGAAAAATCATGAAAAGTTGCGAAAAGTCAGCAATTAGCATTAATCGTGCCATACATTGATATCCTATAAAATCGCAAAATATCGTTGATTTTGAAAAAGTCAGACTTTTATTACAAAGTTCAATGTAGAGTAGGTAAAATGTATTTGTACATCGATAACTATGTGTTGGGAAATACGGGCACAAAGTATAGCAGCGGAAACACAAATTTTATCTATCCGTATTCCCCAATACAACAAGATCGCCTCAACTACCATGAAATAGGAAGGATGGTTTTAGCAAGTTATACCTGGTCCTAGAACAAGTCCAGCTACAAAACTTGCTTCTTTGCAACTGTTGATAGGTTGCTCTTGGACGGTGGCTGTACAACTCCTGGTTTTCACCACGAACAACGTCTGCGCAACCTCTGCAACGACTCCTGTGGTCTCGTCACAGACTGCAGGTTGACTTTGCTCTCCGAGCAGTAGCTAAAGGACTCCTGCCTTTAGAGTAGTCCACACGGACCAACTAGAACTCCTATCGTTCACTAAGAATGGACAGGAAGGAGTTGTCCTCCCCGTTGGTGTACTAATCACCAACCTGCTCTCCCACTACGATAACCCTCAGTTGTTCTCTCCCTATGGCTATCCCTCCCTAGTCGGGTAGGACTTGCCTGGGCTCTCCTGGTTTTCACAACCAGAAAAGACAACACTTGTCAGAGCAACTGATTCTCTGTTGTCTGTGTAGTTCTTGTGTCTTGGGAAGCCCCCAATACCCCTCTATATATAGGAGGGCAATGCGGGACTAAAAGTGAGAGTGGAAAGGACTAAGACATCTTGATTTTTTGCAACAATTTTGAAATCTGCGACAACCGAAACGACCGTTTCGCACACCCAGACGGTCGTTTGGTGCGCGAGACGGTCATATGTAGTAGGGGCTTTAACACCCAGTCCAGCCTCCCCTACAGTTCAAGAAGGTATACATTCATAAGCTCATATGTAGTGGGGGCTTTAACACCCGGTCCAACCTCCCCTACAGTTCTCAATAGGTGTTGTAAATATGGCTCAGTAGCCACGTGTGCAGGGATTCCATGAGCAAAGAAAATTTACCCACCGCTTTGCCAACCTTTTCTTTGCACCAAAAAAACAAAGAGTTCTTCCGTTGTACTGGTGTTGGCCTTCTCATATCTGGCTTGTCTATATCTACATCCAACTTCCCTCTTGTTGTGCTATGAGATCTAAATGGGTTTCAATTGTCCCTTTCTTTATTTTAACTTGGGCAGGCCTATCACTGTCATCTCCTAAGTCAACCATGGTGATGGATGCTCTTCCGGATCAGGAACCAACCACATGGCCTGCACCACTACCTCCACCGTGCTTAAAAACAGATGGGCCATGTATGCATCATGTTGTTCTCTCTCCCATGCTTGCTTTTTGGGATCTCTAAGCGCCTTGCGATACAAGTCAGTTTCTGGGAGGTGTGATTACCTTCAGGATAATCTACATCTGAGTCAGACTCAGCAGAAGAACCTCTCCCATAGTCAAAGAGGGTATCAACATAGAGTTGATCCAGTTCTTGTTGATGTTGACAAATGTTTTTCTTCTGACTCATCATTTCCTAAAAGTCATCCCTCACTCCTTGAGGACATTTCTTGCACATTGCCACGTTCTTGTCACCATGAACAATGTGGGATTTGAATCTTATAATCTCACTATTTTCTTGGCACAATATTTACATATTACTTGTTGCTTAATACCGGGAACTTGGTCATTATGAGTCTATGCAAAGTCAATGACCTTTCCCACAACTTCATCATTTCTCCTTCCACCATCACTGTCACTGGCTGAAGAAGCCATGTTCTGCAATTTAAATAAAAATGAATAAATCATCACATCCAATCAACACATGTATAAATAATAACAAAGTACTAAAATTGCATGTTAGAAACTTAGAACTTAGAAGCATAAGTGTATATCTGAGTACCTTGTCATTTTTATTTTAATTAGTTCATTTTTATAATTTTTATTTTGATTCAAGGTCTAAAATAAATTTATAAATTGGTATAAAAATAAAATTTATAGTTGTAATACTGAAATTAGTTTACATTTATTGTATAAGTCTATTATAATAATTTAATTAGGGTTACATAGGGCAAATATACATAAAAATTAGAAATTCATTAAAAAAGCATTTTTAGCTATTTTGGGTATAAACACGAAATATATTCATGAAAATTTCAAAATAAGTATAGAGCTACGTTTTCCACACCATTGTTTCTTAGATCTACAAGTTTTACTTCTAGATCTTGAGTTTTTAAAACGAAATGCCGCTTAGAAATTTGAGATTCTAGGAATATTTCTTTAAATATGTCTAGTGAGAGCAGAGATAGGAGTAGATGGGCTAGGGAGAGGAGTTAGATACCTTAGAATCAAGTAGAACAAGGAGCAAGAAATCTCAAAAATTGCCAAATGACCAAACTCACAACAAACCCCGTCGGCATAACACTGTTTTGCGAAACGCGGACTTCGCAGAACACAAATTGTGTTTCGTAGGCGTTTCGCGAGCTGAATGTCCTCACTGGTATTTTGCACTAAAACACCCCATGTTTGTCAAAGTTTCGACCGTAAAACTTTCACAAAATTGCGACCGAATACCTACATTTTGATGTTTTGATGTTCATTTTAAAAAATGAAATTTCAAGTGAAATTTTACAATTTCGATCGAAATAGTGTTCCATGGGAGAGGGGGATGTTTAAATGTTGGACTGAAACCCTAATGGGCCAAGTATACTTGATTCCACATACATAATAAACTAATAGCTCTAACAATCCCCCTTAAGTTGGAGCATGGCCACAACACATGTCCAATTCACCAATACAGTAAAAAATTAATAATAGCCTATACAGAAAATTGACCCCGCCCCCTAAATTTTCCACTACAATAATAATAGCACTCAAACGCTCCCCCTGAGGATGGCATGCAAAATATGGTAGAAGACATGTGTAGAAGTCATCTGAGATGCCATTATTATCTGAGTAGTTCCACATAAGAAGCACCGACACCATAATGATGCAAGATAGTTGGGATGAGAGAACTGCTATACTACAACAGGTAGATCAACGTGTTGGAGACGTGCTAGTATAGGAAAGATGAGCTATAGTTGGTGTCAACAAAGCACAGATGAATAGGGAGGAACTGGACAACATGGTTGGATGATTGCTCTTCTTTTTCTCCTCTATATCCCCCCCTCACAACCACAAAGAAAATACAATGGTTGTGGGTGGACAATGGTAAGGTGACTTGGCAAATCCATCTTAGAACTACTGGGGGGTATGGGGGGACGCACCCCTCAATGATGGGGTCTCGCTGCCCCTCCACCAGAGTTGAAGGGAGGCCGCCCTTTGTGGGAGATCGGGGGTAGAGCCCCCCTTGCCCAAGAAAAAGGTCTACAATAATTTGTGGTGGGAGATCAAGCACAATTTTGCAAAAAAACATGTTGGGAATGAGGAATTTCTGGTGGCCGAGCTGCTTCGTGGTGCCTTGACTGCTTCTTTGCAATTGTGGTGGTGATGGCTGGTGAAGGGTTGGTGGAGCAACGAGGAGCCGTAAGGGTCAGAGGCGACATGGGTCAGAGCCGTGCGGAGCAGGTTCCCTATGGAAACGACAATATTTAACAGTGTGGTTGTGGAAGCGTTGGGTTGACGTTGCTGCTGGGGGGCCCAAAAACTGTGCAGGGTGGCCCACCGCTATTGCTGGCTGCAGGGTATTCGCATCACCCCATGTTTTTTTGTTTACCGATGCACTTTTCTTGTTAAAACTCAATACATTGGTAGAAGGAATTCGATACACAGAGACGTGACGTTTGGGTAGCAGCTCATAGCAGGGTTTGGGAGATCTGAGCGAGGTGGCGGCCGGGGCGGCCGAGGTGAAGGAGGAGGCCGGGGGCATAGACCACCGGACGATTGGGGTCCTGATAAAGAAGGGGAGCAACATCACTATGTTTAGGACACCATGCTGATGGATGGAGACGAGCAAACATCTACGACGATCCCCCAGGGCCAGACCGGGGACCCCCATGGCGTTCGAGCGGTAAGCGCGGCTGGAGCGCTACAAGACATAGGGATCAATCTCCAATACGCCTCGTACATGCCGACGCAACCCCGCCACCAACATCCTCCGGCGGCAACGATGGAGGTAGAAGGTGCAACCCTAGATGCAGCGAACTTTCCAGATTTACGAGGAAAACCTCACAACGCCCCGAGGCCATCAACACAGGTAAGACCGGATCCTAGAGCACCTGTATCATACAACGACATCACGGGAGGCACCAGTAGGTCGATACTTGGGTTCGAAGATACAGAAGTCACCCTGAACAAGGAGGACATTAGGATCGAGGTGCAGGACGGCACGCCTCGTATGGAGATTGAACCGAACAAATATGGCATGTTAATGAAGCCGTGGTGCTACACTGTCATCGTGAAAGTCCTAGGCAGGGAGGTAGGCTTCATGGAACTGCAGGCACGAATTAAGGCCCTGTGGAACCCTATTGGCAGTATGCGTCTGATAGATATGGAGAATAACTATTATCTGGTTCAATTATTGCGTGAAGACGACTACATCCATGCTCTAACAGTAGGACCATGGCCAATGATGGGATCATATCTCTCGGTCCAACCGTGGGATCTGAGGTTTATACCCTCTGACAAAAATCCCAGGTACGTGGTCGCCTGGGTCAGGATCCCGAAGCTACCCATATTTTTTATACCCACAGAGGATCCTGGAGGAGATTGGCGACTTCAATGGATCCACTGTCAAAGTGGATAACAACACAATACTCAAGCGTCGGGGGAAGTTCGCCAGGGTTGCTGTGAAGTTGGACACGACCAAGCCGCTCACCCCATCAATCGTCATCCAGGACGAGAGATACTTTCTGGAGTACGAGAATCTACCCACAATCTGCATGTTCTGTGGCAGAATTGGCCATAAGGAGGAGACCTGCAAGGTTCACGAGGAGGTGGAGGCAGCTATCAATTGTCTGCTCTCAGAGCAACACTTGGAGACTCCAGTTATCCCTATTCCAACCGGAGACTATACAAATGCCATGCACGCGAAACCCATTATGCGTCGTCAGCGCAAAACCCCTGCATCGACGCAACAGGGAGGAGTACCTACCAGTAATAGATTTGCCCATCTCAATGAGGAAGAGACAACCCAGAGCAATCAGGCGAACCAACAAGCAGTAGCAGACAAAATTACTGGTATAGATTGGCGGGCGAGGAAGGAGACGACACGTAGAAATAACCAGCAACACGACGCACAGTCGAGAATGCCACCCCTTGGTCGTATCACGACTCCAGTAAACAACACAAACTCTAATAGATATACTGGCAGACAGGTATCCGAAAAGGAGAGCAATCACCAAGCTACCATTATACCAGAGGAGGACACCGTGATTGTCACGGGAACTGGAGAGAAGGCACCAAATCTATCCTTCTGCTTCGGGCAATACACTGCAAAACCAGGGAGTACTAAGCAGGTCAGCCGCACAGCGAACCCTCCACAAGGAGGGGGGTCAGTTGGCATCCATCTCAGGAATCGGAAGGTCTGCACAACATCAGAACTAATACGTACAGGAACTAGAAAGAGAGGGAAACAACACCACCCAGAGCTAGATAACTCGACGGAGGAGGGTGAAGCCAACCCCTTCGTCACTAAAGTCGCTGTTTAAATGATTTGCGCCTCTTGGAATGTCCAAGGGATTGGGAAAGAGGACATTCAAAATGCTATTCGACACTACAGAAACAGTCTCAACATTGATATACTTGCTATCGTGGAACCACGCACCAGTGGGCCAACGGCTGACCACATAATAAGAAGATTAAACTTCGATGAATCACACCACGTTGAAGCCATCTGCTTCTCCGGCGGGATTTGGATACTTTGACGACGGAGTATTGGCAGCGTGGAGGTCTTGGCTCTGCATCGTCAATTCATCCACTGCCTCATCAATAATCTCCATCTGATCACTTTTGTTTACGCTAGCCCCCAGCAACACAGGAGAAGACTTCTCTGGAATCACTTGAGCACCCTTGCGGCGGCCTCCTCCCTGCCGTGGTTGGTGCTCGGGGATTTCAACGCTACTCTAAAGGCAGACGAGAAGAGTGGCAACGATAGAGTCCATTTGTCGAGCTGCCGCGAATTTGCCGACGCTCTTGCACTGGCTGGACTGGAGGACATGGGGGCCTCCGGTCCCAAGATGACTTTCAAACGAGGTTGCCTTCAGGAATGCCTCGACCGAGCAGTATCTAACAGGGAGTGGATAGACGCCTTCCCAAACACGACAGTGGAGGTTCCGCCTAGGGTGGCGTCGGATCATGCCCCCATTCTGGTAAGAACTAATCACATACGTCGAACATATCTCCAACTCCTCAAAACAAGCACTAGATGGACGAATCGTTGATCCTTCCCAAAATTCCTCCAACAAGCATGGAACGCTGAAGGCGACTTCACTACAACTGCCGAGAGGTTCATGTCTGCAGCGAGAGCTTGGGACCAGGACAAACACAAGCAGGAGAGGAAGCACAAAGACTCACTACAAGCAACCGTGCGTAGGAAGCAAACCGAATTGAGCAATTGTTATTCAGAAACGTTGGACAATCAAATTGAGGCTATCCAATGTGAGTATATGGATATTCTTGCAAAAGAAGAGGCGGAATGGCAACAGAAGGCGAGATGATGTGACTGGATTAAGCTGGGGGATTCCAATACTTCTTATTTGCAAGCCTTGGTGAAGGCCAAAAGGAGGAACATAATCGTTAAACTGAAGGACGAGAATGGGAGATGGGTGGAGAATGAAGCTGAGCTCTGTAACCTAATCAAAAATCATTTCCAGAAGTTATTCACAGATGACCGACCTGCAACTGTCCACGCTGCCCCTATACATTACCCCGACTCTTTCCAGGAGTGGTCGTCAGAAGTATCTCTTCAAGTGGGGCGAACTCCATCTGAAGATGAGATACACAATGCCTTATGTCATATGAACCCAGTGAAGGCACCCGGGCCGGATGGCATAGATGTTGGTTTCTTGCAAAAGAACTGGCATAACATCAAGAAATCTTTACATCTAACCATTCTCAAGTGTTTTGCAGGCCAAAAGATCCCAGACCAAATGGCGAACTCCACACTAGTCTTAATCCCGAAGACAAATACCCCGGAGCACTGCAATCATCTCCGCCCCATTGTGTTGAACAATGTGAGCATGAAACTGTTGTCGAAAATTATCGTGGAACGAATCAAGCCATTTCTCAGTGACTGGATATCAGCCAGCCGGACAAGCTTCGTCCCAGGTCGGCGAATCTCAGACAACACCATCCTACTCCAGGAGGTGGTTCATTCGATGGGCACACGTAAATCTGGACAGAATGGTATGATCCTCAAATTGGACCTTGCGAAAGCCTACGACCGGATGAGGCGGGACTTCATTTTGGACACACTCAATAGAACCCCAATTCCGCGGGATCTTATCACTACAATCATGAACATAGTCACCAGCAGGGAAACGACTATCTCTTAGAAGGGAACGACGCTGCCTCCATTTCAAGCGTCGCGAGGAGTTCGCCAAGGGGATCCCCTGTCCCCTTATCTATTTGTGCTGTGGTTGGAGCGCCTGAGCCAAGATATTGGGTTACTGGAACGGAACGGCAGCTGGAAACCTCTTATCGTCACCCGACGAGGACCAAAGCTGACACATCTCTGCTTCGCCGATGATATCACTCTCTTCGGGGAAGCGTCGGTGGAGCAGGAAAGGATGATTCTACAATGCATCAAGAGGTTTAGCGAGGCATCGGGTCAGTTGCTTTCTCCGGAGAAATCCTCTGTCCACTTCTCTAAGAATACAGACAGAAGGTTGAGAAGACGAATATGCAGAGAACTCCATATGAAGGAAACTGAGGATTTGGGCAGACACCTCGGCATCCCCATCCTTCACAAACGAGCAAACAAGGCAGTGTACCTGAACCTTTTACACTCCGTGGGTCAAAGGATTAGCTCGTGGACGACTCGAGCACTCTCACTGGCCGGAAGAATTACCCTCGCTCGCTCCGTCCTGAATTCTATCCCTACATACATCATGCAAATGAGCCACCTACCGGTATCGGTATGTGATAGTATCGACAGAACCATCCGTAACTTCATCTGGGGTGGCTCTAGCGACAATCGAAGCATCAGTTTAATCTCCTGGAAGAAGATGATAGCACCTAAGCAGGCCAGAGGGATGAATATCAAACTAACTCGTATTCAGAATGAAGCTCTAACATCAAAGATCATTTGGGATTTTACCACCTCTAGAAATTGCACCTGGAGGAAGGTCATGGTGAGCAAATATATGCACCGCAACGAACAAGGCAGAGCAGCTGGCTCACGGATGTGGAAATATATAGTTGACAAAAAGACCACTGTTACAGACAAGCTAACTAAGGCGGTGGTGAATAGCAAGGCCACGTCCGTTTGGTTTGACAACTGGGTCGAGGCCCTAGCACCGCCTACGCTCAAGCCGAACCGTCAGCTCTATGGCCCCAGATGGAGACTGGGATGTTAACTTCATCAGACACTGGTTTTCTGAGGAATCAACGAGGAGAATCTTGAACATGTTACCCCCTAACCCGGCTGGGGACGAAGACGTGTGGTGCCACCTTGAGGACACACACGGTCGTTTTAGAACTCAGAATTACTACAAAATGCTGCTCAACAACTCATGTATCCGGACACCAGGCAATTGGACGACGATATGGAAACTTGTGATTCCTCAGTGCACCAGGGTCTTTCTCTGGAAATCTTTACACGGGTGCCTTATGACAAATGCTAACAGAGCTAGGCGTGGCTTTACAGAAGACGATATCTGTCCAAGATGTGGAAGCGCCATCGAATCCATAATTCACGTTCTCAAAGAATGTCAATATGCACAACAGGTGTGGCAATGTATTACGAACCTGTACAAAGTTACTTTTGAGCCAGGGTACTCCATTGTGGAGTGGTTTTCCCGTAATCTAAAGCACAAACCCGGGGGCACCGTCAGATCCTCGTGGTTTGCTATTGCTACGTAATCGCTATGGCAACAACGCAACGATTTGGTGTTTAATTGCCCACAGAGTCCACCAGTCCAGTCTGCCAGAACTATCTCTACAAGAGTAAGATGCGTACTGATTGCCTACCAAAACTTAGTACAAGCTAAGCCGCGGATTACCTCAGATCCATGGCTTCCTCCTCCCACTAATACCATCAAAGCAAACGTGGACGACTCAGTTCTGAAACGTAAGAATCAAGCGGCCACAAACTACATCGCAAGGAGTGCACAGAAAGAATGGATTACTGCCGGAGCACAAACCTCTAGTGTCCAACACATCCTCGAAGTTGAACTTCTCGCCATATGCAGAGGTATTGAAGCACTAATCCACCACCCGGAAAATATTTGGGTAGAATCTGACAGCAGGCTAGCCTGCTCCATTCTCAACTCCAGGAGTACCAACATGCCAAAGTATAAATGTTTTTCAACCAGGGTCGACGCTCTCAAGGCTCTGAAACCGGCTATCCAGATTCACTTCATCAAACGAGGCACTAATGTACTAGCTGACTCACTAGTTAAATGGGCGATTAGGAACACTAGAGGATCGATTGTATGGCCGCAATGCCCAGAATTCATCCCAGCTGAGATCTGGAATGAGCAAAGGGTGAACCGTAACCATGAAGCTTCATCTAGTTCACCTGCAACCCGAGGGCAGGATGAATAAAAGGATCTCGGTGAACCCCCCCCCCCCCCCCCCCCCCCCAAAAAAAAAATACATTGGTAGAATAGGGACACACTTACGCTTGAATGCCTTGACTTTGTAAATAAGTGTTTGCATTGCGTGATTAAGTTGATGCCTTGTGGATGCGTGAAGAAACCTATGGCTGCAGAAGATCTCGGCCCCTTGCCCAGTCAAGGACGACAAATCCCTAGTTAGTAGGCTGGAGGGAGGCCAACCAACGCTTATGCTTCCAGCAGGATGCTGTGGCGACAACAGAATAGTAAGGGGCCACAAGGATGGCAGCTGCAGGAAGAGGGAATGGATGGATGCAGTAGATAGCTAATTCAGTGGATTTACTTTGGTGTATGGGAGGGGGTAAAAAACGGCGCAACACAAAGCTAAGGCATTGGATGGACGATGGCCTAGAGAGGGAAAATGAAGAGGAGAAATTAAAAAGGAGGCGAGGCGCTACTCTTGATGGCAGCATGGCATGTTAGACAAGTAGTTTCTGTTGGTGGCGGACCTGACGTGGTTGCCTGCGGGCAGCACTCCAATAAAGGAGGGGTGGCCGCCCATGGGGAGGAATCTCTCTTTTTCTAATACCATGTTAAAATGAGATGGATGCTAATGAGATGATCTATTAGACAAAACCCTGCCCATATATATTGGAGTGGGGAACACTTTGGACTAAAACCCTAATGGGCCAAGTATACTTGGGCCAATATACATAGTAAACTCATAACTGGAGCAGTAATTGTCAATAATGTGCTCCACTTTAAGTTACCGTGACAAGGGAAATAATGACAGAGATGAAGTTCATATAGACATATGTATTTGGACTTCCTCTCATAGTCCTTATGGGTACTCTAGAGATAGTGCTCATGATGTTATATTACTGGAAATTTCCATGTGTTCTCCTTTTCTATGTCTGACACGGAATAATTGAGCTAGCGACAACCATGGTTGAGTGTTTTCTGATGACAAGGGCAGAAGAGATTGCTGAGATCAGATAAAATGTTGGTCTTTGACTGAACAGTTGATGAGGTTTGGACATTTTCATGCCAAACATATTTGATAAATTATTTGATGGGTCTAACACAGTTTCACATACATTGGATGGTCTGATGGTAGCCAAATGAAATACAAGAGGATGAAGAAGATGATGTATGTGGAGCAACATCTAAGGCAGTACTCTAACATGTTCCACGATGAAAGTGAAAGATTTAGTTGTACAAGAAGTTTAATGACAATTGCTCTAAACCGGATTAACACTGACCTCATTGGGTTGCATCGTAAAGTCATGGTTAGAAAGAATTTGTCATGGCCTAGACTGCTGGGAATAGTTTTTTTTTTTTGGCTCAAGACCTCCTTCTAGTTTGATCCCTTAGAGCATTGGTGAAGTTGCTTCTAGTAGTGACAAAAATCTTTTTTTCATAGTCGTACAATGACCATGGTTCTCCTGGTGGATCAAAACATGAGTTCCTAGAGCAGTTGGCAATCCCCTGATTATTTTGATTGCAGTGCTTTGCCAATTAAGTGATTGGTTGATGATGGCCTTGGCAAACCCTGTTGCTTATTGACTAGTGGCAACAGGATACAAAACCAAGGAGGGAAGCATGATGGACCTCGTGAGGAGATTTTTTAACATCTTACCTTGGTCGGTCCGAAAGTTATATTACTATCTTGTAACTTTACAATTAGTACCTGCACATATGTTGTGGTTGTCAAGGCGTCTAGGAACCCGGCAAACCTGGCAGGGTGCCAAGCCAAGGTCGTCACCTCGCTGGATATTTTCCGTTCAAGCTATCTTTTTCCTAAACAATCAATTATTAAAATTATAATACACCGCGTACTTTAGATTTAGGCATTAGTGACCATAGTTACATGAGCGGCAATCCTTGATCTCTGCTCGAGGGCCTTGAAATCAAGTAGAAAAATCCAAAAGTAGGTACTGAAACACCAAAACAATGGCTATTGCGAGGTGGAGCTCCTTGTCCACTGCTAATCCATGGCGGCTTTGCAACAACTGTATGTACATATTGACCCTTATATGCACTACATCAATAAAAGGATGTAATCATCCTGAAATTAAACCGTAGATGAATGTCATAATAGTTCTTTCTCCACTTGTTTCTAGTTTGATTTTGTATTGTACTGAGGAAAATGAATTTCTGCTTTAACATTGATGATACTCAGCATACCAGTCCTAAGAAATTCATGTAGGTGTTATTTGTTCTGTCCCCAAATATTGTTTTAAATATACACCAGATTGTTTGTTTAATGTGTTTGTCACCATTTGCTCGGATTTTTTGCAGGTTTATGCGAGTATGCAACCGGTTGTCCATATTGTGAATGTTGGAACTTCTGGTTTAGAGTCCCATGCAAATATCACAGTATGTTCAGATATGTTGATAGTTGCATCTTTGTTTCTTTAATATATTTGTTTTATTTTCTTTATTTTGTACCCACTTTAGTATCTTGTTTTTTGTCCCATATCGGTGAACTCTGTGTTTAGTGACTCCTATCCTATTTAAGGAGGGTGTCTATGTCTGTATTAGTTGTCTCCATAATACAATCTTATTTTATTCACATGGTATCAAAGTTGTTTGATCCTCTGTAACCCTAATGCTTCCCCTGCCTCCACCCTAGCCGCCATCTTCCCTCCACCCGCATCTTTCTCTTCTTCCACCATTGACCTCCACCCCCTTCTCCAGCCTTCTGCCTGCACCTTGCTGCTTTGTCCACCCTTCTCCAACAGCCACCCCGTCCTCCCTCCTTCCCCTCCCTCTCTCCCTTCCCTGACCAACCGCCGCTCTTTTGCCCATCGACCTTTTCCTCCCACTCCCACCACACTCCATCCTCCTCTCTGCAGCCAGCCACCAATACCTAGCAGCTCGCCACCTTCCCATCTCCCCCCAGTCATGGACCCCCCGGCCCCGCTAGCCCATCGACCCCCCAAATTCCCTCCCTACGGTTGCGACTCCACACCACCGCCACCGCGCCTCCACACCTTATTGCCATCCACCTTCACACCGCTAGCAACCCCCCCTCCCTCTACCAACCCTCCAAAACTAGTCCTTGTCACCCACCCCCATCTCTGCATCCACCTGCCACCGTTGCCTCCTTGATCCCCAATCAACTCCACCATCATTTTTTGCAAATCACCATGCATCTATCTCTAATACTGTCTTCTTAATCTACCATTGATTGGTGTTTCATGATTGCTTCTGATCTAAAAAATAGACTCGGTTCATCTTTGGATCTAGGGAGGGACTTGCTCCCTCCCATCAATCTTCGCCACATGTCGGTCTAAGTTGACGATGTGGAGTCGGTCTTATAACTAACATGCTTAATGCTCGCTCTTTGGATTTCTAAAATCATCTGATGGTGCTTTGTGTGATGTGTTCTGGATTGAATACTTGTGTGGATTGATCCAAGAACTATTGTTCTTCATGGCTTGTAATGATAACGTAAGAACTCTTTGTGTGACCATAGTAAAATTGAATCGCTCTAACTACCATACGTGGTTTGCTTCTTTTGAGTTGTACGTCAAGGCCCAAGGTCGGTGCTCTCACCTTATTACCAAAGCACCTGCTATTCTTGCTAAAAATGCTGATGAGAAAACTAAACAATCCTGACTTGTGGGTCAAGGATGACTCAGGGTGATGACGTGGATGGTCAATAATACTGAACCAAAAATAAATCAATCTCTTTTAAGACTTAGAACGTCGAAGGCCATGTGGGATCAGTTAGCATATGTTTACTCAAACCAAAAAAACCCCTAAAAAGGTCTTTGAAATCTTTAAAAATCTGGCTAAAAAGGAATTCTTTGATGATACCTTTGTTGAGGAATATTATAATCAATGTTGTGCTTTGTAGGATGAATTGAAGTATATCCCGGACTTCTGATATCACTTAAGTTCAAAGACAGCGGGATGAGCTTCAGTTGGTACAATTCCTTGTTCGGGATTACCTGCCTCTTTTGCAGGAGTCGTGGATCAAATCACGTCTGGTGAACCACTACCTAAGCTAGGTGATGTCCTAAAACGGGTCCATCGCTGCCATCTATCTCTTTTTCTCCTGTTGATTTTGCCACGACGTCCGCTCTTACAATCCGATACGGCGACTCTGGCCGTGGTTGTTTTGGCCCGTCAAGACCTAAACGTGGCTAACCCTATATTGGACCCGGACGTGATCAACCATCCACTCGACCAAACAACGCCCCTCTTATTGGACCTCATAATTGCAACTTTTGTGGCTGTAATATCACAATGATCACTGTTGGGTGAAACATGGCTACCCCAACACATGGGCCAATCAGGATTCTACTGATTACACCGAGGATGAACTGGCCCAATCCTCCACTGCTTTGGGGGATTGCGTCCGAGCTGAATTTGAAAAGCTTTTTCAAGAATGACTCCAGACTCCGACATTGGCTCCATGCTTGGATGGTGATTCTGCCTTTTTAGTATCCTCGATTCCTTATCGTAAAAACACATGGGTCGTCGACTCCGATGCTTCTACCCATATTTCTAGCAATTTGATGTTTTTCTTCTAAATTGACTATTGCTTCGATTCTGCCTATGACCGTTGCTGATGGCACTCAAGCCCCAATTCATGGGGTTGGTAATATTTGAACTACAAATAACTTCTTGTTAGATTAACTTTATATATCCCTCACTTCCGTTTGAATCTTGTTTCAGTTAGCAAAACTGTCACTCAACTTCAATGATCTATTTTTTGACCCCGATGGATGTGTCTTTCAAGATCTCCCTACAAGGATGAAGATTGGTTCAGGCCATGAGGGACCATACACCTTATACTACCTTGATGCTCCACAAAATGCTACTCTTCTCTCCTCGGCGGTTTCGGGACTTCAGGTGGCACTACAATTTGGAACATCCATCAACATCCAAGCTTAAACAATTCATTCCTATTGTTTCTGAAACTTTGTTTAAATGCGAAGCTTGCCAGTTTGGAAAGAAAACTCTATGTGGGTTCCCTAGGAAAATGACTGTCTTCAAAGTCTGTTTTTGATATTGTTCATGCTGATTCATGGGGACTTGGTTCTGTCACAAGTATAACTGGCTTTCATTACTTTATGACCTTTAATGATGCCTTTCCTAGAACCACTTGGTTGTTTTTATTTAAAGACATGGCACATGTTCTTGACACTATTACTGCATACTTTTATGAGATTAAGCTCAATTTAATAAGGCCATCAAAATTTTTAGGACAGACAATGCCCTTGAATTAAGCAACAGTTTGTCAATCATTTTGTTAGAGAGTCTGTTTATTAGTTATTTATATTGTCCTTGTAATATGGGCCTCACTGTGTCTTGGCCCATTAGGGTTTAGTTGTGTCTTGTATGCTTCCCTGTTTTCCTATATATAGGAGCAGGGTTGCCTCTTATCAATATATCGACTAGCCGTCTTTTACTGTTTAACATGGTATCAGAGCAGCGATCCTAAGCCCGAGAGAGAAAGAAAAAAGTGTCTCCTTCCCTTGCGGGCGGCCTCCGCCCCTGGTGCTGCTTGGCTACCCGCAAGGACTTCCTATGCTCATCCTTTCCTAATTGCTGCCGGCCCCTCTACACCACGTTATTCCTATTGCCTACATAATCCCAGCGTCCCGCACCTATGCACTGCCCGCTACTCCAGCGTCGACCGTATTTTTTATCCACTACCACCAAGCCACTGGTTATCGACGCCCCCCTGCCACTGCCTACCATCGCCGGTCCTTGGTTCCTTCCCCCGCCCTCCCTCGTTCCGCCCTTCCCCTATATAGCTGGCCGCCTTGGTTTCTGCCTATCGGTGTGCTGTTGTCCACGTGTGGTCTTGCTGCTCGCATTACCACCGATCCTAAAGGCCTTGCCTTTGGGCTATAGAGTGCCTGGCGGCTGCTTCCTTGACGCATTTGGCGGGATTGTCCCTTCCTCCCATCCTCGGTGGATCTGCTTCACCTTGTGGGCTGCGTTCCTTGTTGCTGGGTTCTGTGCGGACTTGGGCCTTGACCCTTGGCTGCCTCGTGGCCCGACGATGGGGATCGGCTGCTCCATCTACCGCAGCGACTGGATTTTGATGAGTTCTTGCATCTTTGAGGCGGTGGCTTCATCTGGTTAGAGATAACGCTGGGTTCTTCTCCGCCTTGGGGTTGGCTCGGTGCGCTTCCCTTGACCACGCCGTCCCCGCCGTCGCCCTTGTCGGCTTGTGGCATCTCCGGGTGTCAGCCTGATGATGCCTGTTGGCCCAGCCGGCCCCGCCCCATCCGCGGATGCTTGCTCCCAGCGGCTGCGCTGTGCAAGCCTCCTGTCGCAGCCTCCCCCGCCGTTGCTTCTATGTTGCTGCTGCCTGCCGCCAAGGCCCCACTACTGTCTGCCACTCTGTTGGCCATTGATACGCAGCCACCCCACGGTACTGCTGTTGCCTAGTTGTTGTTCGCTGCCATGTCCACTGTTATCACCGTTACAACCCCTTGTCGCCGCCATCAACCTGCTGTCGTTGCTGCTGCTAAGTAGCTACGTTGCTGCCCACCACCTTACAAACTTCCCGGCATGCTACTGCCTGGCCAACTGAGCATCTCTTCGGTTTCATTGAGACTTCTTATGACTAACTAGAGAAAATTTTGATGGATTTTATCCGTAATATTATTAATCTTTATGAAGATTCGTGCTTGATTTCTCTTCAATTGGGGGGCCGCGCCCCCCAAACCCCCCGACAGTTCTGTGAATTGTTTTTCTGGGGAGTTCCTTTATCATTATCCACCCCAACCACTCTTGATTCTTTCCGTGGTTGGTGTGAGGGGGAGAAATAGAGAAGAGATTAGATGAAGAAGAAGAATTTCATTCTGCTGTAATGGATGCTTTATGAAGAGGGAAGATGATGTAGACATTTGTTGCTGACTTTACATGGAGCTTCGTCTACTGGAGTTATTTATTTGCTTGCTACTCTGCCTACTGGTCTTCTATCTGCCTATGTCGTCGACTTTTTACTACTGTGCGCCAGCACTCTCTGGTATGTCCGTGCCTTGTTTGCATGTCGACTCTCTACTACTGTGTACCAACACTCTCTGGCTTGTCCGTGCTCTGTTTCGCACGTTGACCCGTCCGTACTTTATTTGTACGTTGACCTCTACTGCCTGTGATCCAACACTCTCTGGACTTTGCTGCCTGTGACCCAGCACTCTCTGGACT
This sequence comes from Alisma plantago-aquatica, assembly GCA_963693085.1. Taxonomy (NCBI): domain Eukaryota; kingdom Viridiplantae; phylum Streptophyta; class Magnoliopsida; order Alismatales; family Alismataceae; genus Alisma; species Alisma plantago-aquatica. The sequence continues at coordinate 1,111,038,930 of OY856409.1, forward strand.
TTGCTGCCTGTGACCCAACACTCTCTGGCTACTACGACGACGACGTTGATGAAGACCTTGGTGCCTATCCACTATTATATCTTTTACTCCAGATGATTGTGATGCTGCTTATTTCTGCTCCAGATGATCGAGAAGCTTCTGCGACCTACCTGCTTGCTTGGAGTATCTACTTGAGGGGGAGTGTATGAGTATATGTGTGCTTTATTGTAATATTGAGGGGGAGCAATTTCTTGTATGGGCTTGGTTTATCCATTTAATTCTGTCTATTTATTTTCTAGTTTGACTCTCTATCTGCAAGCTGATTTGGGATTCTCCCAACTTCAGCTTGAGGGGGAGTGTTAGAGAGTCTGTTTATTAGTTATTTATATTGTCCTTGTAATATGGGCCTCACTGTGTCTTGGCCCATTAGGGTTTAGTTGTGTCTTGTATGCTTCCCTGTTTTCCTATATATAGGAGCAGGGTTGCCTCTTATCAATATATCGACTAGCCGTCTTTTACTGTTTAACACATTTCTATAAAAGCCTTGGCACCATTCGTCAAACATCTTGTTCTTACTAGCAAAAAGACACGTGCTAAACACATGATTACATCTGAGTTCACATTAAGATTGATTATTTTTTTTTACGTTCAATTTAAACTAAAAGCACATAAATAGCAAACATCCAACATCAAACTTTTCCAACAGTGAAAAAAAAGTAAAAAATTCAAATGCTCAAATATTCGTGTTACCGCTTTCATAAATTATTAAAAAAAAAAGTTGTTTAAGTAGTAGTTGTACTGTAAATTTACCACCACATGTCTGGTCTCAAAATTACTCCGATGGGGTGAGTTTAATATTACGTGATCTGGTAGAGATTCTTCGAATTAAAAAAAGATGACAATGTCTTGTGTATCTATAGTTATGTTTATTGTCAAAATGCACACAACATTTTTTATTGGGCTCATGATTAGTATATGCTATGTAATAATTTATATGTAGCCCTATGAGAGAGAGACAATCAATTAAAAGTTTGGTGATTCCCTTCAATCTGTAAGCACACATTCAGACTGCGTAAACACGTAGATAGATTGAAACAGTCTGAATGTGATGTCCTCATCTAGCTTGACAGCAAAAAAATATCTAAACAAATAAACAGAAAAAAACTGTGAACAAATGAAGCAACTCAAATTGTAAAAAAAAATAACAGGTGAAGGAGCGCATACACAGACTGCTGAAACACACAGACTGAATAGGCTGATGAGCATACAGTCAAGTTGTTGAAACACACATATTTGATTAAACTACTTGAATCTCTCAAACTTGTAGCACACTTTTAAAAAAGTATCAAAATACTCACAATTTTTTAGGCTCATGATTACTACTGCATGTTATGTAATAATTTAGATACAACCTATAAGAGAGAGTTAATCTATTAAAAGGCAAGTGAATCTTTCCAACCTATAAGCACATGCAAACTGCTTATACACGGACAGAATAGACCAAAATCAGTTTAATGCTCTTATTGGGCGACAAAATATATCCAAAAAACTAAACAGAAAAAATTACAAACAAAAAAAAGTCAAATTGCAAAAAGAAAGATTACATGTGAAAGAGCTTGACAATAGTTGGGCTCATGATTAGTACTACATTACTATATAATAATTTATACATGACCTAGTGAAAAAGTTAGGTGACTCTCTCCAATATGTAAGTACATATATAGACGGCTTAAACACATTGATGGACTGGACCGATGAGTACAACATGCATAACACGACACTTCTATACCATCTACTTTCCTTATCTGTGTGGCAGACATAAATAACTAAAAATAATAACAGAAAGGCCAAAGGCAAAGCGGTCGTAAGCAAAAAAAAAGTAGCCAACAACAACTCGATGAGCTGACAAACACACATCACATATATGTTGATACCTAATATGTAATTAGTACTTACAATAATATAGATAAGTCTCTTTAGAAGAGAACAAATCAATTACTTCCAACTGACTCCTACAAATTTGTAGCATTTTTTGCTAAAATTATTTATGTTTTAAAAAGCAATAATCATAAGCACACATATAAGCTAGACCAAAGACCTTGTATATAGGCTGCTGAAATATATAGACATGCTTCTTAAGTACATATACATGCTACTTAGATGGTAGAAGAGAGCTAATCAATTACCATGCAATATTTTATATATAAAGAACATTTTGATTGAAAGTGAGATGGGTTAAAATAATATGAACAGTAGGTTATCCACGAACAAACGATGCATGCGATTCCTATAGTCGTAAACTAATCGATTGGCCAAGAATAATATATAAGAATACAACTAAATGAAGCAACTACATAACGATTGGTTAAAAAGAGTTAAATAAAAGGGCGCAGCTCGATAACACAGCTGACTCCCTTTTATTATAGGTATATAGACACTCAGTGGAATGGTGTTCCTGAGCGTAAGAATCATCATCTTCTTGAAGTTGCCAGAACCCTTATGCTTCACTATCATGTACCTAAACCTTTTTGGGCTGATGTTATCTCCACTGCTTGTTTTCTGATCAATAGAATGACCCTCATCTGTCTTAAGCAACCAAGTCCCATTCAAGGTTTTGTATCCCAGAGCTCCCCTATTTTCTAGTGCCACATAATTTTTGGTAGCACATGTTTTGTATGTAATCTTTAGACTGTTTTAAGTAAACTTGATCCACAATCTACGAAGTGCATCTTCTTGGGGTACTCATCACTCAGAAGGGGTACTGATGTTATGATCTGAATACCAAGAAGTGGTTTGTTAGTGTGGATGTCGTCTTTTTTGAAGATACACCGTATATTTCTACTATGGGTTTGACTATGTCGACGAATCTTTTTGTTGCTACTCACGTTCCTATTCCCGTTGAACCATAATCTTCAGAATTGGTTGTTCTTGAGGTACCTCTCAAGGTGTATCAAAGACTCCGTAAGACTACAACTCCCTCTATGGCCCCTTGCTCAATCAATTCTTCATCTTTGTCGCATATCGAGACACTACTCAGGTATACTCTGACATGGATACTCAGATTAGCATAAGAAAAGGGGTGCATTCTTGTACTTTCCATCCTATCAACAATTTTTGTTCTGATGCTAATCTTGGTTCAAGTTTTGCAAACTATATTGCTGCCCTTTCAACTATTTGTGTTCCTAAAATTGCGGTTGAGGCCCTCACACATCCTTATTGGCGTTGAGCCATGGAAGAGGAGATGGAAGCTCTACATACTCAACTGACATGGGACTTGTAGACTCACCTGCACATGTTTCACCTGTAGGTTGCCGCTGGTTCAACACTGTGAAGTATCAATCTGATGGCACGGTTGAACGCCTTAAAGCTCGTCTAATTGCTATGGGCTACACTAAAACTTATGGCGTGGATTACTTTGAGACTTTCTCACATGTTGCACGACTTAACTCAATTCAGATTCTTATTTTTGTTGCTGTCAATAAAAGTTGGCCTTTGTTTCAATTGAATTTTAAAATTGTTTTCTTATACAATGTTCTGCATGAGGAAGTGTATACGGAACAACCTCCCAAATTTGTTGCTCAGGGGGAGTCTTCTAAAGTTTGTCGTCTTAAGAAAGCAATTTGTGGACTAAAACAGAGTCCAACGTGGTTTGATAAATTAAGCCAGATTCTTGCAAAATTTGACTTTTGACGCTCATATTTTGATCATTTTGTTTTTGTTATCTTGAGTTGTCTGTAAGGGTTAGGGTGCACAATGTGTGTACCCTATATATTTATAGAAAGAACAATTACATATACGTCCACATAGAATAGTGAAATAACAAGTGAATATAAAGAGCTAAATAAAAACACTATTTAACACACCCCCTCAAGTTGGAACATAAATATCAATCATGCCCAACTTATCCATAAGAGAGCTAAAATGTTTCTTGGCCAACAGCTTTGTGAAAATATCAATAACTTGATCTTCTGAGTGGGTAAAAGGAGTGCAAATACGACCAGTCAGAATAGGTTCTCTGATGAAGTGGTAGTCAACTTCAATGTGCTTGATCCGCTCATGAAACACATGATTATTTGCAATAAAAATAGCTGCTTTATTATTACAATGCATGGGAATAGGAGCAGATGATCTCACACCAAGTTCTTTTAGAAGAGACTCTACCCACAGAAGTTCACACGCTGTGTGAGCCATAGCCTGGTACTCGACCTCAGCACTAGATCTAACAACAACATTTTGCTTTTGGCTCCTCCAGGTAACAAGATTTCCACCAACAAAAGTACGGTAACCGGAAGTAGATTTCCTATCTATCTTACTTCCAACATAATCAGAATCAGAGTAGCCTTCAAGAGAGCAGTGACCATGTCTTCTATAGAAAAGGCCTTTACCAGGAGATTTCTTCAGATACCTCAGGGTATGACGTAGTGCTCTCCAGTGACACTGTCTAGACTTTTTAAGATGCTTGCTAACAAGACCAACAACAGTAGAAATATCAACTCTAGTGACAATCAAATAGATTAGTCTGCCAACCAGTCTCCTATATCTTTTACTGTCAGGATACAGGGGAGACTCATCATCATCCCAATTTGCATTAGGATATAGGGGCGTATCAGTGGTCCGAGCTCCTCGCATTCCAGTCTCCTGTAGAAGATTAAGAACATACTTTCTTTGAGATAGAACAAGAACATTAGCAGTCCTGGAAACTTCAATCCCCAGAAAGTATCTCAGCTTTTCCAGATCTTTAGTGACAAAGTGCTTGCATAAGTAGGCTTTAGTAGCATGAATTTCAGAGAGATCACTGCCAGATAAAATAATATCATCAACATACACAATTAGAACCACAATACCAGAGGAGGTCTTCTTAATAAAGACAGAGTGATCAACATGAGATCTGAGGAAGCCATAGGTAGACAAAATCTTGCTCAGTTTATCAAACCAGGCATGTGGACTCTGCTTGAGTCCATAAATAGACTTTTTGAGACGACAAACTTTGAATGACTCCCCAACAAATCCAGGTGGTTGCTCCATATAGACTTCCTCTTAGAGATCACCATAAAGGAAGGCATTCTTGACGTCCAACTGGATAAGAGGCCAATCCAGATTGATTGCCATAGAGAGCAGAACCCACATAAAATTTAGCTTGGCAACAGGAGAAAAAGTTTCAAAGTAATCAATACCATAAGTCTGAGTGTACCCTTTTGCCACTAGGCGTGCCTTCATGCGTTCTACAGTTCCATCAGGATGATACTTGACAATGTACACCCCATGACATCCAACATGCTTGCAATCAGACGAAGGATCAACCAAATCCCAGGTACCTCTGTCAGTAAGAGCAGTCATCTCCTCAGTCATGGCATGTGTCCATGCTGTACTTTGTAAAGCATCATGAACATTTTTGGGGACAGAAACAACCGAATGGGCAGCAACAAAATTACTAACATGGACACTCAGGTAGCAGTAGAAACATAGTTAGCAATATTATGAGAGGTACATGAGCGAGTGCCTTTTCTGAGGGTAATAGGTAAATCTAGATCAGAAGTTACCTTGGCAGGTGCAGGACCTTCTGAAGGAGAAGATTGGTTTTCTATGGGGGGGTCTTGAGCAGGAGTAGACTGCGGCAGCCGATTCCTGCACTGGTAAACAATAAGAGGAGACGTAGTCTCAGCAAGCTGCAAAGCAAAAGGGGAATCACTAATAATAGGCAGAGGTGCTGAAATGCGATCTGAACTCAATGTGTTCCCTCTAGTAGAGTAGTACAGAGTGTCCTCAAAGAAAACCACATCACTGCTCGTGAACCACTTCTTAGCAACATGACTATAGCAATTAGCAACGATATCCTTTCTAAGTTCGTGAATATCCCAGAAAAATACGTTTTTCAGCTCAAGGAGACAATTTGTCCTGAGTGGGTCCAAGCAAGCGAACAAAACAAGTTGACCCAAAAATCCTTGGAGGGATAGAAAAATGAGGAAGGCAGGGTTGTAACACTTGTATAGGAATTTTATTCCCAATAACAAACGAAGGCATACGATTTATCAGAAAACAGGTAGTGAGAACCGCTTTTGGCCAAAAATGTCTTGAAACATTAGAATGCAACATGACTGTTCTAGTAACTTCAAGTAAATGCCTATTTTTTCTTTCAGCAACACCGTTCGGTTGGGGTGTGTAAGCACATGATGTCTGATGAATGGTACCCACAGAACGAAAAAATAAGTCAACATTTTTTTTAACAAATTCCAAGGCATTATCAGTGCGCAGAATTTTAATGGGCATAGATATAGAAATACTGTGTTATTTTCTGTTTCTGCTGTGTTATCTCTTATACTGCTCTATTGTATTAATCCCATATTGCCTGCTTATGTGTGTGTCTCAACTCTCGATAGCAATATAAGAGAGTATCATGTACCCTTTTTACTCACTGAATAAACAACTCCTTTTCCCTCTATATGGTATCGAGAGCAGGTTCTCCATTTTCCCACCCATCAACCCACCAATGACGTAAGTCCCCCCACCCCCCCGGCCGCTCGTCGTCCCCCCTCCACCTCCCCCCCTACCCGGCGCCGCCGATCCCTACACCCTCCCTGCCCGCCGCCCTGCCCTCCCTCTCTCCCCCGGCCGCCACCCTCCTCTCCCCTCCATCCTCACCCGCCGCCGCCTACCCCCCTCCCTGCCACCCGCCGCCGCCCCTTCCTCCTCCTTCCACCCACCCGCCGCCACCCTCCCTCCCCACCACCACCTCTCCTCCCACCGCCGCCTCCTTTCCCCAACAAACAAACCCTCCTGCAACCTTCTTCCTCCTCCAGACTTCTACCCTTTCGGCCGACTGCCACTGGTTTTTACCTCCCTTCTCCCTCTACGTCCGGGTGCTCTTCGGATCTACGTTCGGACATCCGCTGGCCGGCTAAGTTGAGAGTCTTTTCGTCTCATCGTCCTATCTGCCTGCGCCTCATGACGGAACGTTGAGTTTTCTTCATGACGGCGTAGGTTTCTCTATGCATATTCTGCCCGATACAGGTTTTCTGATTTGACATGTCAGATCCCTGCTGCTGTTATCTTCCCTTTGTGGGTCTCTACTCTAATCTGCTACTGCGCCAACTACTGCTTCTGCCATGGCTTTTCCTGAGCCTCCCCGATCTCTGTGTGTCACCACAGTGAAACTCGACGGTGGCTCCAACTACCATCTCTGGTCGGCGTCCTTTGTTCTATATGTTAAAGCATAAGGCCGATATCACCACCTTACGACTGAGCCTCCTCCTGTCCCTACCGCTGATTCGGATGACAAAACCAGACAAAGCTATGCGCAATGGTCCAAAGATGACTCCGACGTCATGTCTTGGATCCTCAATAGTACTGAGCCTCGAATTAGCCAATCTCTTTTCTGCCTTCATGATGCTAAGGCTATGTGGGATCAACTGTCCCACGTCTACTCTCATCAGGAGAATAAAAAACGTGTCTTTGAAATTTTCAAAACTTTGGCGAAAAAGGAGTTCTCCACTGACACTTCCATTGATGATTTCTACAATCAATGCTCGGCTCTGTGGAATGAGTTTGAACTCTACCACCCCTTGTCGGCGGACATCAAAATTGCTCAGAAGCAGTACAACGAACTGCAACTGGTGTAGTTCTTGGCTACCCTTCCTGCCTCATTTTCTGGCGTGGTTGACCAGATCCTGTCAAGTGATCCGCTGCCAACCCTTTGGGATGTTCTAAAAAGAGTCCAACGCCTGCCGTCTATGATCCCTACTCCTGTTGTTGAGCACCCTGCGCTTATTGCTCGCTCTGCTGATTCTGGCCGTGGCCGTGGTCGTGGCGGTCACCCTCCTCCCTCGGGAGGTCGCGGCTCATCTACTCCTAGACGTGGTGCTCCTCCCGGCTCTCGCTATTGCAACTGGTGTGGCCGGGACAATCATACTGAAGATCGCTGCTGGATTAAGCACGACAAGCCCGCTTGGGCTAACCAGGCTGCTACAGAAACTACTACTGACTCTACCGCTGATGCGCCTGCAACTCCTGCGAGCACAGACTGGTTACGATATGAGTTCGAGAAGATGTTCCAGGAACGTCTCGCCCAGATGCCATCCTCATCTACACCAGGATCCTCTGCTTTGCTAGCCTCTCCATCATCTGGTAACAAGCAGTGGTGCATTGACTCAGGTGCATCGACTCATATGGCTGGTGATCTTCGTCTTTTTTCTGTTCTCAATAAAACTGCTCCTATATCCTCTGTTACTGTTGCAAATGGATCCAAAACTGCAGTTCACGACACTGGCACAGTTCATCTTTCACCAAAATTGCAGTTGCATTCTGTTTTATATATTCTAAAGTTTCCTGTTAATCTGCTGTCAGTCAGTAAGATGACAAAACAACTCAACTGCTCTATTAAATTTGATCCTTCTGGCTGTGTTTTGAAGGATCTCCGCACGAAGACGAGGATTGGTTCGGGCCGTGAAGGACCAGATGGGCTGTATTATCTGGATGGACCTCCTACTGCTGCTGCTATGCTATCTACTTCAGTGACGGGACTACAGTGGCACTTTCAACTAGGCCATCCCTCTGCTGTTAAATGAAAATATTTATTTCCTACTTTATCTGAGCACAGTTTTTCCTGTGAAACTTGTGTTTTAGGCAAACAAACTCGATCTATTTTTCCTGCTAAGAAAGTTATTGCTTCTAAAGAAATTTTTGATCTTGTTCATGCTGATATTTGGGGACCGTGCTCCGTATCAAGTCACTTGGGTGTGAAATATTTTATGACCTTTATTGATGACTATTCACCCACCACATGGTTGTTTTTACTAAAAGGTCGAGATACTGTGTTAAGACACTATTCGCACCTTCTTTGCTGAAATTCACACTCAATTTAATCGACCTATTAAAATTTTTCGTACTGATAATGCCCTGGAGTTCATGCAACAATCTGTTACATCTTTTTGTGCTGCTCGAGGAACCATACACCAAACCTCCTGCCCTTACACTCCTCAACAAAATGGCGTCGCAGAAAGGAAAAACCGCCACCTACTTGAGGTTGCTCGCACCCTTCTCATACACTACAAAGTACCCCATCACTTCTGGCCTGAAGCTGTCTCTACGGCGTGCTATCTCATCAATCGCATGCCTTCCTCTGTTTTGAAAAATCAGGTCCCGTACGCCATTTTGTTTCCTGATAAACCCTTATTCTCTCTAACCCCTCGCATTTTTGGGAGTACTTGTTTTGTGAAAAATCTTCATCCTGGCCTCACCAAACTTGATGCTCGCTCAGTCAAATGTGTTTTTCTAGGATATTCCCGTACACAAAAAGGCTACCGCTGTTTTGATCCTGTTAAAAGACAGTGGTTTGTTAGTTCGGATGTGACCTTTTTTGAGCATATGCCTTATTATTCCACTGATGGCGAAAAATTGTCGGCTGATATTATGGCTACCACACCGTTACCATTGGTTGTTGAGGAATTACCAGCACCTAATGTGCCTACAGAACGCCCATTGCAAGTCTATCGGCGCCGCTCAAAGACCATCAATGCTTCTGCAGCCCCGACCGAACCAACTCCTGCGTCTGCGGTTGATCCAACATCCACTGAGGTATTTTCTGACTTGGATCTTCCTATCAGTTTAAAAAAAGGTGTTCGATCATGTACTCAACATCCTATCAGTAATTTCTGTTCATCTAACAATCTCTGTGGTAGCTTTGCTTGCTTCAATTCTGTGTTGTCTGCTGTGACGATTCCTAAATCATCCAAAGAGGCCCTTCGCAATCCTGCCTGGAAACATGCTATGAAGAAGGAAATGAATGCACTCTGTGAACGTAAGACATGGGATCTTGTTGATCGTCCCTCTTCATGCCATACTGTTGGATGCCGCTGGATATTTACTATTAAATATCAATCAGATGGTACCATTGAACGTCTGAAAGCCCGATTAGTTGCGAAAGGATATACTTAGCCATATGGAGTTGATTATTTTGAAACCTTTTCTCCTGTCGCATGCTTAAATTCTGTCTGTATTCTGATATCTATTGCTGTGAATAAAGACTGGCCTTTGTTTCAACTTGATGTCAAAAACACTTTTCTATATGGAGATCTACAGGAGGAGGTCTACATGGAGCAACCTCCGGGATTTGTTGCTCAGGGGGAGTCTGCTTCTAAAATCTGTAAACTCAGAAAGGCGATCTATGGTCTGAAACAAAGCCCACGTGCATGGTTTGACAAGCTCAGTCAAATCTTACTTACCTTTGGCTTTTGGCGTTCACAATCTGATCATTCTGTATTTATTCGTAAAACTGCAGCAGGACTTGTCATCCTTATTGTATATGTTGATGATATTGTCTTATCTGGCAGTGACAGTGCAGGAATACAGGCAACCAAAAAGTATTTAGCACAACACTTCATCACCAAAGACCTAGGGAAACTACGATATTTTCTAGGTATTGAGGTTGCTAGATCTTCAGCAGGACTATGCCTGTCACAGAAAATATGCTCTTGATCTTTTACAAGAAACAGATATGCTGGGCTGCAAGCCAACCAACACTCCTCTAGATCCCAAAATGGATTGGGATAATGATACTTCTCCTCCTTATGCTGATCGTCACCAGTTCAGGAGACTGGTTGGCAAGCTTATCTATTTGACTGTTACTAGAGCTGACCTGGCAGCTGCTGTAGGATTCATAAGCCGGTATCTTGATAAACCCCGACAATGCCACTGGGATGTTATTTGTCACATCTTACGATATCTCAAAAGCTCTCCAGGGAAAGGTCTTCTGTACAAAAAGCATGGCCATTGCAATTTATCTGGATTTTCTGATTCTGACTATGCAGGAAGTCGATCTGACAGGTAATCTACATTTGGATTTTGCACTTTTGTGGAAGGAAATCTGGTTACTTGGCGTAGCAAAAAGCAGACAATTGTTGCCCGATCTAGTGCAGAGGCAGAATATAGAGCCATGGCTCATACTGCGTGTGAGCTCCTGTGGGTCCGAGGTCTTCTGAATGAGTTTGATATCACTTCTTCTAGCTCCATTCCTATGTTCTGCGATAATAAGTGTTAACGAGAGAGACAGGAGACGAACAATGTTGGCGGATGCAAGGTGCAGCTATTGTGTGTGAGGGCAATAACCGTCTCACTCCTTTTTATATATTAGGGTAAGATACAAGGTGGTACAAAGGAAAAATCCAAGAAAAACAATAAAACAAGTGATATAATAAAAATAGAGACAAGAGGCAGATCGCCAGATTCCGCCGCTGACCTTCTATCGATACCATCGACAGGTCTGTTGATGGTATCGACAAAATGATGTTCTGTTGCTGTGATAGTCTCGATACCATCGACCACCTGTCGATGGTATCGACCGGGAAGCAGGTTGTTTCACACTCCCCCTCAAGCTGGAGAGTACACATCGTGTATGCCCAACTTGCCACATAATCTTTGAAAAGCTACCGGACCCAAAGGCTTTGTCAAGATATCCGCCAGTTGATCTTCAGACTTGATGTATGGCGTCACAATAATGCCATCTTTGATTTGATCACGAATAAAATGGCAATCAACTTCTATATGCTTTGTACACTCATGAAAGATAGGATTCCTGGCAATGTGTATAGCAGACTGGTTGTCACACTTGAGCTCCATAGAAGACATAATAGTGATTTTTAACTCAGAAAGAACATATTTGACCCATTGTAGTTCACAACATGCATGGGCCATAACACAATATTCAACCTCAGTGCTGGATATGGCTACCACATTCTGCTTTTTGCTTTTCCAGGTAATCAAATGGTCACCTAGGAAAGTACAATAGCCTGATGTAGACCTTCTATCAGTATGATCACCAGCCCAATCTGCATCTGAGTACCCAGTGAGAGTCAAAGTAGATGGAGGCACCTTGGGTTTAGAATATGTGATCCCTTTACCAGGAGCACTCTTCAGATATCTCAGAATCCGGCAAACTGCTGTCCAGTGTGACTGTCGTGGTGAGTGCATATGTTGACTCACAACTCCTACAACAAAAGAAATGTCAGGTCGTGTAACAGTCAGATATATTAGCTTGCCAACTATTCTCCTATAATATCCTGGATCTGAGTACTCAACATCATCAACCGTCTCCTTGATGTGATAATCCATAGGAGTAGATACCGGTTTAGATTCAGTCATGCCTGTCTCCTGTAGTAAGTCCAACACATATTTCCTCTGAGATAGATTGATACCTGCATGAGATCTAGGCACCTCAATGCCCAGAAAATATCTCAGTTTACCCAGATCCTTCGTTTGGAAGTACCTCTGCAACCCTTCTTTCACACGAGATATGCCTGTAGAATCACTTCCAGTAATTACTATGTCATCAACATATACCGCCATAATGATAGAGCCACAGGAAGAACTAGAGTAGAATAAAGAGTGATCAGTCATGGAACGAGAGAAGCCCATCTGGAGTACAACCTCACTGAACTTGTCAAACCATGCTCGAGGAGGTTGTTTCAAACCATATATGGCTTTCTTCAATGTACATACCTTCTGACACTCCCCCTGAGCAACAAACCCAGGAGGTTGCTCCATATATATCTCTTCCTGGAGGTCACCATGTAGAAAGACATTCTTAACATCAAGCTGAAATAGGGGCCAATCAAAGGTAGTAGCCAGAGAAATAATAAAATCGCACAGAATTTAGATGAGCTATTGGAGAAAAGGTCTCAAAGAAATAAACTCATAGGTCTGTGTGTAGCCTTTTGCTACCAATCTGGCCTTCAACCTCTCAACAGATCCATCTGGATTATGTTTGATGGTGAAAACCCATCTGCAACCCACTGCTTTCTTCCCTGTAGGTAAGTCAACAAGATCCCATGTGTCATTATGCAAAAGAGCTGACATCTCAAGCTGCATTGCCTATTTCCAGCCACTGTCCTTCATAGCATCATAGTGATTCCTTGGTATATCAACAGAATCAATCCCAATAGCAAATGCGCGGGCCTGCTTAGATAAGTGGGACAGACAACACACATTTGTAATAGGATGTCTAATAGTACAAGAGCGAGTACCTTTTCTAACAGCAATAGGAAGATCAAGATCTGATGCTTCTGTAGGAATCCCATGAGTAGAAGACGAAGATGAAGGCTCAGAGACTGGTGTCGCTACCACTTCTGGATCGTGTCTGCCTCGCCTACTATAAACATGTGGGTAATGCTCAATAACAGACCTGTCTGCTGCTTGCTCATCCGGAATAAAAGTATAATCAGGAATGATGGGTGACACTCCCTCACTCTGCACAGATGGTGCCACTCTATCACTCTGAAAAACTGGTGGCACTCCCTCTCTCAATTGCTCCCCCTTATAGCATCGGAGAAATATGGAGTGGTCTCATGGAAAGTAACATCCCGAGACAAACATCCGACGAAGACTAGGACAGTAGCACTTGTATCCTTTGCTAGTACTAGAGTAACCAAGGAACAAGGTTTTAACAGACCTAGGAGAAAGCTTGTCGGCCTTAGGGTCAACATTATGGACAAAGGAAGTGCAACCGAACACTCTAAGGGGGACAGAAAAGGGCTGATCCGTGGGTCGCAACACAGAGAAGGGAGTCTGTCCTTTAAGAACCGAGGATGGTTGTCTATTAATTAAGAAACAAGCAGTTAAAAGGGCTTCAGACCAGAATTTCTTGGGTACATTGGATTGAAACATAATAGATCGAGCAATATCAAGCAGATGGCGATTTTTCCGCTTAGCCACCCCATTCTGCTGAGGGGTGTAAGGACACGATGTGCGATGGATCATACCTACAGAGCTGCAAAAATCAGACGTAGCCTTTTGAACATATTCTAGAGCATTATCAGATTGAAGAATTTTTATATTGCAGTCAAACTGGACTTTTATTTCAGTGTGAAAATGTTTCACAATAGATAACACAGACTCTCGACTTTTGAGAAGGTAGATCCATGTCATTCGAGAAAAATCATCCACAAAAGAAATAAAGTAACGAAAACCATTATAACTCTGGTCTTTAACAGGACCCCACACATCACTGTGGACTAACTCAAAAGGACAAGAAGCCCGTTTATTGACACGACTGGGATAAGATAACCTATGATGCTTTCCCAGCCGACATGGCTGACACTCTAAAGATGACACTTGGGACAACTCTGGTTCCAACTTGCGCAGGCTCTCTAAGGAAGGATGTCCATATCTGCAATGCCATAGTAAGGGGGAACCACTCAACAGGACGGATGGAGCAGGAGCAGATACTTGGCGAGGCAGACTGTCACCATGAAAAAGGTAGTGATCACCTTTCCTAGGTCCCCCACCAATCGTCCTCATACTCTTGAGATCCTGTAATACAAAACACGAAGGCCCAAATGTTACCATACAATTTACAATGTCAATCAATTTTGCAACCAAAAAGAAGATTAAAAGGAAACTCAGGCACAAAGTGTACAAATTTGAGGTCAATCTTGGGTGTTAGAGGGGCAGATCCACTAGCTAACACTCTCCTCATTGAACCATCTGCCAGTGTAACGGATTGGTGAGGGATATATGAGTCAATAGAGTGGAGCAATCTCCTCATACCAGTCATGTGCTGTGACGCGCCAGAATCAACCACCCAAGATGAAGTAGAGCCAGAAGCTATGAGAGATGTAGCCTGATTACCCGCAGTAGATGCCAGGTTTGCTGACGATGATGACGATGATCCCATACTCATGTGCTGTGTAGCCTGAATAAACCGATCATACTCCTCTTGAGTAAGCGTGATACCGGTTCCAGAAGTAGTTCCCACAGCAGAAGAAGAAGAGGAATCTGTAGTAGTGGCATAATGTGCTATCCCTACAGGTGGTGCAGCAGGTCTCCCATGTTTCTTCCAGCACTTCTCCACTGTATGTCCCAATTTGTCACAGAAAGTGCACTTAGGACGTGTCCCACGTCCTCTGCCCATACCAGGTCGTCACCCTCTCACCGCAGCAGCTACGGATGCATGAGACTCCCCAGAAGATATAGCAGGATCAGGAGTAGCAGACTCAAAGATAGATTGTTGAATTCTTGAATAGGCTTCCACAAAATTGGGTAATTTATCAGAAGCCAGAATGACACTAGATCGTCCCTGTCCTTGATCTGTTCAGCCAAAGTCACTGGATGATAATAGCTCTGCTCTTGAGCAAGTGCCTGAATAGCTCCAAAGTACTCCTTAAGAGATTTGTCACCCTGCCTCTCAGCAAACAAACGGTCATAGATCATGAATTGCCGAAGCACATTTTTTTCTTGAGAATAATGCTGCTTCACTGCGTCCCATATCTCCTTAGCTGTTGAATAGAACATGAACCTTGCCGCAATTGCAGGTTCCATGCTGTTCCACAACCAAGTCTTCACTAGACTATCATGACGCTTCCATTCAACATATCCTTTGTCAGTAGAGGCCAGAGGACCTGAGTCATCATGTCCCGCCTTGTCACGAGAATCCAGGACAGTGTGAACATCATTCATCCGTAGAAGAAAATTCTTCCCGTCGAGCTTGATGGAGGGGATAGGAGACACCTCGTTGTAGATCATAGGCGTCTTGATGTCCCCCATTATAGAACGGGACTGTGTGACAGATTGATACACGCCACAAAGAAGACTGAGGTGACAGAGAGATACACGTCACACAAGAAACAAAGAGAAATGCGTTATTGACGCATTCACAACCTTCGGACGATTTTCCTAATCACACATGGATGATGTGTGACTAGGATAATAACCGTAGAGAGACTAGTCCTCTGGTTCAGATTTTAGATCGCCGTCGGATCACCCGAAGATCCTCAAAGCGGCGGATTACGACTGCACGCCGTGCGGCGGCTCAGCCGCAACTGCTGCTGCCGGTGCCGCGGTGAGAAGATTCGGAGGGAGGAAGGAAGGGGAAGATCCGACGGACAAGGAGGAAGAAGAAGGAAGAGGGAGGGACTTCCGGTGGAGAGAGACGGCGGCCTAGAGCAGACCTTGCTCTGATACCATGTTAACGAGAGAGACGGGAGACAGACAATGTTGGCGGCTGCAAGGTGCAACTATTGTGTGTGAGGGCAATAGCCGTATCACTCCTTTTTATATATTAGGGTAAGATACAAGGTGGTACAAAGGAGAAAATCCAAGAAAAACAATAGAACAAGTGATATAATAAAAATAGAGACAAGAGGCAGATCGTCAGATTCCGTCGCTGACCTTCTGTCGATACCATCGACAGGTCTGTCGATGGTATCGACAGAATGATGTTCTGTTGCTGTGATAGTGTCGATACCATCGACCACCTGTCGATGGTATCGACCGGGAAGCAGGTTGTTTCACAATAAGGCTTCCATTTTCATTGTGAGCAACCCCACCTTTCATGAAAGAACAAAACATATTGAGGTTGATTGCCACTTTGTTCGGGAGAAAGTTCTATCTGGACACATCTCCACTCCATATCTCAGCACTGAGAAGCAGCTTGCAGATATCTTCACCAAAGTTCTACCTAAAGCTCGCTTCCAGACTCTGATTGACAAGCTGGGCTTATTCGACATCTACGCTCCAGCTTGAGGGGGAGTATAGAAATACTGTGTTATTTTTTGTTTCTACTGTGTTATCTCTTATACTGCTCTATTGTATTAGTTCCATATTGCCTGCTTATGTGTGTGTCTCAACTCTCGATAGCTATATAAGAGAGTACCATGTACCCTTTTTACTCACTGAATAAACAACTCCTTTTCCCTCTATAATAGAAAATTGGGTTTTAATTTCAGCAAAGAACCTTAATAGTAGGCAAGACTTGTGATCTGTCTTTCATCAAAAGCAACCAAGTAGCACAAGAGTAATCATCAATGAACAAAATAAAGTATTTATTGCCTGACAAACTTGGAACATGACAAGGACCCCATACATCAACATGAACTAAATCAAAATATTTTTGCTACCAATCTGAGATTTTTTGGGAAATACAGTTCTGGACTGTTGGTCTAATTGACATGACTCACACTGAAAACTGTGCGTTCCTATACCAGAAATAACATGTTTTAATTTATCAACTGATGGATGCCTAAGTCTATAATGCCACTGTAATGCAGAAATAGAAGAAGAAAATGCTGAAGCTAGAGCTATAATGCCAATTTGTTTCAAATCATCCAAGTAGTAGAGTCCATCAGGTCCTTCGTGCCCCCCACCAATCTTCATCCTCGTGCGAAGGTCCTGAAAAACAAAGTTCCCGGTACAAAGGTCAGACTGCAGTTCATGTTACATACAATTTTACTGACATAACAAATTTAGTGGAAAATTAGGCACATATAAAGCAGATCTCAAAAGAACTTGAGCACATATATCACCAATCCCAGACACAGCAGATTTGGATTCGTCAGCAAGCATAACAACAGATTTAGGACAATGTTTAGATAGTTTAGAAAAAAGAGAACGATTGCCAGAGATATGTGAAGAAGCTCCAGAATCAATCAACCATTTGGCATTACCAACACTAGAGGGAGCACTAAGAAAGGCAGAATCACAACAAATGTAAGTTGCAGCGTGAGCTCCAGATTCAGCAGCAGAAGAATTGGAAGCACCGATCTTTTCTAGCAGGAGACGTTCGACCTCAAAACAGATGAACTCGACAGTGGAGGAACTCAAAGTAGCAGCATGCATAGTCACAATATACTCTGTTTTTTCTCTCCAAAAAACCACGTATTATTCACCTGTCGTATGTAACGGCCGTTTTAAACTCCAACCCGAATAATACGTTTTAAACGCGTTTAATTCATATTTTATTCGCGTATTGCGTTTTAAACGCGTTCAATACGTTTTTTTTCCGTTTTATACAGTTCTATACTTTTTCTTCACATTTATTTTTCTACGTCCTTTTTACTTGCAGGGTTTCACTAAACCGTCCAACCTTCCTCTATCCCCCGACACATCCTGAGCCGGGAGGAGTACCCTCAATATTCTACATGTATGGTCCCTCTTCCTCCTCCATTCTCACCCCTTCTTCCCTTATTTGTGCCTGCTGCTTGCTGCTCCCACTTCTTCCCCTTCTTTCTCCACCATCCCCTCTTTCTATCTGATTTTTCCCTCTTGCTTGCTGCTTCCATTTCTTCCCCTTCTTTCCCTCCACCGTCCCCTCTTCCTCCCCGATTTCTTCCTGCTGCAGCAAATTCTGTTTCTTCCCATTCTTTCTCCTCCATCGTCCCCTCTTCCTCCCATTTTCTTCCTCTTCCTACTGCTTCCAACTTCCATTTCAACCTCTTTCTCGTCATCCTTCTTTATCTTCCTCCTACTTCCTGTTTGTCCCTTTCTCCTTTTTCCTCTCATTTCATCCATTTTTTCATTTTCTTCTACTTCCATGTTAGACAGTTTGACAATATGTTTCCTCTTTATACTATACCATCCTATAATCCATCTTTGGCTATATTCTCCTTCCTCGTTGATTTCCCCCATTTCTTTTGCTTCCACATATCCTTCTCCAACATCTTCATTCATGTTCCTCCCATTCCATGCCTTCAATTACTTCCCCTTCATCCACCATCCAACATCCTCATCCCCTGTTTCCCCCTAGTTTTGTTTTTTATTTTTATTCTTTTTTTAGCTCAAGGAAGCCGGGATCACTGGACGTGTGAATTTAACACAAGTCAAACAACATTCAAGCTCAAGATGAGTAATAAGCTTGTCAGCCCTCTACAACACCACTGAACACGTAACCCTTCTTCCTTTTTTCGTTCACTTCTTATTTGCAATATCAATTTGCAATCAATTATCAGTCGATCGGATGATTATTTTGAAATTTATGATACATCTATATATTAGTCGATCTTTCAAATAAGGGTAATCAATTTGATGTTAGTCATTTTAAATCATTATATGTGTGTGTATATATGTTTGTATTTTTTATGTATATATATATATTCCTTTTTTGCCGACTTTTTTCTGAATCGTTGACTGAATTTTTACCGTACGTTGACCGATTTTTATCTGAATTTCTCCCATAATTCCTGAATTCCGAATTTTCCAGCTTGGCCTTACGTATCCCGAATATCGAATTTGTGACTATGGCAGCAGGAGGCGTCTGAGAAGCACCCTCAGACGCAACATTGGCCCACGCAGGTGTGCCATGTTTCTTTCAACATCTGTCTTCAGTGTGGTTGGTGCGACCACAAAAGTCACAATACCGTTGAGCTGCGGTACCTCCAGAGACATCAACAGATGAGCCACGGCCAAGGGATCCACGACCAAGGGACCCACGTTCCCGTTCTGAAGCAGAAGAACGGTTGTCCGGAGGTCGACCTCGACCCCTACCACGCCCTCGGCCAGACATAGCAGCAAGAGCAGTAGTGTCACCACTATCAGATAGCAGATCCGAGGAAGAAGCCGACAGTCGTTGAAGACGTTGAAACACACTCTCCAACATCGCTAGTGGATCAATGGTAAGGATCTGATCAACCACCCCAACATATGAGTCAGGAAGTCCGCATAAGAACTGGACAACCTGGAGTTCCTGCCATTGTCGTTGCATAGTGGCTAAGTCGGTAGATAGCAAATGAAGATTCTCAAGTTTCGCCCAGAAGCCTTTGAAAGTTGAAAAACAGTCAGCAATATCGGGCCCAGTGAAATGTAGGCGGGTCAGCTGTTTGTTCATATCAAACACCTTCGGATTCTTGCTGTGTGAGTAGGTACTGGCCAGTTGATCCCACATCTCCTTGGCAGTTGGGAAACGAAGTAGAGTAACGCTAATGCGAGTTTCACTGCTGTTCAAGATCCACGTCATCACAGTTGAGTCATCCTTGACCCAATCATCGTAGATCTTCTTATCCTTGGACTTGACAATACTGGGTGGAGCAGGAGGCGGATCCTGAGTCACATGGGAGTGATTGCCTTGGGATTTTGCAAAGATCTCCATGGAGCAGACCTAGTGTTGATAATTGCGCCCATCTAACTTCACAATAGTCACCTGACGACGAAAATCATCATGGGAGGAAGCCATGATCGAGACCGAGTCCAATAGAAGAAAACAACAGCCAATCAGAACCGCCTAGATCCTCCGGCTAGGCGGCAGTAGGCAGAGAAGAGGAACTAGAATGACCTGTTTACATGAAGACTACGTCGAGGCGCAACAGAGAACAAGACGCGGGCAGAGAGGAGGGTTCTGAAGACCCTCAAGATGGACAGCCGGTGGCGGCAAGGAGTAGTGCGAGCGATGCTAGCAAGCCAGGCCCACATGAGGTGGGCTGTCGGCGGCAGCAACAGCCGGCCGCACAGTAGCGGGCGACGGGTGGGCTGCCGCGGGGGGGGGGGGGAGAGGGGGTGGCAACACAGGGGTGGGTGGCGGCTAGAGAACCTGCTCTGGTATCATCTTGAGTTGTCTGTAAGGGTTAGGGTGCACAATGTGTGTACCCCATATATTTATAGAAAGAACAATTACATATAGGTTCACATAAAATAGTGAAATAACAAGTGAATATAAAAAGCTAAAAAAACACTATTTAACATGCTACGAAAGCTACTGAGGGACTTGTTATTCTAGTCGTGTATGTGGATGATATCATCCTTTCTAGGAGTGACCATGAGGGTATTCAAGATACCACAGAATATTTACAAAAACAGTTCATTACTAAATATCTAGGAAAAGTATGCTATTTTTGGGGATTGAAGTATCTTATTCTTCTTTTGGAGGATGTCTATCTCAAAACAAATATGTATTTGATCTTCTACAGGAGACTGGCATGTTGGGTGCCAAGCCAGTCAACACACCTCTAGATCGCAATACTAATTGAGATGATGATTCTTCTCCTTCTTACCCTGACAACAAGCAATATAGAACACTTGTGGGCAAACTCATTTGTATGACGGTTACACGAGCAAATATCACTTCAGCTGTTGGACTTGTCAGTAGGTATCTTAATAAACCTCAACAATGTCATTGGGATGTTGTGTGCCACATTCTCAAATGCTTAAAAAGCTCACCTGGAAAAGGTCTTCTATATAGGAACAATGACACTGTAAGATTTCTAGTTTCTCTGACTCAGACTATGCTAGCAGCGGGGCTGATCGTAAATCTACTTAAGGTCACTGCACCTTTGTAGGTGGTAACCTTGTCACTTGGAGAAGCAAAAAGAAAATCGTTGTGGCTAGATCCAGTGCTGAAGTTGAGTATCGTGCCATGGCACAGAACACTTGTGATCTGATGTGGGTTCAAGGACTATTGAAGGAGTTTGCAGTCTATGATTCATCCCTTATTCCTGTGTACTGTGATAATAAAACAACTATCTTCATTGCAAGTAATCCCACATTCCATGAGCACACCAAACATATTGAGGTAGACTGTCACTCCGTTAGAGAATCTATTTTATTTAGGCACATAGCTATTCCATACATCAAGACTGAGGATCAGCTTACTCACATCCTTACAAAATTACTGCCAAAGACAAGATTTCATGTTATGATGAACTAGCTGGGCCTGCATGATATACATGCTCCAACTTGAAGGGGAGTGTTAATATATTTGTTTTATTTTGTGCTCTCTTTTGGTATATTGTCTTTTGTCCCGTATTGGTGGACTTTGTGTGTAGTGACCCCTATCCTATATAAGGAGGGTCTATGCTTGTATTAGTTGTCTCAATAATACTATTGTCTCAATAATACTATCTTATTTTATTCACAGTTTTAGTAAAGATTCTCTCTTAGTAGAGTCCGTTTTAATATTGTCCAACCAATGTTTACCATATTCCACCTTTCCTTTTTCTGTTTCAGAATCCCAACACATCCATTTTATTTATCAGCTTAAATGGCTATCATATCAGGATAGATCATCATCATCATCTAAGCCTCAGTCCCAACTATATTGGGTTTGGCTACATGGATCTTTCGTTTCCATTCCCTTCTATCATGGGCTATATTCTGGTTGAGATGTAGAGATTCAAAATCTCTCTTTATAATCTCTCCCCATGTTAATTTAGGTCTTCCTCTTCTTCTATTTATTGTGCTTGACTCAATAGCATTGCTTCGTATAGGCGCATTAGTCGGCCTGCGTTGCACATGTCCGTACCATCTGAGTCGGCCCTCACGCAACTTGTCCTCAATGCTCCCCCCCACAACTTTACTCCTGATATAGTCATTTCTCGAGCGATCTTTTCTTGTCTTCCCACACATCCATCTCAGGATAGATATAATTAAAAAATGATTCATTTTTAGTGTATAATAAATTAATGTGTGATGTAGGGCAAATGAAATGATATTTAAAAATTGAGGAAACAAATTCACCTCCTTAGTGATGATTAATAAAACACACATGATATATTCTTCAAATTTGTGTCTTTGCCATCCAAACTCAGCTAGTACCTTAACCAAGGAGTCAACCCACTGAATCTGTTTGACACCAATTTTCCAGCAATAAAAAAGGCAAAATTTTGACAGAAATTTCAGGAATTACCTGATCTGTAGATAGAAAATTTGACAATACAGAAATTCTGGAAAATTGATTGAATTATTGGAACTTGGCAAGAATTCATGATACGCTTAGTTGTATATATTCAACTGCAGCAGTAATATTGAAAATTAACGACTTAACATGAAACTGAAAAATAGTGTTAACTACTGCATGGTGGTTAAAATAGGTTGTAGGTAGGTATCGACTATGGAATATGACAACAACACACATGGAACCCACTCTTTTCAGCGGTATTTTTGACATATAAAATTAGTTCTACATTTATTTTTTGTAAACTGAAAAGGGAGATCTATAGGAGCTTGCCCAAATCTCGAGATGATGCAACGTTCCAGAGATACAAGCAAAGAAAGAAGCGAAAAAGGTTGTTCAGGAGGCAAGGTCTAGTTACTTTGATGATATTTATAAGAAGCTGGACACTAGAGAAGGGGAAAAAGATATATATAAAATGGCTCGTATAAGAGAAAGGAAAGGAAGAGACTTGAGTCAAGTAAAATGCATCAAGAATGAAGATGAGTGCTGGTAAAGGACGATGATATCAAGAACCAATGGAGAAATTACTTCCATAAGCTTTCAATGGAGATACTGTAAATAATGTTAGAGACTCGTGTGATAGGGATACAAGAGATATCATTTACACACGAAGAGTTTCACATTTTGAGGTCAAGAATGCCTTGAAAAAGATGAAAATGAGAAAGGCATGCGGACCAGACTGTATTCTCATTGATGTATGGAAGAGTATGGGGGATGAAGGAGTTATGTGGTTAACAAATTTATTTAACAAGATCATGAAGGCAAAGAAGATGCCGAATGAGTGGAGAAATAGTACTATAGTCCCCATCTACAAGAACAAAGGTGATGTTCAGAGCTGCACAAACTACAGAGGTATCAAGTTGATGAGTCACACAATGAAGCTTTGGGAGAGGATCATTGAGCAAAGGCTAAGATCTATAATGCATATATCAAACAACCAAGTTGGTTTCATGCCTGGTAGATCAAGACAGATGCCATTTTTCTGATAAGGAGGCTTATGGAGAAGTATAGGGAAACAAAAAGAGATCTTCACATGGTTTTTATCGATTTGGAAAAGGCTTATATGATCGAGTACCCATAGAAGTGTTGTGGATGGTTTTGAGGAAAAAGGGTGTGCCAATCCAATATATTGACTTGATTAAAGACATATATGGTAGCTCTACTGCAAGTGTGAAGACTCTTAGAGGAGAGACACCAACATTTCCCATCACAGTTGGGGTACACCAAGGATCCACACTCAACCCATATCTGTTTGTTCTTGTTATGGATGAGTTGACAAAGAATGTTCAGGATGATGTTCCTTGGTGTATGTTATTTGCTGATGATATTGTATTGATTGACGAAACTAAAGATGGTTTGAATGATAACGTTGAACTTTGGAGAAAGGTATTGGAATCAAATGGATTAATGATTAGTAGGAGCAAAACGGAGTATATGCATTGCAATTTCAGCCAATCTCGCAGTGTGAATGGTGGAGCCAAGTTGGACGCAGTAGATATACTAAAATGTGATACATTTCGTTACTTGGGCATCATTCAAACAAATGGGGATGTCCAAAATGACGTTTGTCATAGGATCACTGCACGATGGTTGAAATGGAGGAGTGCAACTGGAGTATTATGTGATCGAAAGATCCCTCTCAGACTAAAAAGCAAGTTTTATAAAACTGCTATACGGCCAGCCATGCTCTATGGGAGTGAATGTTGGGCGGTGAAGAAACAAGGACTCAACAAGATGAACGTGGCTGAAATGCGTATGTTGAGATGGATGTGTAGGAAGACATGAAAAGATCGCTTGAGAAATGACTATATCGGGAATAAAGTGGGGTTGGCGAGCATTGAGGACAAGTTGCGGGAGGGCCGACTCAAATGGTATGGACATGTGCAACACAGACCGACTAATGCGCCTATACAAAGCGATACTATTGAGGCAAACACAATAAATAGAAGAAGAGGAGGGCCTAAATTAAAATGGGAAGAGCTTATAAAGAGAGATTTTAAATCTCTACATCTCAACCAGAATATGACCCATGATAGAGCTGAATGGAAAAGAAGGATCCATGTAGCCAACCCCAACATAGTTGGGATTGAGGCTTAGTTGATGATGATGATGGATGCTTGCTTACATTTGATTTGTCTAGGATTTTTGTGTTATGCATGCTTATCTGTCCCTGTTCCATATAGTTGTAGACTGTGATCAAATGATAATCTATAGCAATATGCTTGTGAGCTTATACGTAGTTCTTAAATGTTATCATTTAGTCATATCACTATACAAGAAAAGTAACATGTAAGCTATAATCATCTAGTCGGCGACCAGTATCCCTAGTGGTCGCAGCACGGTTTCCCCTCATGAAGAGTCCTGGTTTTGATTCTCCCTGGGAGCGCTGCTCGGAAATGAGTTTCACGTGGAGCGTGGCCTGCACGACTAATTGGGGATCTGAATTCTTACGGGCTGCTCAGACCTCTGGGGTTTACTTTGCCAGGGTTAGGTCGCAATTGTGGCTTGTCCTCGGGGAGGGTTGCTCGTCACCAAAAAAAGTTATAATCAACTAAATTGGCTTTATAAGTAAACTAAAAGAGTGAGAAAGTTTGTGTGTCTTATTTACGTCCAATCCCGTTCGTTTATATAATTAGGGTAAATGAGCAAACCCCTGTTACACAATATGGGACTAAACATAAGATCGAAAGAGAAAGTGGAAAATGAAAAAATGAAAGTAATAAACTACATATATTTAATCCTCCTCAAACTGGAACAATGATATTGATCAAGCCCAGCTTGCTGCATAAGTCTTTGATTCGATTCCCAGTGAGTTTGTAAAGATATCATCAGCTTGCTCTTTTGAAGACACCAGAGAGTTAGAAATTTTATTGTCCATGACATCACATATGAAGTGGCAGTCTGCCTCAGTATGTGTCAAATTCTCATGGAACACATGATTGCTTGCAATAAAGGTAGCACCCCAGTTTACAGAAAACATAGGAATGGTAGAGGTTTTAGGATGACCAAAATCAGAGAAAAGTTCCTTGATCCACAATTCACAAGAAGTTGGTCCATGGTTCTATATTCCTCTTCACACTTGACCTTGAAATACCATTTTGCGTATTACTTCTCCACGTCACAAGGTTTGTCCCAACAAACGTGCTATAACCAAGGTAGATCTTCCATCAGAAAGGTTGCTTGCTTAATCAGCTCTTGAGAATCCTTCAACTTTTAATTGACCATTTCTCTTGTGAATCAGGCCTTGATCTGGTGCTTTATTGAGATATCTCAACACACGGTAAGCAACATCAAGATCATTGATGAGGAGTGTCTGTGAATTGGCTAAGAATTCTCATTGCTTGAAGATCGATGCGTGATAGCCCGCTTGCTATGACTACCTCTATACCAAGTACATTCCAAAGTTTTCCCTGATCCTTGGTGACAAAATGACACAACAGGGGTTGCTTCGTCTCATCGATCCTGACAATATCACACTATCACCCCAAGTATGATAATGTCATCTACATATACAATAAGAATCACAATTTCTGCAGAGTTTTTCTTTGTAAAAACAGATGGTCACTAGGAGACCTGGTTTATTTCATAGCAATGTTAGCTAGGAAATTCTGTCATTTGATAGGCAAATAACATTTTATCAGACAAAATATATGTTTCATACTGGAGTTTGTCTGCAACTAAGTTCAGTTGATTGTTCACCTACCTATATCAGTCAGATTCTATTGGAAATTGCAATTATATATTTTCTTATTAAGTGTAGTATTTCTTTTTACAGGAAATTCATGATGGTTTGGACTTCTCGACGGGTGATGACTTCAGTATTTTTTCTGTGAAATTTTCTACTGATGGGCAAGAGCTTGTTGCTGGAACCAGTGACAATTCAATATGCGTTTATGATCTTCAAGCAAACAAAGTTGCACTACAGATTCGTGCTCACTCGGTTCGGTTCATTTGGAAATATACTGGATAAAAGATATTTGAATCATGATTTAATTAAATATATATTCATCTAGGAAAATGAGTTGTTAGTTTTTGTTTTATGAAATGTTAAGACAATTTTAGTTGTTTTATGTTATTAGGAGCTTAGGTCAAAATAGGAAGCCCTGTCGAGTTGGACGGTTCTCAACCTCAGTTGCACTAGGGCATCTACCTATAAATAGCCAGCCCTAGGGCCATTGTCCATACAGTTAGACGTGTTGACTTTAAGAAAATATTTGTGTTTATCATATATTCTTTCTCCCATTTATCGCAATCAGATCATGACCTAGAAGTAGAGTTTTGAGATCCGTGCTCAAGGCGTGGTAAGCATTTTGCTCTTCCCACAACCCCTTAAACTTAAAAAAACGTACAGAGATGTAGAAGATTATATTGCATCCGCTGAAGGGCTCAATGTTATTTAGGATCTGAGACATGACTTGAGAATCTCATTCTACCAACGTCCCTTTCTCTGGCATTTATTTCATCGTTCCTCCATATATGCTTTAGGAGGCTCGAAGAGTGAACATGGATCTCGCCCACATTGTGCCATTGATAGATAAGCTATACAAATCTGACGCAATGTGAGGGTCTGAGATATCATTAGTTGATGAATAACAAGCCATAAGTGGTAGATATTAGAGGCTCCAAAGATAAAGGTAATAGTCAGACAAATTGGCAGACATCATATTTGAAACAATGATTGAAATTTGAACTAATTAGGAAAGAAAAGATAAATATAACTGCAGTGGATTGAATTTCAACAATATATTGACCAAGATCGGCAAAAAACAATATCTTCATTTGCAATATTTAATGAAGGCAGAGATTTCTCTATCTAATGAAACATCTAACATCACAAAAGGTAAGGGTAGTTGATTGCATGTGTCAACCAAGGAAGGTGTCCCCGTAGTGGTTATTGCAAGAACTCATGATCCCCTAAGAAGTTCGATCATTGTTGGATGTGGATCTTCCTTTGACGAACTCTATTGGCGGTGGTTCCTCCTACGAAATGCTGCTTAGGGTAGGACCACTGGAGGTGGCAATGCCTCTGCTATCTATTGCCAGCTTGTTGCTAGAGGTAATGACCCTAGGGGCGACTGCCACTCGTATCAGTGCCCCTTGGGCAGTTGTGAGGTTGGTGACCCCTGTTGGGAGAAGGGACAATGGCTCCCTGTTTTGCAGAACATGAATAGGGAGAAAGATGAGAGGAGTAGAGAGAAAGAGAGGGTATCTAGAGTTCCTACTCTAATATGCTACTATATATAAAAGGAGTTTACACAAGTGGGTTGCAAATATATGATGCCATGGGAATGCATGGAAAACTCATAAACACAATCAGAGGTTAAAATGCAGGGTGGTTTGAGATGTAATTGATAAGAAGAAATAACAAGAAAACACACACACAAACAAACATATACATGACATATCTCATATTATTATTTAACTATATTTCAAAAATGCTAGATTTAGAAAAAGAAAACAAATGAATCCTTGGCACCATTCTGGATCTAGGTGGAGTGGTAGGTTATTATTGGTTGAACATGCTTGCTTTGAAACGTGCGCTCACACACACAGACACCCCACATGCATGACAACATTTTGAAATATGGTATAGTATTCATAAAGGGAAGGACTCATATAGATACAAGTCTAGACATGGTATAGTATTCAACATGTTGAAACACACACACACACACACACACACACACACACACACTGTATGCACGGCAACATGTTGATATATGGTATAGTATTCATAAAGGGAAGGACTCGTATAGATACAAGTCTTGACATGGAGGTACTCCCATACTAACAAATGTGGAACTAAAAACACTTAAGCCCAACGAGCAAGCCCACATATCTAGAAGTACTTTTAACACTCCCCCTCAAGGTGGGCATAGACACCAATCATCTCTAGCATGTCAACTACAAGAGAGAAAACCTTTTTTCCCATTATCCTAATCTACATGTATTCCTTTAAATCTAGTAAATGGAGTGCAGATTGTCTTGGACCATATAGAATCTCACACAAAGTGGATTGCTTTGTTTGCTCATGAAAGTACTAACAATAAATATGACTGCTGTATTGTCACAATACATAGCTAGGTTTAGACTAGAGTTAGAGACACACCAACTTTGCAGAATTTCTTTTCAACATACATTATCTCACAACCAGTATGGGCCATAGAACTGTATGTAGCCTTATCACTTGAACAAGAACAACAACCTGCTTTTTACTATGGCAACTAACTAGGTATCCGCCAAGAAATGTACAAAAACTCGAAGTTGATTTCTTGTCAATTCGACTAATAACACATTCTGAATCACAGAATTAGATGATGTCCCAATTATTGTTCTTATGGTAGCACAACCCTTTTGTATGACCAACTCTCGAGATATGAGAGAATATGCCAAACTACATTTTAGTGACATTGCCGTGGTTTGTCTAGATATCAAGCAACAACGATAATATCAGGGTGACTTACGATTACATAAATAAGTTTACCAACTGTTTTCTTGTATGTCTTATTATTGGAAAATATGGGTGGGGAGCCAACGTTCCATGGAACATTAACACTGAGATGTGTGCCTACTAGTTTGACACTAAGGGTACTAATGTCACTAAGGAGGTCTAGTATATACTTCCTCTTAGACACACTAGCACAAAACATGTATGAGCAACTTTATTCCTAATAGCATTGTAGTTTTCCATGATCTTTAGTAACAAATTGTCTGTACAACTACAAATATTGTTTTATTGTCTAAATCTAAGATGAGTCGATCTTGAGTAGACTGTAGCATAAATAACCAGCAAGAAAATGGTTCCTGAGGTTCTCCTTATTATAGAAAATGAGTGATAAGCATGGTATATATTTTGAGGCTTAGGCCTCATCTCACTGAGACAAAAATGCTTTGTTACGGCTCACACACTTTATAACCTTGTCTTCTGGTTGAGGTGACGAAGTAGGGCGCATTGTGCTTGATAATGTCGCTTGTGTTGGTATATCTGCAAAGGTTTGTTTTTATGTGCTCAGTCTCTATAGGCAGAGGCATGGGTGAGGGAAAAAGAGATGGCTAGACTAGAATATTAGGGGAAAAGGAATCTCAACATCATAATAATCAGGGGTGGTTTCAAAGAAGGTGACATTTGCACTGACGACCTTATTAGTGGTAACCCTTCTATGTACAAGAATCTCGAAAAAAAATCATTTCAGTGGTGCGTGATAGAAATTTTCATATCCAGGGCTTAGAACATTGGTAAACTAAATACAACCAAAATATGTGGTTGGAAAGGGAAAGGGCTTGATGTATGGTGTATAAGGAAAAACGAAATCTTATTTATGACAGAGGAGGGCATTTGGTTGACTAGGAAGCAACTACTGAGTACAACTTTAGGCTTAAAATGTTTTTGAACATCAATCTAATAAATGAATTTTGGCAACATCCAAAAGGTGGGTTTATTAATATTATGCAACCCTCATTTTTCTGTTGTGTGCCAAAGATATCTTGTGGATGGCTCCTTGGTCCACATGGAAGGTGTTTAGATCATGCTGGATCAATTCCAGCCCATTATTGATTTCCAGAATGTTAGAGAGTCTATATTAGCCTATTTAGTTAATAGGTTAATTAGTTAGTGGCCTTTAGTGTCTCGGCCCGTTTAGATTACTTACGTCCTAAGTCTTAGGGTGTCTCCCCTCTCCTATATAAAGGAGAGGGCGTCCAGTCTTGTATTCATCCCATTGCATTGAATTCAATATAATCTTATTCTCTACATGGTATCAGAGCGTGTTCACTCTTGAGGGAACCCTAGCCGCCTTCGCTTCCCTTCTCTCCTAGCCGTCGAAGAACACAGCCCCAGGCCGGCCACCGCCTCTCTCTGAGAGAGAAAAACAGGGGGAGAGCTCGCCTGCAGGCGGCTGTCACCGTCGCCATGGCTTAGGCCGGCTGCCCGCTAGGCACTTTCGACCTCCATGGCTCTTTTTCTCCCACTTTCACATAGATCTGTATGTCAGCACTAATTCCCGACATGCAATCTATGTTTTCCAAATCCAAAGCTGACCGCCGGTGATCTCCTTTCCGGCCATCACGTATCCGATGCCATCATCACCTACGTCTTCTGTCGGCCAGCAGCCATCAGTTTGTTGGCCAACATCACCCAACTTTCTCGAAGAGTCGCTGCATCCCGTGCAAGTGCTGCCCGTATCCAGCAACAACGTCGCCACTCCCCAACGCCATCACTATTCGTCCAGCCGGCTCCGTCTTCCGCAATAGCCGCCACCGTCGTAGCAATTTGCGCAGCCCATCAACAATAACCGCCGGACAACAGCAGATAACACCACCGCAAATCACAGTGGCCATCGCCTCTACCGCTGCATTGCGCCGATGTCCTCAACATCAGCCTTCGCCACCGCTCATGGAGAGGCTCCACCCTTGGCTCCGCATGCGGCCTTATGGCCTGCAATATCTCCAGAGTCGCGCATGAGACCTTTATCATCTCCTCCGTTGCGGCCAAGTGCTACATCAACTGAGCGACACAATCCAACCATCTACTGCTCGTCATCTCGCTGCTACAGCCACAGTAGGCACTAGCCATCAGCCAATTCGATCAGACACCACTCTAAGCCAAACTGCTACTGCCACCCATTATCTATGCCCATTAAGCTACTGACTACCGCGGGCGATCACCCAACCTTCTCCACCGCTACCAAACAACCCCAATATTTTTACTGCCCCCTATACAATATGCCTGAAGCTATTTAGATTCTTAATCAGTCCTATCTTTTGCTAATCAGATCCAATTTTAAGCCTAATCTGATTTTTCGCGGGGGGTTTGCCCCCACACCCCCGGATTTGTTGCCCTAACCGGCCAAACAAATCCCCTTTTTTGGGTCGGGATTAGATCCATTTAATTTTCAACCTGAATCTTACATTGACCCATTTAGCATATTCTCTCCGGTTATCGATTTCATTCTCCACATATTACATCTCCATATCACAAATTCCTCTCAAATCCACCAATTCCTTTCCCACCCACCCATCATGTGTGTATCCCTTTTTCCACGTGCGGGGGTCATGTATCCATTTCTCCACACCAAATACTCACTCTTGTCGTATTTGGTGTGCGGGGGGGGGGGGTGGTGGATAGTGAGGAGAGGAAGAGATGAGGAGAGAGAGTGTGTGTGAGAGAATATGTATGAGAGAGAGTATGAGAAGATGATGATATATGTATTCATGCTATATACGTTCCAGGCTATTATCTTCATGGAGCTTCATTCAGCACACCTGTTCTCTACTTTCAGACAACATTATCACTCTTGCTGCATTCTTGAGAGACAGATGGGTGCTTCTTTAGACTTCTCAGAAGTTCAACAATTTCAAGCCTGCCAAGTCTACATCTGCAAGGTTGATTCATCCAGTTTTATCGTCACCGAGTTATTTTTATCACGTCTCTTCGAGCTGCATCTGCTGTATTAGCATCGCCTTCCGCTGATCTTCTTGGGACTTTCCTTGATGGAAGATATCTCCTTTCCTGTCAAACCCCCAAGGTTCACGCGATAGAGTTATGGTACCTGCATTGTATTAGCAGCATATCGTCCGTTCATGTTTGTGCCACGTTATGCACGTCTTCTCAGATGCTTTGAAGACACCACTACTGCTACATCATCATTGGAGATCCGCGTTCGTGCCGCATTAAGTATGAATTCCAGTGAAGATGATGTAGTCATGGTGTTGAGGATCGTCTGCTCCAAGTGGCGAATTACTGCTGCAGTATTCAGGTTCCATTTCAGATGTTCTTCATTCTAGATGCGCTCCAAAAGACCTTCATCAAAGCTCGAGGACCTCCAGCCTGCATAATACAATTTCAATGAAAAGAGGCGTCATTGTATAATTCAGGGGGAGTATTAATTAAGGGGGAGTATCAATTTTTGTATGGGGAGTGATATTTATCTTTTATCTTTCATTTATCATTTCTTTTATCGTTTTATCGAGTCTTGTAACCTCCAAGCTTTGGACGTGTTTCACCCATACTCCAGCTTGAGGGGGAGTGTTAGAGAGTCTATATTAGGCTATTTAGTTAATAGGTTAATTAATTAGTGGGCTTTTGTATCTCAACCCGTTTAGATTACTTGCGTCCTAAGTCTTAGGACGTCTCCCCTCTCCTATATAAAAGAGAGGACGTTCAGTCTTGTATTCATCCCATTAATATAATCTTATTCTCAACACAAAGTTTTGACAAGTGAGGAAATTTGAGTCTTCATCTCAACAAAAAAAGATATTTGTAGTGGGCAAAACTTAAGATCTATCTTTGGGA
This sequence comes from Alisma plantago-aquatica, assembly GCA_963693085.1. Classification (NCBI taxonomy): domain Eukaryota; kingdom Viridiplantae; phylum Streptophyta; class Magnoliopsida; order Alismatales; family Alismataceae; genus Alisma; species Alisma plantago-aquatica. The sequence continues at coordinate 1,111,071,623 of OY856409.1, forward strand.
CTTCTTGAGAATCAAAGAGAAAAAACTTGTATCCAAAAACACTGGGCATCTTGCAAGGTCCCCACACATCCATGTATTGAATAAAAACTTGCGGTACTTGATAAGGTCTTTTTTTCTTAAAACATTCAAATTTGTTTGCCTAATTGACAAATTTACATTCAATACAAGAATTGGACAATTGCAGAATATACATCTAGATTTGGAAAGTGAGGGATGCCCAAGTCAGAATTGCCTGGGAAAAGTTGACGCCGATGAATATTTTTAGCTAGGATATTTATTTACACATTTTCTCATAAAATCTTTATACCTGTAAAAACATGTACAAAAACACTTCTACGGATGTGGGTACTACAAATTGGACTACCAATCCTTTTTGGACGGCAAACCCTAATATACTAAATGGAAAATCATAAGATGTTGACAATCACATATTTATCGGTAATGTTAAATGCTCCTTAAGAGAGAAATCGACCCCTTATCTAACACCAATGATATCAAAAGTAAAGGAAAGAAATGATGATGGTTTTCCTCAAATACGTACCATGCTTTTGAATCTTTTGTGCATCTATTCAAGATGCTGCCTAGCCTGCCTTGAAGTTATTAGAAATATTACTGGTTATTGGAGAGGCCCAAATAAGATGAACATAATGGCGATTGCCATTAGTCCAAACAAATAATAAGATGTCAACATCTCTATGAGTGGATACCAAAATCTGTGTTCCAAGATAGGCGACATGAGTTTCTTTTGTGGTTGATATCCAGGCGTGAGAAATAAAAGACAGAAACTTGTGCCACATCGTGGAAAAATTTGAATCTTGGGCGAGTGACAGTGCACAACATGGTTACTAAAAGATATAAACTCTGCGGAATGATAATGGGGGCAACGCTCGTTGTCTGGATATAGAAGGTTCATGACTCAGTAATGTAGAATAGTTTGATACTCAACATGTACAATGGATAATCCATGACCATGAATAGGGAAGGTAAGCCTTAAAGCGCTGGAAGACCATGTTGTAGTAGCATGTGCCAATATAGACTCGTGTCTTCAGGCTTGCTGGAAGTTTATATGATAAATTGAACAAGCAAAAGGACAGTAGTACATCACATATTGAAATGTAAGCAATGTCAAATGGGGTATCAGAATGAACATAACCAATCTTGCGTAGAATATGGTTCCAAGGCTTTATTGTTGAGAGGCAACATTTATGTAGCTACCAATGTCTTGAGCAGTTATTATGAACTTATGACCAACCCTTTGAGACACATAGGTAGTGTGGCTAGGGGCATGGAAAGAGATATCGACGATACCGTTGGTATACCGACCGGTATACCGATATCGACGACATCGGTCATCGGTTCACACAAACCTTTCGTTGGGATTGCAAATATCGGTAAACCGATGATATACCGCCAAATATCGCCAAATATCGCTAAATATCGCCAAATATCGCCAAATACTGCCAAATATCGATGAAATTTACTGGTATACCGACATATATACCGATTTTTGCGTTCTTAAGTCTTTTTCTGTTGTTTGAGAGGAGGAAATGGTGGAGCAAAGGGATCTCAACAACTAGGGATCAGATAAGTCTAATCTAAAGTGTTCCTTTATGTTTTCTACCATTTCTCTCATTTACACGTCATCTATCTCAATTAAAATGTAAATTCGTCCCAAAATGCCTTAAATTGGCAAAGATCTCGCCATCTGCTTTTTTATGTCTTCCTAATTGTATGTGTTTGTAGATCTACAACACTTTCTCATAATCTACATAATAATCATAGTAATATACCTAAATAACCACGAAATATAAGTATAATTTGCTATCATTTTTAGTAGTAAGCTAATAAGTATACATATGTTCTTCTAACTAGTATTTTTATCATACAAAGAAAGAAAATGTGCTAGTTCGCAACACAACAAACAAATATTGTAAAAAAAACATAGATTTTGTAACTTTCTAGTCTTATATTTGATTATACATGGCACTTGCTACATATATCCCACAAGATGGACATGGTTGACATGGTAACTAGACTTTTAAATTATCACATCCCCACGACATGCATATGGTGGGCATGGTAATAATGGCTTTTATACTTATCCCGCTATTGTGCATAATCCATGGAGAAACTCACTACTGCATATCAAGATCCTGTGCTACAAACAACAATAGAGAAAAGGTGTCACAACAGTGATGGTGCCTAACTTCCTTGACAGTCATGAAGTTAATTGTCAAAGTCACACATTGAAGAAGAGCAATAGAAAGCCCTGGTGTATATTTTCTTTTAGAATCTGATATGATGCATATGGAGACATAGTACTGTAAAATTCTAAAACATATCGTGTTTAATTACATAATACGAACGAGTATTATACACTTATATAGTATTGTACATGACTTGTATGAGCAACACGTAACTTGATACCACCAACCTTACATAATGTACATGTCGTGGGAGCAATATGTCAACCATATCAACTCAATATTGTATGGAGAATCAGTGTGTAACTCGACATACAACTGATATGAGTTAGTAAGTTACTATGCTATTTATGTGTTGTAAATTGGATATTATTGCATAAGTGTGTGTATTTATGTTTATGGATTGTGCTAGTAAAATTTCAAATCTTAATTCCAGTATTTTGTCATCGAAATCCTTCATCGAAATCTGCAGAAAACAGGATAGGTTCCCTACCTCCCACATGATGGACCCCCCCCCCCCCCCCCCCAACATACCCAATATATAATTTTATTGCATAAAACGTTGCATCTAGGTGTTGAGACCTCGCCTGTAAAATTTCATGATTTAATTCGTTCATTTAGGCGTCGATAAGTCCAGGATTGCATCTGTCGATATTTCCGTTGGTATACCTGTAAATATCTATTTCCACGTCGTCGATAAGGCGTCGGTATCGGCATTTAATTCCTTGGCTAGGGGCCACTACAGATCTCAGTGTAATCAGAACTGGTTTGGACCGGCTGGTTGGACCGTTTGGATCGAGAACCAGTGCTAAAACTGGTCCTGTCAGGCCTAAGACCCATAAAACGTCCCAAAACCGGGAGGAACCTGCCAGAAACCGGTCCGACCAGTAAAATCTGCGGAACCGGACTGTCAGCCAGAACTGGTTATTTGAAACTGCTGTGTTACTGTGATTCATGTTTGTCACACATGCCACTTAAACCCTATTGCAATACCCCACTCCCTGTCTCCTCCCAAACTCCAAATCTCTCCCATGAGAGCCCTAGCAATGGTTACTCCCCCTCTAGACAGGGGCAGGCATCCTTCTCTTTCTTCTTTCTTGTGCCTGTGAGAGCTCCAGCCTCAAGGAAACGCCAACAACATGCTCTCTTCAGCCGCTAATAGCAAGTTTCCTAAACAACAACTTCTCTCCAGCATCGACATCAAGTTTTCTACAGTTCTAGTTCATATTTTCTGATGCTTTCTCATGTTAGTTGCTCCACTGCTATGTGTTTTAGGGGGAGTGATCTTTGTATGGGACGAGTATATCTTTCTTTTTATAATTTGAGTTTGTATGTAATGTTTCTGTCATCCTTTTCAAGCTGCACATGTGCTTCACCCATGCTCCATCTTGAGGGGGAGTATTAGAGTATGTAATGGTTACATTTGTTTAGTCCCATATTGCTAAGTACAAGAGTGCTACCATGTCTAGACTCCTATTTATACAGGCCTTGTAATCATTTATGAAGATTTCTCGATTCTCATTATAATCATATTATCAATCTTACACCTGCAAACTGCAACACCCTTATATCAGTGGCTGCTAGAAGCTCCTCTGTCTCCTAATTGTTGTTGAGTTGGCCACCTCTTGTCGAGATGTTTGCTGCCAACTCAATAAGTGCTAGTTCTGCTGCTTCTCCAAGGTTCCAGCACAACGGGAAAGTTCTCATTTTTTATATTTCTTCATTGGATTCACCTACTGAATTTTTCCATCTGCTGCATACATATTTTTCCTTCTTCAAAATGTTTTCTTCCCCTTCAAATGATGTTCTCATTTTTTTAATTTCCTTTTTCTTTTAATGATTTTGTCCTCTCCAACGGCCGCATCCACTATTCATATTTTTATCATTTTCTTCCTCTACATAATCTATTGGTATACTTTTCCCTCGCTATGAATTTTCTTCTTCTCATGTTTTATATCTTGTCTGTAATTTTAGCATCTGAAGTTTATACATGACATCATGGTTGACTTATGATTGAACCAATCTGACCACTGGTTGGACCAGTTAATTGGGAGCCAATATCCTCAACGGTTCGATGACCGGTCCCGTTTTAATAACATTGATAACTCTCCAAATTCTTGGCAATCACCAACAATGATGCACGTCAAGAAACGTCACAATCCACAATCAAAGACATCTAAGGCTAAAGCAATAGAATCCGATGGCGCTATTTGAAGTGAAAGCATCGATTTTGACATCCCAATGCACGATCTAAGGAGAAGAAGTCCACTATGTGGACCATTGAGCAAGGTAAGGATCCATCACAATTAGGGATTTGACAAGGGTTTCCTCACCAATTCTGTGGCCAAGATCAGATAAATGGAGTCTGGACAGCCAAGAAGCTTCACACCCCACATAGGCCTAGACATGTCAATGAGAAAAAGTCACAACTAAGGCTCTTCACAAAATAATTCTGTCTCAGTTATTTTGACATGAAAACGTGGGCTCAATTTTTAAAATAATAGTTACGGCCTTTGTCACTTCAACATTATCATTGATGAGAGTGCCATCATCTAGGTAGAAAGCTAACAAGTCATGATGGCATTCTTATATCATCATCATCTAAGCCTCAATCCCAACCATGTTGGGATCACCTACTTGGATTCTTCTTATCTGATCAACTATGTTATGGGTCATATACTGATCAAGATGTAAAGATTCAAAATCTCTTGTTATAAGCTCTTCCTAAGTTAATTTAGGCCAACCTCTTCTTCTTTTAATTGTGCTGGACTCGATAGCATTGCTTCGTATAGGTGCGTTACTCAGTCTACGCTGCACATCTCCATACTATCTCACTTGGCTCTCGTGCAACTTGTCCGCAATGCTCGACACCCCTACTTTGTTCCTAATGTCGTCATATCTCATGCGATCTTTTCTTGTCTTCCCACTCATCCATCTCAACATACACATTTTGGCCACGTTCATCTTATTGAGACCATGTTTCTTCACCGCCTGACATTCACTCCCATATAGCATGGCTGGCCATGTAGTTGTTCTATAGAACTTGCTTTTAATTTGAGAGGCATCTTCTAATCACATAATGATAATACTCCAGTTGTACTCCATTTCCACCATCCTGCAGTGATACCCAAGTAATGAAATTCTTTGGTACACCCACTCCGCCCAACCTGGCCCCACCATTTACAATGCTAGATTGGCTAAAATTGCAATGCTATACTCAATTTTGCTTCTACTAATCATCAATCCATTTGATTCCAAAGTATATCTCCAAACTTCAACTTTATCATTGAATTCATCATTTGTTTTGCCAATCAACACAACATCAACAATAAATAACGTGCACTAAGGAATATCATCATGAACATGCTTTGTCAAGTCATCCATGTCAAGAAAGAGTAGATGTGACCTAAGTGTTGATTCTTGATGTACCCCAACTGTAAATGGACATGTTGGCTTCTCTCCTCCTAGAGTCTTAACACTTGCACTTGAGCTATCATACATGTCTTTAATCAAGTCAATATATTGGATTAACACCGTTTTTCTCCAAAACCATCCATCACACTTCCCTAGAATTTTATGATAGAGCATGCTTATAAAACCTTACAGCTTGTATAACTACGACTCTAGAGGCCGTACATGTATAACAAAAACTCAAGTTGGGAAACACATAATAAATTTGCTTGCCCGGACCTCAGTGTACAGTAACAAAGCATAATCTTTGTCCCTATATGCTTTGTCTCCAGAGGAGGTGACACAAATGTCACCTACCTCCTAGATCCTTCACAGAGACATTAAATGCCTCCTTATCTAGGGATACTTTCCTCCTTGTTGATCTTCTCCGCCACTGTCGGGGTCACTTTGCTTCTCCGCAGTGATATGATATAATGTTAGAGACATCTATCACTTACCATATAACAAACAATTATAAGAAACAATTAAACAGTTTGATATATGAAAACTATCATTGTACTTGGGGAGTACACACCCATCTATACATGTATCCTTGACCAACTTGTAAGAGATATTAGGTACTGTATATATTTCAGTCTTATAGTTACATGTCACATCAAGAGCATATCAATGTTTGGTGCCAATTAAACCTAAACAAATATGCTACTTGGCTGATGTATATATTATTATACACTGGGCAGATTGAGGCGTACCGCTCAATTCGGTTGTTGGATGCTATTAAGCCATCCTAGCAATCCGCACAAGATCTAAGGATATTTGAATTTTCTAGATCTCTCCTCACAACCTCATGTTGAAGCAAGGTAACTATAAGGTAGAGAGGTCACTGATTGAGTCCACTGTGGATATATGCTTAAAGCAGATCCACCAATCTCAGGCCCATCCTGGGTACACAGGTTGCAATGCCAAGCTTAGGGTAACAACCCTTTATACCATGTTCCAACTTTTCATTACAACTCAAATGCCGTTCCTCGTCGGACCATCGACCTTTGCCGAGTCCCAAACATCATTTAGCCCCTGTTTGGTTCGAGATCGAGATTACGAAGTCCGGACTGGGTTAGTCGATAGATCCAGATTAGTTTATCTGGATTCAATCATGTTTTTGTTTGGCAACCCAATCCCATTGGAAGCACTCATTAAATTGGACTGGCCTCGTAACTTGTGTTTTTCAGTCTGGCATATAAAAAAAATAACACAAAAGACAGAGCTAAATCCGGACTGGGATCCGGAAATCCTGCTGCTAGCAGGACTGACTTGGTCTGGATTAGAGGATTATGGAACCCAAAACGGACCCCGTCAGTCCAGTTTTTGCCAAACAGAACAAGACTGGATCCTAAGTGGGTTAGTCGGGATTAGCGCCTACGTGGCACAAAAAGACAGCGCCCAGTCCGAATTGGATCCCAAACCAAACAGGGGCTTAAAGACAATAGGGTATAATGACCCCAAGCCAAGGAAGAAAATATCCGATTTTGATGCCGTTTCGGTGGCCACAAAAATAGAAATTTATCGAAATTCTGACAGAAATTTTGACGAATGCATTCCTGGCGTTTCAAGGACAAAATTAACAAATGAAATTATGAAATTTTGCCAGAATTATCTACTAGTGCAAATCTACTCAAATATGCAATAATGTTTCATATCGATATTGGAGGTTGGGGTCTCCTCAATTGTAAGTGAAGGACCCTGAACTATTTTGATGGGGATTTTGATGGAGAATTTTGATGTCAGTTTTTAATGATGAAATCAATGAATTAAGTCATCATAGTTTGCAAGCACAATATATAGACTTAAAGCCACAAAGCTAAGGAAAAAAATATGCTCTAGATAGTCCATATCCATATAGTACATTAAAAAGAGAGAAAAAATCCAATGGTTAGTGTGTTTTGACAGTGCATCTGATGTCTGATGGTCATTCGTATGGAAATAATGTGCCGAAATTTTGAAAATTTCGCTGAAATGTCAAACTATGCCCCAAGCGCCCTGTATATTCGCTAATGTATGGGTTCGAGCATCTTCTCACAACTTTATGTTGCTATAAGATATACTCGTTTTACTATTCCGCCTAATGACTAAGGGAACTAGATCTACAAGGCTCTACTTCTTACATTTCTCTTTATTAGTTAGATTCGTTATCCTACAACTATATCAAGCAAGGTATAAATAAAGCCATCAATGAAAGACTGGTAATCATGTTAGCAACAACTTCAGATGATCTAAAACATATAGTTACTGGAATCTAATTTCTCATAACATGGCATATAACTACATCTCTCTTCATGTCGAGGCTTTTCCATATAACCCTAGCCGTCTGTGGCTTAGGGTTATCCCATCCCGTGGGTTTTTTCCCTTCTTTTTGAAGGGTTTTCCACGTAAATCCTATTTTCATGTGTCGTTTGATCTTATAGCTCTATTTATCATGGTATCAGAGCCTTAAGGTCTTTTTTTCTTGTTGCTGCCGAGCTGCTACAGTACCACTTGCATTGTAGCAACGTCGATACTGTGGAGACTTCTATCGCTTCTTCTGCAAGGATCTGCTCCAACCAAGGATTTCCCTTCCTTTTCTCTTGGTCCTAGTGGCCAACAGTTATGCAACCGAGGCAGTCCTTGGCCTTGATAGGGGCTTCGTGCTCTAGTTTTTTTCGGATCCGGTAACTGCCTGTTCTGCCCCCATCTTCAAACACCCCCAAGTGGTGGTGGGGGGTTATTGTCTCCCTGGAAACATGTCCCTGGAGGCCGTCTCTAACCCTACTCCCTTCCCCCAAAGGCGTTCAGCAAGGGGAGGTGTCAAGTAGGGTCTGGATCTATCTTTTTCCAAGGCTGTAGGGCTGATTTTACTGTAGCAACTGCTATTTTGTACATCAGATATTTTTTTTCTTCTGATCTACTGCAAATTTTTTGGCCCTCCTTCCATTCTTTGGGGCTGATTTTTATCATCTACGCTGTTGTTTGTCTTGTTCATAATGGCCGAAGAAAACAAATCGATGGATCTTCTAAAATAATAACATCATTATGCATATAACATCAACGAAGTTAAATCGATCCAACTATCTTCTTCGGGTTGCTGCTGCAGAGATGGCCATAGCTGGACGTGGACGAGTTGGTTATATCAATGGAACCAAAAAGCCACCGACACAAACAGAAAAGGCTTGGGATACTTGGTATCTTGAAGACAATCAAGTAAAGTCTTGGATTGTTAACTCTGTTTCTCCAGATCTACTACCATTAATTCTTCGTAAGAGGACAACCTGTGATATATGTGAACTCTCTAAGCATCGCCGTGCTTCCTTTGATACATCTAGCAATACAATACCGATATTTTTTCCTTGGTTCACTCTGATGTTTGGGGCCCTGCCCTTGTTGTTTCTATGGGGGAGTATCGTTATTTTGTGAGTTTTATTGACGATTATTTCCGATGTACTTTTATATATCTGATGAGGAACCGATCTGATATTCCTAGGATTGTTCAAACCTTTATTGCTATGGTGGAGAATCAATATAATACTACTGTAAAAAGATTTTGTTCTGATAATGCACCAGAGTATCTTGACAAAACTATTAAATCCTTCTTTGATTCCAAAGGCATTGTTCATGAAACATCATGCAGTTATACCCCACAACAGATTGGGGTTGCAGAACGGAACAACAAACATCTGCTTGAAGTTACCAGAGCATTGCTTTTACAACGGAACGTTCCACAACGTTTTTGGGGAGAGGGTGTTCTGACTGCATCCTTTCTCATAAATCGCATGCCTAGTAGTGTTCTTTGTGGATCTACACCCATATCCTTGGTATCTAAAGATAAACCTCATTTTTCTCTCCCTCCAAAGGTTTTTGGGTGTCTATGTTATGCTCATGTCTTACAGCCCGGTAGATCAAAATTTGAACCTCGTGCTATTCATGCTATTTTCTTGGGATATTCTTCTACTCAGAAAGGATATAAGTGTTTTGATCCTACCACAAGGAAACACTATGTCACCAAGGATGTAACTTTTCATGAGATGTCACTTATTTTGTGAACAAGCCTCCTCTTCATGGGGAGAACTGCTGTAATGAAGAGGATCCTTGTATTTTGATAAATTGTGAACCTTCTTCTACAACTCTAAATGGAAGCAACAGTCAGGGGGAGTCTAGGATTGAAAGTAGAGAAAGATTTGGTCAAGTATATGAGAAGAGACCAAGAATTTCAACCAATCCCAATCCATCTTCTCTTCACAAACCAAGTCAATCCTCCAGTGCTGACGAGATGTAGGATGATCCGGAAAATATTTCTCACGAGGTGCAAGATGATACAGAAAATATTTTTGATGACCGACCTATTACTCTTAGAGATATGTTACCTTCTCCCGTCTAGTACTCGATATCAGTGTTTTCTGTCCTCACTTGCAATGTCTTCTGTTCCTAGGTGTGTTGTGGAAGCCTATCTTGATCCAAGATGGGTCCAAGCTATGAAGGAGGGGATGAATGCTCTTAAAAAAATCAAACTTGGGATGTTGATGATAAACCCACAGACGCTCATATTGTTGGATCCAAGTGGGTATACACCATCAAATATAAAGCAGATGGAACCGTGGACAGATATATAGCCAGACTGCTTGCTAGAGGCTTCACTCAAAAATATGGAATAGATTATCTAGAGACCTTTGCTCTTGTTGCAAAAATGAACTCTGTTGATTGTGTTGGCCATTTCCGTTCACTTGTCTTGGAAATTACACCAACTAGACGTGAAGAATGCCTTCTTGAATGGGGATCTTGTTGAAGAAGTTTTCATGCAGATGTCGCCTGGATATAAGTAGGAAGGAAAATTTTGCAAAATAAAAAAAACGCTTTATATGGTCTTAAACAGTCCCCACATGCTTGGTTTGAAAGATTGAAGGTTTTCATGAAAAAGTTAGAGTTTTTGCAAGGAAATGGTGACCACACACTCTTTGTTAGAAGGACTACTAGGAATTGCACCTTGATGCTTGTTTATGTGGATGACATGATAATTAATGGGGATGATGAGGATCAGATCTTGGAGCTCAAAAATAAACTTGCAGATGAATTTGAAATCAAAGATCTGGGGAAACTAAAATATTTTTTGGGAATTGAGATAGTGAAGTCTAAAGATGGTCTTAGCTTGTGCCAATGCAAATATGCTTTCGATATCCTCCAAGAAACATGGAAATTGGGGTGTAAGCCGGTTGATACTCCTATTGAGAAAAATCACAAGCTAAGTCTAAAAGATGGAAATCCACTTAATCATGAACAAAAGAGCAGTTATCATAAACTAGTTGAAAAGCTTATATATCTTATTCTTACTAGACCTGATATAACATATTCTGTCAATATTGTAAGTCAATTTATGCATGCTCCTACTGACTCTCATCTTCGTGCCATTTATCGTATTCTTGCATATTCAAAAAGCAAACCTGGCAAGGGCCTCCTCTACACTAAAGGTGATGAGCTAAAGATTGAATGCTTCACTGATGCTGATTGGGTCGGTTCTTAAGATGACAATCGTTCTACTTCTGATATTGTGTTTTCTTGGGAGGAAATCTTGTCATTTGGAGAAGTAAAAAACAATCAGTTATTGCTCGATCTAGTGCAGAGGCTGAATATAGAACACTCGCCTTAGGGGTCACTGAAATGCTTTGGGTCCAAGTACTTTTATCTGATATGGGCATCATTTCAAAAACTCCCATGATGTTATATTGTGAGAATAAGTCTGCCATTAATCTTGTTAATAACCAGTGTTGCATGACCGAACCAAGCACGTGGAATTAGATCGACATTTCATCCATGAAAAGATTGATGCTGGGATTTTGTGCCTACCTTATGTGAAGACAAGCGAGCAAGTTGCAAACATTTTCACAAAAGTCGTGTTTGTCTCCACCTTTGCTGATTCTGTTTGCAAGTTGGGCATGTATGACTTGTATGCCCAACTTGAGGGGGAGTGTTAACTTGTCACTATGTTTATGGGCTAGGGAGATGGTCCATTTACTTATTGTTATATGTTTTGCTGTGTAGATGGATCTTGGAGGTGGATTCATTTAACGTTTTATTCTATATATTGTAAGATCTCCCCCATGTATTTGTGAGACAAAGAAGAAGAAAGAAACCCTAGCCGTCAGTGGCTTAGGGTTATCCCTTCCCGTGGTTTTTCCCTTCCTTTTGAAGGGTTTTCCATGTAAATCCTGTTTTCATGTGTCGTTTGATCTTATAGCTTTGTTTATCAGTAACCATAACATGCAATTCATATTCTTGACATACTAAGTTTAATATGAAGATACCGTCTTTTAACGTTTTCAGGAAGTATTAGAATAAGATCTGACATGCATGAACATAGTAGGTAATAAATGAGTCAAATGTTTATAACTCGCCTGATGAAAGCGGAGACGAGTCCACTCACGAAGAGCAATGGTGGAGCCTCAAGCTTCACAACAAACTCTGAAACTGAAAGCAAACTCTCCAAGATCTAAGCTCCTCCTCCTAACATGCTCTAAGCAGCCGATCCACAACCTAAAAGCAACTAGAGCAAAGATACAGAAGGGAAAATAGGGTATAAGACTCAACAATCAAAACTCTAGGGAAAAACCACGTAGTAAACGACCATGGAAAGAAAGAAGATGGTAAATCGTCAAGAGAACAAAGGATCATAGTTCTACTTACACGGATCTAAGTTAGAAGTCACCAGGAAACTTGTCCTCCATCAACAAATAAGAGAACAAAGGCAAACAATGTCGGAGACGAAGACTCATCGGCTGACATCACAGATGGCGTCTTGCTTCATCGTGGCACTTTGAGGTTCAACTCGCTCAAGTCAGGCGAGAAGGACAAGGGGGTATATATAGCTTAGAGGAGAGAGAAATGGTGGTCAAAGCTATCCTACTGTCGTCAAAGCACCCATACCTTTGTCGGTCTGTCGTCTAATCGGTAGACAGACACCGACATTCCATGGGTATACAAGTTCAGAAGCCCTGATGTAGACTGCCTTGCTATGTCATTGGTCGACGCAAGGAGAGATCTCGTCAGTAGTTATCGTCAAGCTCCTAGGAAAACCATCGGAACATGCACTCCAGAAACATCATTGGTAGAGCTTAGCAACAAAACGATCAGTACATGACACATGCTTTCCATCAACACACAACCGATGAAAACCCACCTCTTTGCCTGCCAACTGTTTCGTCGGTAGTCAACAGAAGAAAGCACAAAAGGTCACCAGACCGATCACTTCTATTGGTCCTCAACCGATGGAGAGACAGAACCACTCCGTCGATCCTTAATCGACAAAAAGCCAGGCACACTACCATCGGTCCTCTACCGATGGAACTATAGACCACTTCCACCGGTCTTAAACCGATGGAAAGGCAAGAAAGCTTGATTTAATCATCTAAGTGCACCCACTAAGATTTGCCATGGGAAATGTCAGACCCTTGACCTAGCTTAGCTTCTTATTCCTGTTTTTCTATCTTAATCACATGTCTTGATGCTTGCTTTGGTGTTTTTTCAGTTAGCGCTTTGTTGGGGAGTCTAGGTGCAAAGTACATACATTTGAGGGTTCCCTTGAAGTTTCGACATAGCATGTTTCCTTTGCTCTCTTCAGCAATCATGGAGAACACATGGTTGCATTTGACATACTTTTAGATTGGCCCTCAATTTGATCTAAATCCTCATTATGATTAATATTCAATTTTCCGCTTAAAATCAACTCTACCAAGTTATAGTAACATATTCATCTGATATTTGTTCATTGGCATTTGAGTTACATAACACTAGGGTGTCTATTTGTTTTTTCATTACCTGTTATTGTTTAGCCCTGACTTGAAACTGTTAATTTTATGCATGGTGAATAATGCACTACTGTGACTAATATATGGTGTGACTCTGTTCTAATTAAGCATTCGTTTCACAGTCCCATGTGAATACAGTCACCTTCGGCGATGAAACTGGACTTATAATTTATTCAGGAAGTGATGATAAGCTCAACAAGGTGAGTTTGGATTTCAGATTTTTCATTCTAATTATGAATAATGAGTGACTAGTGGTTTAATTGTTCTAGTTGTTCAGAGTTATATTTAACTTTTACCAAATTAGATAGCTTAATTAAATTTAGTCTACTGAGATTTGACACATTGTTTTTCATTGTCGAGAATTTGAAACTGTTGGATAGTTTATTTTACGTGCTCTCTTGCAAAAACTACTCATGCAAGTCTAAATCTTATTCATTTATGCTACAGAAATTCATCAATTTGCTTACAAATGGATTAGTTGTAAATTGTGCTGCTTTCATTCTGATTACAGTAATTATCCTGAACATAAAGTACAGTAATTTATTTGTCATTGTTTGAACTACATTTTTGAGGATATCTATAGCTGTACGACACACACACACACGTAGTAAGTTTTAAAAAATTCTAAACCATTGATCTTCTTAATTATCATAAGAACATACTATACAATAAATTTTAGCTCATTTGGACACTTATAGGTCGTGCATCTAAAGGAGGCAAAAATCATGTATAGATAGACAAACACCATTGGTGTGTACGGCGCGATCTGTACACTGAAGTACACTGAAGTAGTTTTTTCATGATGCAATATTTTTTTCAAAAATCTAATTCGTTGATCTTCTTAAACATCTTGTGAATAGCTCATACGCAAAATTTGAGCACATTTGGACATTTATAGGTCATGTTATAAAGACCGCAAAGATTATGCATTTCAAATTAGTTTCGCGCGTCGATTTTGTTGCTCTTAGATGAGTGACTTACACTCATCCAAAATGGGCTCAAAATTTGTATGTAGCCTAATATAGTATGATGGTGAAGATCAATGGTTTACATTTTGTAAAAATGGTCTTGATATGCAAACATACTTGAGTCTATTCGTGCGATCTGTACACTCGAGTGTATTCTAGCCTGACTCTCTCTCTCTCTCTCTATATATAGTCAGGCTATGTACACTCGAGTGTACCAGAGGCACCGTACACCTCAGTCATTTTTGAAGATGTAATAAATTTTTAAAAAATCTAAACCGTTGATTTTCTTAATTATCATAAGAACATACTATATAATAAATTTTAGCTCATTTGGACACTAATAGGTTGTGCATCTAAAGGATGCAAAAATCATGTATTTCAAATTAGTTTTGTGCGTCGATTTTGTTGTCCTTGGATGAGTGACTTACACTCATCCAAATGAGTTCAAATTTTGTATGTGACCTATTATTATTGTAACCATGAAGATCAATGGATTAGATTTTGGAAAAACATGGTCTAGATAGGCAAACACTATTGGGGTGTACGATGTGATCTGTACACTCGAGTGTATTCTAGCCTGACTCTCTCTCTCTCTCTCTATATATATATATATATATCTATGTATGCATGTATCTCTCTCTCTCTATATATATATGTATATACCTATATATATATACCTATATATACCTATATATATACCTATATATATCTATATATATATATATATAGATATATATATACCTATATATACCTATATATATACCTATATATCTATGTATATATATATATACCTATATATCTATATATATATACACCTATATATCTATGTATACATATACCTATATATCTATATATATAGATGTGTATATATCTATGTATGTATGTATGTATGTATGTATATATACATATATATATATATATATATATATATACATACATATATATATATATATATATATATATATATATATATATATATATATATATATATATATATATATATATATATATATATATATATATATATATATATATATATATATATATATATATATATATATATATATGGGCGTTCATTCGTTGCCCGCACGGGTAACTTAGATTTTCGCTACCCTGCAGCCAAAAAAGTAACTCTCCTAGCAAAAAAAGTAAGTCTGCTGTCAAAAAAGTAACTATGGTGGCCAAAAAAGTAACTCTGCTGGCAAAAAAAGTAACTATGTACAAAATATACAGCATATATATATAAGGACGGGTTTTTTGATTTTGGAGGGGCAAATGATATTATTTTTGGCCAAAATTTTTTGGAGAGCTAGACAAAATAGTCCTCTACAAAAACAAAAACAAAAAATTTGAAAAAAAGTGGTCGGAAGGGTGGGCGGGTAGCTACCCGCGCGGGCAATAAAGATGGGCCCTATATATATATATATATATATATATATATATATATATACATAGATATATATATGTATGTACCTATATATATATGTATGAATGTATATATACATACATACATAGATATATACACACACACACATATATATATATACATATATGCATTTATATACATATATATATATATATATATATATATATATATATATATATCTATGTATGTACCTATATATCTATGTGTATATATCTATGTACCTATATATCTATGTATATATATACATGTATATATCTATGTATGTATGTATGTATGTATGTATGTATGTATATATATATAGTCAGGCTAGAATACACTCGAGTGTACAGACCACGCCGTACACCCCAATGGTGTTTACCTATCTAGACCATGTTTTTCCAAAATCTAATCCATTGATCTTCATGGTTACAATAATAATAGGTCACATACAAAATTTGAACTCATTTGGATAAGTGTAAGTCACTCATCCAAGGACAACAAAATCGACGCACAAAACTAATTTGAAATACATGATTTTTACCTCCTTTAGATGCACGACCTATAAGTGTCAAAATGATCTAAAATTTATTATATAGTATGTTCTTATGATAATTAAGAAGATCAACGGTTTAGATTTTTCAGAAATTTATTACATCTTCAAAAATGACTGAGGTGTACGGTGCCTCCGGTACACTGGAGTGTACACTAGCCTGATTCTCTCTCTCTCTCTATATATATACAAATATATATATATATACACACACACACACACACCAATATATATATATACACCTATATATATATATACCTATATATCTATATATATATGCACCTATATATCTATGTATATATATACCTATCTCTCTCTCTCTCTCTCTCTCTCTCTCTATATATATATATATATATATATATATATCTTCGCTACCCGTGCGGGTAACTATGATTCGCTACCCGTGCATCAGTTTTGTAATGGGAAGGTATGCATTTGTAATGAGACAATCCAAATTTGTAATTAGACGACCGAAATTGTAATACAAAGACTCGTTTTGTATTACAGCGCTGTTACAGTAATAAATATATATTTATTACTGTAACAACGCTGTAATACAAAACGAGTTTTTGTATTACAATTTCGGTCGTCTCATTAAAAATTTGGTTGTCTCATTACATATATGTGTCATCCCATTACAAAATTGATGCACGGGTAGCGAATCTTAGTTACCCGCACGGGTAACGAAGATATATATATATATATATATATATATATATATATATATATATATATATATATATATATATATATATGGGCGTTAATTCGTTGCTCGCGCGGGTAGCCTGGATTTTCGCTACCCGGCAGCCAAAAAAGTAACTCTTCTGGCAAAAAAAGTAACTCAGCGGTAAAAAAAGTAACTATGGTGAACAGAAAGTAACTACACGAATAAAAGAGTAACTCTGTACAAAATATACAACAGATATATATAAGGACGGGTTTTTTGATTTTGGAGGGGCAAATGATATTATTTTTGGCTAAAATTTTCTGGAAAGATAGACAAAATAGTCCTCTACAATTGCGGATTTTTTTTTGAAAAAAGTGGTCGGAGGGTGGGCGGGTAGCTACCCGCGCGGGCAATAAAGATGGGCCCTATATATATATATATCTGTGTTTGTGTGTATATATATGAGTATATCTATGTAAGTATATCTATATATATATCTATATATATAGATATGTGTATATCTATGTATGTATATCTATATATATCTATATATACATATATATATGTGTGTGTATGTATGTGTATCTATGTATATATATATATATATATACATATATGTATATATGCATATATGTATGTATATATACATATATATATACATATATATATACATATATATATATATATACACATATATATATATACATATATATATGTATATACATATATATATGTATATACATATATGTATATAAATGTGTGTGTATATACATATATGTATATATGTATATATATATATACATACATACATATATATATATATATATATATATATATATATATATATATATATATATATATATATATATATATATACACGCGTATATATATATATACACGCGTATATATATATATACACGCGTATATATATACACATATATATATGTATATATATGTGTGTATATATATATATACATATATGTATATATGTATATATACATACATATATATATATATATATATATCTATATATATATAGACATATATACATACATACATACATACATATATATATATATATATATACATACATATATATATACATACATTATATATATATATATATATATATATATATATATATATATATATATATATATATATATATATATATATATATATATATATATATATATATAGAGTCAGGCTAGAATACACTCGAGTGTACGGATCACACGAATACACTCAAGTGTGTTTGCGTATCAACACTATTTTTTGCAAAATGTAAACCGTTGATCTTCTCCGTCATACAATAACTAGGTTACATACAAATTTTGAGCCCATTTGGATGAGTGTAAGTCACTCATCCAAGGGCAACGAAATCGATGCACAAAGCTAATTTCAAATGCATAATTTTTGCGGTCTTCATAACATGAGCTATACATATCCAAATGTGCTCAAATTTTGCTTATGAGTTGTTCACGAGATGTTTAATAAGATCAACGGATTAGATTTTCAAAAAAAATATCGCATCATGAAAAACTACTTGAGTGTATTCCGCTCCGAATACACTCGAGTGTATTCTAGCCTGACTCTCTCTCTCTCTCTCTATATATATATATATATATATATATTCAGGCTAGAATACACTTGAGTGTATTCGGAGCGGAATAGACTCAAGTAGTTTTTCATGATGCAATATTTTTTTCAAAAATCTAATCCATTGATCTTCTTAAACATGCTGTGAATAGTTCATACACAAAATTTGAGCATATTTGGACATATATAGGTCATGTTATAAAGACCGTAAAAATTATATATACATATATATATGTACGTATATGTATATGTATATATATATACATATATATATGTACACATATGTATATGTATATATATACATATACATATGTGTACATATATATATATGTATATATATACATATACATATACGTATGTATATATATGTGTATATATATATATATATCAATGTATACGTATGAATATATATATACATATATATATATATATATATATACGTATGTACATACATATTTATATATATATGTATATGTACATACGTATATATATATATATATATATATATATATATATATATATATATATATATATATATATATATATATATATATATATATATATATATATATATATATATATATATATATATATATATATATATATACACATACATATGTATATATATATGTATACACATACGTATGTATATATATATGTATACACATACGTATGTATACACATACATATTTATATATATATGTATATGTACATACGTATTTATATATATGTATATGTACATACGTATTTATATATATATATGTATATATATATACGTATGTATATATATATACGTATGTATATATATATACGTATGTATATATATATATACGTATTATATATGTATTATATATATATATACATACGTATATATATATACATACGTATATATATATATATATATATATATATAAATACGTATATATATATATATACGTATGTATATATATATACGTATGTATATATATATACGTATAGTATATATATATACATACGTATATATATATATAACGTATATATATATACATACTATATATATATACATACGTATATATATATATATGTATATATATATACGTATAGTATATATATATTATATATATACATATATATATACGTATATATATATATATACGTATATATATATATATACATATATATATATATATACGTATATATATATACTATATATATACGTATATATATCGTATATATATATATATATATATATATATATATATATATATATATATATATATATATATATACGTATATATATATATATATACGTATATATATATATATATAACTATATATATACGTATATATATATTATATATATATTGTATATATATATATATATATATATATATATATATATATAGTATATATATATATATATATATTATATATATATATACGTATATATATATTATATATATATATACGTATATATACATATATATATACGTATATATACCTATATATATATACGTATATATACCTATATATATATACGTATATATATATAGGTATATATACGTATATATATATATATATATATATATATATACGTATATATATATATTTATATATATATACATATATATATATACGTATATATACATATATATATACGCATATATACATATATATATATATACGCATATATACATATATATATATACGTATATATACATATATATATATATACGTATATATACCTATATATATACGTATATATACCTATATATATACGTATATATACCTATATATATATACGTATATATACCTATATATATACGTATATATATATAGGTATATATACGTATATATATATAGGTATATATACGTATATATATATAGGTATATATCTATATATATATATATATCTATATATATGTATATATATACGTATATATATATATATTTATATATATACGTATATATATATATACGTATATATATATGTATATATATATATCTATATATATCTATATATATATCTATATATATCTATATATATATCTATATATATCTATATATATTTATATATATACGTATATATATATATATATATATATATATATATATATATATATATATACGTATATATATATACGCATATATATATACGTATATATATATATACGCATATATATATAGGTATATATATATACGTATATATATATACGTATATATATAGGTATATATATATACGTATATATATATAGGTATATATACGTATATATATATAGGTATACATACGTATATATATATAGGTATATATACGTATATATATATATATATATATTTATATATGTATATGTATATACGTATATATATAGGTATATATATATACGTATATATATATACGCATATATATATAGGTATATATATATACGTATATATATATATACGTATATATATAGGTATATATATATACGTATATATATATACGCATATATATATAGGTATATATATATACGTATATATATATATACGTATATATATAGGTATATATATATATACGTATATATATAGGTATATATATATACGTATATATATATATACGTATATATATAGGTATATATATATATACGTATATATATATATATATATATATACGTATATATATATAGGTATATATATACGTATATATATATATATACGTATATATATAGGTATATATATATACGTATATATATATTTATATATATATATATATATATACGTATATATATATATACGTATATATACGTATATATATACGTATATATACTTATGTACATATATATATAATACATATATAATACGTATATATATATATACATACGTATATATATATACATACGTATATATATATACATACGTATATATATATACATATATATATATATATAAATACGTATGTACATATACATATATATAAATACGTATGTACATATACATATATATATAAATACGTATGTACATACATATTTATATACGTATATATAGGTATATATATATATATATATATATATATATATATACCTATATATATACGTATATATACCTATATATATATACGTATCTATACCTATATATATATACGTATATATACCTATATATATATACGTATATATACCTATATATATACGTATATATATATATATATATACGTATATATATATACGTATATATATATACGTATATATATATATACAAAGATATATATATATATATATATATATATATATATATATATATATATATATATATATATATATATATATATATATATATATATATATACATACACGTATATATATATATATATGTTTGTATATATATATATATATATACATATATATATATATCTTTGTATATATATATATACAGATATATATGTTTGTATATATATATATACATATATATGTTTGTATACATATATATATATATATATATGTTTGTATATATATATACATATATATATATATATATATATGTATATATACGTGTGTGTGTATATATATATACGTGTGTGTGTATATATACGTATATATACATATACATATATATATATATATATATATACGTATATATATATATACATATATATATATGTATATATATATATGTTTGTATATATATATACATATATATATATATATATATATATATATATATATATATGTATATATACGTGTGTGTGTATATATATATACGTGTGTGTGTATATATACGTATATATACATATACATATATATATATATATATATATATATATATATACGTATGTATATATATACATATATATATATATATATACATATATATATATATACATATATATATATATATATATGTATATATATATATATATATATATTTGTATACATATATACACACACACACGTATATATATACACACACACACATATATATACATATATATATATACACACGTATATACATACATATATACACACACGTATATACATACATATATGTATATATATATGTATATATATATATATATATATATATATATATATTATACACACACACGTATATATATACACACACACACGTATATATACATATATATATATACACACGTATATACATACATATATACACACACGTATATACATACATACATATATCTACATATACATATGTATATGTACATATTTATATATATATATATACATACACATGTATATATATACACACACGTATATATACATATATATATATATACACACGTATATACATATATATATACACACGTATATATACATATATATATATATACACACGTATATACATACATATATACGTACATACATATATCTACATATACATATGTATATGTACATATTTATATACGTATGTATATGTACATACGTATACATACATATATACATACATATACGTACATACATATATCTACATATACATATGTATATGTACATATTTATATACTTATGTATATGTACATATTTATATACGTATGTATATGTACATACGTATATATATATATATATATATATATATATATATATATGTATATGTACATACGTATATGTATATATATGTATATGTACATACGTATATATATATATATGTTTATCTACATACGT
>OY856409.1:1111099883-1111127383 GCA_963693085.1 Alisma plantago-aquatica
AATGGAACAAATATATTATGTTTCATGTGTTCATAGCAATAAGTATGGAAAATCATGCAACATATCATACAAGAACAATCATTTCATCCAATATCATATACCAAGTATTTTACTACACATATAACACAAGCATATTGTATAATAAGCCAAGTAAGAGGTAATGGCGTACCTTGACCAAGATAAACCTAGTCGTCATATCCTCATATCATCTACATCTTGGTCAACCCTGATTAAGACAAGATTACATATATCACCATTAGGTTCTCATCATCTCAACCCTAGACGTGTTCATTAGGGTTTCCCTTAGATCATTATGTTGTATACATTATTACTTGTCCTATCTTCATCCTTATGTGGGATTTATGTTACTGATGTTATATTCCAGATTAAGATACATAATCTGAATATCAGGTTCCGTATCATTATTTATACATATTAACCCTAAGCTACATGTATTACTCAAATTAGGGTTTCATCATATGTATTATGGGTCATCTTCATATAACATAGATTTTGTGTATAAAACTAATCTCAGATTTACATATTATCTTCCAGTTACTGATATGAGGGTTTTCTGTAAATCTCATCATCTATTGAGCATGTATGCATTTATTGCATTTTAATTAGGGTTATTAGCCTTAATTAGCCATATTATGCAAATTACATGATTTCGTGCATTAACATCAATATTTATTACTTCAGATGGATTATAAACATGATTATGGACTAATTGACATTTTCCCATAATTTTATGTCATCAATTAATATTTATTACTCAAGAACTAAGCATTTTACATCTTACATGATATCGTTGATATTATTGCATCAAAAGGTTAAAATAATGCTTCCATATTATTCTACACATTTTTCTGAGAATTTTGATATATTATACTTATTTTTCTGATGCTCGAGCTATTTTCTACGATTTAATGAAGAACTGCATATTTCTGAGAATATTACCTTATTCGGCCAATCAGGTCTCGCCACGTGGCCATGTGGGGGCGCGCTACTTCTCATCTGAGCCGGTCTGGTTCAAGCGGTTGGGTCGGTTTAAGGTCTGCTTTGGGCAATGGACCCGGTTCAAGCATTTTGGACCAGTCGCTATCCTTTCTTTCTCGTTCTGCCTGGGCATGAGTCGCGCCCTGGAAACGACCGCCGCCATGGAGCTCTACCCTGCATAGCTATCGGCCACCCTATTGTGCGCCTCCCTAACTTCTGATGCCTCTGCAATCTCAGTGATGTGCCCATGAGCGTGGGCTTCTTAAAGCTTCAGCCGCCGCTGTGAGGTTCTACTCCGGCGTGGGAGCAGCAGGTGCCGCCTCCTCCTCGCGGCTTGTTTCTCCATCCTGGTATGGTGGGCGGTGATTCCTGCTGATTGGGTACCGCCGTGAGACTGGTCTCCAGTGAGAGATCAACACTGCCCCTCATCACCTCCTCCGGATGCTTGGATGGTAGTTGCGGCTCCATCTTGCAGCGGCCGTGAAGGCCTCTGCTGCAGGGTTCTCTCCGAAGAGAACCCATCTACGTGCTACTACCCCTCCTCTCGTTCTTCCTCGTCTGTGAACGCCTCTCCAGGTCGTCCTCACAAAGCCACACCCCTCTGCTCCGGGCTCCATCCCTCTGCGTCGCCGACCTGGTGCCTCGACGCCAGGGCCTTCCCTCCATGCTCTGGTTAGCACGTCGTCGCCTCCATCCTTGATGTGCACCGCCAGCCCAGTGACTCCATTCAGGGTGGCTTCTCCTGATCACCGCAGGTCGCAAGAGGATCTGATCGACGCATCAGCTCGAGCCTATCTGTGTGTGCGCAACTGCCATCGTGAGGCCCTTCCCTAGTCTCTTCTAAGAGCTTCACCCAACATCTGTACATTTAACTGTGACGCCAAAGTACGGTGGAGAGTAGTCAATAGGCCATCGGGTTGCTAGGAACCCCTCTCTTCCACGTTGTCCGAGCATCACACGTCGTGGGAAGGGTGGGCTACTGATGATCGGCTGTAACTGCAAAAGACATGAAGGTTTTGATGATGTACGATCAATAGGTCTAAGGGCCATCAAAAGCACCACACTGATCCGATATTTGGCCCGTGGACTTTAAGAAGCTCGCCTCGTTTCCATTTTACACAAGCACTCGATAAAAGGGATGTGTGACACCATATTCATTAGACGTTTTCCAAAAAGATATATATTAACCTTATTGCATGTGCACCACAAAGCACATGATTTCATCATATTCATACCTAAATAGCTCTCTCTAGAAAAAACGATACGATTAATAAACTTTGACCAAGGCTTTATTATCATCCAAGCTATATTCCATAAAATCTCAATCCCAAGTTTCCACTACTTGACCAATAAACAACTTAATCCGAAAGGGAATCAACTTATGGATCTTAATCTTGGTGTCAACAGAACTAATTATCCATATTTTATCAAAGTACGTGCAGTTCTCAAGATAAGTCAACATATGAATTCCAATATGTAATTGGACATTTAAGGATTCCAAAAGTCCACTCCACATCCTACACACCTTAAAACAAATTTTGTCCTCGAAATTAAGCAAAAACAAGTTCATCACAAAAATTGTCATATTGGATGAGTAAGAAAAAAGATCAAAGATCACTTGAGAAATAACTATACAAGGATTAAAGTAGGGGTGGTGAGTATTGAGCACAAGCTATATGAGGGTCACCTCCAATGGTATCGCCGGTATATGCACCAATCCAAAGGAATGTTAGAGTCGAGCATAATTAAAAGAGGAAAATGTGGACATAAATCAATTTGGGGAGAGCCTATAAGGATAGAATTACAAGCTTTACATTTTAAGGAGAATATGATTCTCAACTAAGGTTAATGGAAAAGAAGGATCCATGTAAATGATGCTTGACGTGGAATGTATTTTGGTATAAATAAGATATTTCATTTTTTTATTAGTGTTATTAGCTAAAATGAAAGTTGTTCACTACTGAGAATATGACCCTTAACAAAGCTGAATGGAAAAGAAGGATCCATGTAGATGTTGCTTGCTTAGGAATGGATTTGGTTTTAATTACATAATCTCAGTTTTTGTTAGTGTTATTAGTTATAATGAAACTTATTCACTAATACTTTTGTCAATTCAATTTATGTATGAGAGTAAATATTATTACTATAATATTTCATGCACCTCTCTATTTTAGTATCATATAGATCATTGAGTCTATTACAATCATTTACTATCTAAGACTCAATCCCAACCAAACAAGGTCATCTATGTGGGGCATGTATCCTTCCTTTCCATTCAATTTAGATGTGTTTTGGGCGTATTCCCTTCACTCTGTGAATATATGTTGAGTGGAGTTCACTCATTGGATACATTGCATACCATATCATTTATGTAAGATATGGGTATTGAGATGATTAAAAGATACAGAATACCTCTCCTTATATAGGATGGAGAGATTTCATAATAGATATCCCAACAATATGAGACTAAAGAAAAGACACAACACAACATTAAATAACAGATAACACAACAGTGGATAAGTGAACATATTAACACTCCCCTCAAGATGGAGCAATGACATCTCTCATAGACATGGCAATGGTAGCGGGTTCGCAGTACCAAACACCGCAACCGCTCCAGCCATAATTTCGTGGCAAATGGGAGAGTCCAATTCCCATGCAATGCCCGGACGTGGTTTATTTGACGTGGGAGCCCACGGTTTGAAATGGGAACCCAGTTACTGCCGGACAGCACAGAAGCGCTACTTTTTACACATTATACCTCGTTCTTCAATTCATTTAACCTCACGTGCTAATATTTTAGCAAATCAATTTTCTAATCATCTCAGATTCGCGCCAACTCCTGGGGGATGCAATTTTTTTTATACAAAATTTTACGTACAAATCATTTCGAACACATTCAATAGAAAATACAAAAAGTAGAGAACCCCAAATCATCTCAACACATGCAAAATTACAAACAGACCAATAAGTTTATATTTGACAAGAATCTATTCGGCTTCAAAAATTTCAATATGAACATACTAAAAAGAACATATTGGTCATCTCCATTCCAACGTTCATCTCCGTTACAGATCAATAAGAACATACTAATATCCTTTTACATTTGAATTCAAGCCATAAGCTAAACTAGTCAGACCATACAAGTAATACTTCAGGGGCAATTCCAACGCCAAATTACACTAATAAGAATAGAATATTCATCTCCAAAATCAGTAACTTCTTGGAATACTTTCCATACAGTTTAACACATGATCCTAAAAACTAATAGACGTTGGCAATGACATCTTGGAATCAGTTGTCTGAAGCGCATGAATTCTGATTGAGAGCACAACTCCTAAGTCTTTTAGCACATGAATTCTGACTGTAAGCACGACTCCCAAGTCTTTTAGCCCATCACATGAGTTCCTTGATTGACAGCACAACTCCAAGTTTTCAGAAAAGTTGAAGAAGGGAAAAAGAAATCAAATGGATATATGTCAGCAACTGTTTAAAGGTATCAAATCAGTATCAAATGAAAACGGATTCTAAGATACATATTCATTCAAAGATACATATTCATATCAATTGTTGCCTGAAAAACATGTATCATGTGTTCATGGGACGCTCCACTACTGAACACCACTACTTAACATTAGCAGTTTAAATAAGATCATATGGAATTAAAAGGACAGAGCCCACCACTACTGAACACCACTACTAATTATTTGAAGAGTGTACAACCTTAGTCCTTAGGCTAGTTGGTTTATCTTTGACATAGGATGCACAAAAGATGATAGGATAGGATGCCAAACACATTTCAATTGCCTGCCATTTTTGCCAATTTGGTTAATCTTTGAAACAAATGAAGGGCAGAGCCCACCACTACTGAACATCATAATTGGCATTATGACAATTTGGATATATAATACTAGTATTTATTTAAAGCTCACCAATTGTTTTCATTTAATTAAGTATCCAACAAGGGGCATTTAAAGGCACTATCTACAGAAATAGTTATATATATGAGATGGATTACTTACCTCACCAAACATTGTCAACATTGTTCAATCGATCCTTTCGGAATCTGTCACGAATTAAAAGCCATAAATTAGGATAATGAAACATAAAAAGATAAATAAAATGAAAGTGGAACTTGAGTCTTACATTGACCAACAATATTTTCATCTTCCAGCATACTAATGAAAGAATTTGATCCAGATGCTTCATCTAAATAATGAGACATTAAGCCTTTTAATGAATATATATATGTATAAATTAATAGATAAGATAAACAAAATCACCCTATACCTCCTTTCAGGCCACCATTTTTTAGCCAACTTTGTGCACACATCAAAGCTTCAATTGTTAAATGGTGGAGTCTGCTACGGTGTGGATCAATCAGCCTTCCTGATATGCTAAAGGCCGATTCTGAAGCCACAGTTGACACTGGAATTGCTAGAAAATCTTTAGCAATTGCTTTTAAATTAGGGTAAGAGCCACCATTCATTTTCCACCACAATAAAACATCAAAATCTGAAGTTCGCGGGGCAGTATCACTGTCTAAATATTTGTCTAGTTCTGTTTTAGAGTGACCTGATTGTCTCTTCAATTCCTTCATAAAAGCATCAAATATAGGCATGTCATCATCACCACCATCTTGAGAGGGTACAAGAGGACTAGTGAACAAATCAGATGTATCATCCACATCATCAGGTGCATTACTTCTTGCCTTATACTCATTGAGCAGATCAACACATGCATCACGGACTTCTTCCTGTTTCTCTTCAGATTTATCTTGATATATAGTATCAAAATAGAACTTTACAATATGCATCTTATATCTTGGGTCTAATACAACAGCAACTCCTATTGTGATATGTATGTCATCCCAATACTTCTTAAATTTCTTTGCCATTCTATCAACCATCTTTTTAATTACTTCATTTGGACTATTAACCCAATTGGCCAAAGCTGCTCTAATTTGACACATTTTGGGAAAACACAGGTTGGCGGTTGGGTAATTTGTCCCAGGAAATAATTCAGTAACTCTATAAAACACCTTTAGCTTTTCACATACATCAAAACAAAATTTCCACTCTGCTTCACTTGGCAAATCTTTGTAATTCCGGTCTCGTTGCTTCAATACATTGAATATGTCTTTATACATCATCGCAGTTTGAAGCATCACATAAGTGGAATTCCACCTCGTTGGACAGTCAAGGGATAATTTTTTACAAGCACTCATCCTTAATTGTCTTGCAGTTTCCTCAAACCTCTCCACCCTTTTTGGAGTGGCAGTCCAATATGCCACACTATCCCGGATCTTCTCAACTCCATCCTTAATGATGATCAAACCATCTTTAACTATGAGATTCAGAATGTGAGCTACACACCTCATGTGGAGTAATCGACCAGACAATATTGTAGAACTTGGGTGCAACCTATCCTTCACCAGTTTAATCATGGCATCATTTGTCGTACAATTGTCAACAGTAATGCACGTGATTTTTGTGTCTATGTTCCACTGGATCAAACAAGTCAATTAACTCTTCACATAAGACCTCACTTGTATGTTGACAAGGGACATACACAAACCTCAAGATCTGATTTTGCAAGGACCAAAAGGGGTCAATATAATGTGCTGTGATTACCATGCAACCTCTCATTTGATGGCTTGCAGTCCACATGTCAGTGGTCACACTGACCCTAGAACCACAACCCTCCAAACAAGCAATCACCTTTTTCTTCTCATCCTCATAGACTTCATTATATCCGATTTAATTGTATTTCTTGAAGGACAAATAAAGAAGGGTTGAATAACATGAAGCAAGTTCCTAAATCCAGAGTGGTCTACCATACTTAATGGGTAATCATGAATTAAGACCATATCCGATATGGCTTTTCTCCCACTCTCTTGGTTAAATGGAACATGTGGCTCTGTCCTAGGAGTTCTCCTCACCCCTTTACCCTTCAATACATGACATCTTCTATTTTTGTGATCATGCAAATGAGTTGTTCCATTCTTGGCCTTTGCTCCTAACAACTTTTTACAATATATGCATTCCGCCTTCTGAACACCGCCAACTACTTTCACCTCAAAGTGATTCCATATCTCAGCCCTACGACCACCCCTCCGTAGTGATGACACTAGTGTATTTTCAACATGTACAAAAATGGGAATGGTTTGGTGTGGACTACTTTCAGGTGACCGATATACTTGCGAGAGAGAATCCATGTCTATAAATTAGCAAAATAAAATAGTGTCATGCCTTGTTAAAGCATCATTGACTAGCAAGCAGTATAATACATGTGAGGGATAGAGATAGTTATGTTTTTTAATTTGGACTCTCACAAAACACTTGCGTTATGTTTAGATGAATTATATCAAAATCTTAGTAATTAGTATATAAATGAATAGCAAGCACATCACGTTGTAAGTGGTATCCGTAAATACTATATTGTAATTGGCTTGACAAAAACATAAAACGTTTCTAATCATGCCAAAATAGGAATTACTGGGAACTGCCAGCTTGCTCCCCTGTTCCATCTTTTTTATCCACGAGTTGACGTAGGGGACTGTAATATATATATCTACAGACTACAAACTGATAATTGTATAAGACAATATCATCTGTGCGTACGTTCCTACAATACTGACTTCCTATAGAGGCCTCATTCAATCACACGGGAAAACTGTATGAATACATGTGAGGGATAGAGATAGAAATGAATATTGAACTGAAATCAGGACCAATATGCAACACCCAGAACCGAGATTACTATTTTGCATTAGCTTGTGCTGTGCCTAGAGATTTTTTGGAGGTAAAGGATGCGGTGCTAATGGACTCAGAACCGGGATTGTACATCTCAGAGTGAGGGAAAGAGGAAAAGGGATCATTACCTGACCACGCCTGATGTGAATAAGACTGGATTGTGTTCTTCTCGGCTTCACCTGGCTGCTAGTCCCTCTTCTCCCATTGCTGAGCTAGACCTGGCTGCTACTGCCTCTTCTTGTGTTGCTTGTGATCTGGTGCTGGCGGAGAGGAAAGAGATCTACAAGATGTGCCAAGGTAAATCACGAAGCCCTGCATGCATCAAGGTAGATGAGGTAGCTGATGATCCCTGAAGCAGAGTAGGGGGGATCCAATCGCGTGAACCGTGGAGGGGGGAATCCAAAACAGATCGTGTGATTACCTAGGTCAGCAAGGCGGCCACGGATGATACGATTACAACTGCTGTCATCGGAAGCCAGATCACCAGAGCCCTGCTGGTACGGCTGTTGTCGTCTGTGGGTGGAAGGGGCGGGAGCGTGGAGAGGTTGAGCTCGGCGCAGGCGTCTCTGCCGGCGGCGAAGCTCCACCCGAGGATGTAATGTGAGGTCAGGAATGGGTCCGTGGACGCCGAGAAGCCGATGAAGACTACGTCGCCGTCGATTCCACTACAGATGCTTCTATTCGGAAACAGTACCTGTGATAGGTCTACGACGGTGGCAACGCTGAGAGCGAGTGGACGGCGAGGCTGGAAGCTAGCGGTGATGAGGCTGGAAGCGAGCGCTGGAGAGGCTGGAAGCGAGCGTAGGCTACGGTATTCGTCGAGAGGTGAGGGAAGCACGAGTGCGATCTTCTAGGCTTGGTAAGGCGTCAATCGCGCGTCGGCCTAATCGGATTTGGATGGTGAATCTGCCGCGGAGAGGCGAGGCCAACAAACTATTGTGGTTGCGGCGGCTAGGGTTCTCGCTAGCCGCTGAGGGTAGGGCATCGTGAGTGCGATCTGAGGGAGAAGTGTGTCTGCGTCAAGGAATTAAATGACCGATACCGACGCCGTTTCGACAGCTTGGGTATAGATATTTACAGGTATACCGACGGAAATATCGACAGATGCAATCCTGGCCATACCGACGCCAAAATGAACGAATTAAATCATGAAATTTTACAGGCGTGGTCTCAACACCTAGATGCAACGTTTTATGCAATAAAATTCTATATTGGGTATGTGGGGGGGGGTTGTCCATCATGTGGGAGGTAGGGAACCTGTCCTGTTTTCTGCAGATTTCGATGAAGGATTTCGATGACAAAATATTGGAATTAAGATTTGGAAATTTACTAGCACAATCCATAAACATAAACACTCAATACTTAAACAATAATATCCAATTTACAACACATGAATAACATAGTAACTTACTAACTCATATCAGTTGTATGTCGAGTTACACACTGATTATCCATACAAGATTGAGTTGATATGGTTGACTTATTGCTCCCCTGACATGTACATTATGTAAGGTTGGTGATATGAAGTTACATGTTGCTCAGACACGTGCACAATTAAGATTTGGAATTTTACTAGCACAATCCATAAACATAAACACACACACTTATGCAATAATATCCAATTTACAACACATGAATAACATGGCAACTTACTAACTCATATCAATTGTATGTCGAGTTACACACTGATTATCCATACAAGATTGAGTTGATATGGTTGACATATTGCTCCCATGACATGTACATTATGTAAGTTTGTTGATATGAAGTTACGTGTTGCTCAGACACGTCATGTACAATACTATATAAGTGTATAATACTCATTCGTATTATGTAATTAAACACGATATGTTTTAGAATTTTACAGTACTATGTCTCCATATGCATCATATTAGATTCTGAAAGAAAATATACACAAGGGCTTTCTATTGCTCTTCTTCAATGTGTGACTTTGACAATTAACTTCATGATTGTCAAGGAAGTTAAGCACCATCACTATTGTGACACCTTTTCTCCGCTGTTGTTTGTACCACATGATCTTGATGTGCGGTAGTGAGATTCTCCATGGATTATGCACAATAGAGGGATAAGTATAAAAGCCATTATTACCATGCCCATTATATGCATATCGTGGGGATGCAATAATATAAAAGTGTAGTTAATATGTCAACCATGTCCATGTTGTGCGATATATGTAGCAAGTGTCATATATCAACAAATATAAGACTAGAAAATTACAAAATCTATATTTTTTACAATATTTGTTTGTTATGTTGCGAAGTAGTACATTTTCTTACTTTGTATGATAAAAATACTAGTAAGAAGAACATATGTATACAAATTAGCTTACTACTAAAAATGATAGCAAATTATACTGATATTTTGTGAATTATTTAGGTATATAACTATGATTATAATGTAGATTATGAGAAAGTGTTGTGGATCTAAGAACACATACAATCAGGAGGATATAAAAAGGCAGATGGTGAGATCTTTGCCAATTTAAGGCATTTTGGTATGAATTTACATTTAATTGAGATAGATGGTGTAAATGAGAGAAATGGTAGAAAACATAAAGGCATACCTTAGATTAGACTTATCTGAGCCCTAGTTGTCGAGATCCCTTTGCTCCAACATTTCCTCCTCTCAAACAACAGAAACTGACTCAAGCACACAAAAAATCGGTATTTATGTCGGTATATCAGTACATTTCGTCGAAATTTGGCGATATTTGGCGGTATTTGGCGGTATTTGTCGATATTTGTCGATATTTGGCGGTATACCATCGGTATACCGATATTTGCAATCCCAGCGATACGTTTGTGTGAACCGATGACCGATGTCGTCGATATCGGTATACCGGTCGATATATCGACGATATCGTCGATATCTCTTTCATTGGTCTGCGTGAGTATTTCGGGTTGCCAGATACCAACCCCTCTCGGCACCTGGTAATTTTCCACCCGATCCGACAACCGTTTCGCACACCGGATACCCACAAATGTGGGGTGGATCGGATTGGTTCGGTTCGGGGTTTGGGAAACCGGGTTTTATTGCCAAGCCTAAAATTCTCTCATGCCCAGCTTGACTGCCATCTCTACAAATCTCTTCCTTGGAAGTGCTTTAGTGAATAAATCAACAATCTGGTTTTCTGAGTGCATATAAAGAGTAGATATGTCTTTCTTCATCACAACTTCCCTGATAAAGTGACAGTACTTCAATCAATATGCTTGGTTTGTTCATGGTAAATTGGATTGCTGATAATGAAAGTAGCATCTTTACAGAATATCTGTACGGGAATAGTAACATGCAATCCAAATTCTTTAATATAGCATCTTTACAGAATATCTGTACGGGAATAGTAACATGCAATCCAAATTAATAAGAGATCTGAACCAAAGAAGTTTGCAGGCTGTATGAGCCATATCTCTATACTCTGCCTGAACAATTGATTTGGCAACAAAATTCTATTTTTTACTCCGCTAAGATACAAGGTTTCCACCAACATAAGAACAATAACCAAAAGTGGAATTGCGATCAATAAGATTGCTTGCATAATTAACATCAGAATACCTAGACATGTAAATGGATATCCTGAATCTGCAAATTTGATCCGGATTCGAGTCCGAAATTTTGAAAAAAATCCGACATCTGCATAATCCGAATTGGATTTAGGATATCAAATTTCATATCTGAAAATTTCGGATAGTATTTCGGATTTGGCTATATCCGCTCCGAAAAAATCCGAAATCCGACATATATATACATGTATTATTAAATATATATTATCTATATATAAAAACATAAAAATATAGATATTTATCATATATATTCATAGTGATATCAATGTTTTCTATATATAATGTATTAATAACAATACATTTATGCTTTTTGGTTCGGATCGGATATTTATCCGAATTCGAATATTATTTGTCGGATCGGATTCAGATATTATCACACGATATCTGTCGGATATCGGATCGGATATCGGATCAGATTTTTTTTTTCGGATTCGGATATCGGATATAGTAGTATCCGCTTCGTATTCGATCCGTTTACAGGTCTAAGAATACCCAATAATATCAATGTCTCTACTGGTAGTAAACCTTTACCGAGATTAACTCTCGAGTGTTATAAAATATGACATACAACATCCTGTTGGCATTGTCTAAGTTTGTCTAGGTACCGAATGACAAACCCAACTGTAGCGGTAATATTTGCACGGATAACAATAACATAGATCAACTTTTCAACAAGACATCTATATCTTGAGTGATCAAGAAGCACTGGTCCTTTATTAAGTTTTTCATTAGGACGCACTGAATGTCAGCAGGCGTTGTCCCCATCATTCTAGTTTCTATAAGTAGATCCAGAACATACTTCTTTTGTGATAGACAAACAGAGGATACCTAGTAGTCTACTTTGATACCAAGAAAGTGGCACAATTTTCCAAATCTTTAATGAAAAAGTGGCCTGACGTTATAGTTTTGTGGCCTGTATTTCAGATAAATCACCACCAGAGAGAACAATGTCATGAACATATACAATTAGAATAACATTCCCCATATTTGTTTTCTTCACAAAAATAAAATGATCAACATGTAATCTGGAGAACCCAAAGTTCATAAGAATTTGACTGATATTATTAAACCAGGCCCTGGGCTCTATTTCAAACCATAGATTGCATATTTCAGTTTGTAGACTTTGAACTCCCCCTGAATAACAAAAGTAGGAGGTTTCTCCATCCATACCTCTTCATTTAGATCATTTTACATGAAAGCATTCTTGACATCGAGCTAAAAGTGGGGCCCACTAAGATTAACAACAACCGAAATGAGAACCGCGTGCAAAGTTGAACCTAGCCACAAGGAAGAACATCTCAAAGTAATCAATTCCATAAGATTCCGTGTAACCTTTTGCCACTAGGCGGGCCTCAACTCGCTCAATAGTGCCATAAGGATGGTACCCGATAGTAAACACCCATCTATAACCAACTGGAGAGTAGTCAGAAGGGGGATCCACAAGATCCCATGTGTGATGTTCTTGGAGAGCAATGAATTCATCATCCATGGCAGCCTTCCATCCAAGATGAGCTATAGCCTCATCAACAGATTTGCGAACCGAAACAACGAACAACAAACATGTAAAGGCTGAAAGCAGAAGGCCCAATTTGTCATAGATGTAGTACTGAGCAATATCAGGTGCAGTACACTTCCTCTTAGGCTTGCTCAAGGCAATTGGCTTGTCTGACTCAAAAGCATTAGAAATAGGAGTGGAAACAATATTACCTTCACTATAGAGAGAATATGCAACATGTGTGGAAGAGTTGGGGGGAATAGAAGCCATAGCAGGTTTAGGTTTCCAACGCTGATATACCTGCAGAGGTTTGTTGAGGCCAGGAGAAGGGGACGCTGTCATGGGAAGTGAACTTCATCAACCATAGAGACAAGCTTCGGTCTAAGAGAGTGACCTTAAGCAAAGAAAGAAAGGGGTGCTCTCAAAGAAAATGACACTGACACTGACATGCAAGTACTCGTTGGTCAACAAAATCAAGACATTTGTACCCTTGTTGACTAGAGGGGTAAATTTCTCACACCTAGGTTTTAGTTTTTTCACAAAACAAGTGCAACCGAAAACATAGGGCTCTAGGGAAAAGATAGACACATCTGGATACAAAATTTATAACAAATTTTCACCATGGAGCACATAACAAAGCATGCGGTTCATAAGAACATAGGTGGTCAACAAAGCATTAGGTCAAAACATTTACGAACACGAGTAAGGCACAATAGTACAAGGCTACAAGCAAAATCAAGTAAATGCTTATTTTTCCTTTTCGCAAAGCCATTTTGGCGGGGGGGGGGGAGATAAGGGAAAAAAGTTTGATGCAAAGTACCCATATCAAGACAAGCCGTTTGGATCTTGTTGAACGTATTCAAGTGTGTTGTGAATGCAATTTTTTTTTTATGGTTTTGGAGAATTGAGTTTTAATTTCAATAAAGTAGCATTTCACAACACATAGAACATTGAATTTATCATTTCAGAGGTACGACCTCTTAGTTCTAGAAAACTCCTCTATGGTGCTGATAAAAGTATCGAAAACTACATCAGTTTGAGACTTTGTAGAAGCCCCACACACTGGAGTGTATAATATCAAACGATACCTCACTATTGACGTGATGCTTAGTAGGAAATAAGGCAAAAGTTTGTTTGCCAAGTTGCCACAACTATCATTCAAAATAGATAACAAACTCAGGAAGAACGTGATGCAGTTTGATAGCAGAGGGATGTCCCAGGCACAAATGCCACTAAAGAAGTGAAATAGAAGAAGATAATGAAAGATCTAGAGGGGGGTGAATAGAGATTTATGATAATCTTAATCAAATGAAAATTACTTAAAGTGCAACAAAAAATATAAAGCAAAAGAAGGCAACCTCAAGAGACACAAATTTAGAGTGGTTCTGTCAAATGATGTCAGTCCACTATCTAGTTGTTTCCAACCAGGATTTCTAAACCATGTATTTTATTCCTTTTATATACCGATACACAATACACAAACTTTACCGGTGTTTTTTGTGGGCTAAGACAAACTCTCTTTTCGGCTCAAGGAGAACTACCACTTTCTTTGACGGGCCGCTAGAAGGTCCTAAGACCACTACTATTTATGCAATTGTTGCTCAATCACTCTATCGAAGTGTCCTAAGACCACTATTCACTAATATTTATAGGAATGGTTTACAAGTGGCCAAGACAACTTTGGGAGTGTCTGGAGTGTTTAGGGTGGTCAACTAGTCGTTAGGTCAAAGTTAATTAGGTTGCAACGACTAGTTTGATCGTTAATTCAATTATCATTCTAGAATGTTTCTTGGTCGACAAGTTTTTCGACCGGAACTGTCTCGGTCGAGTAATTAGTCATCCGAGCATGTTCTAACGGCTACTACTCGGTCAAAAGTGTCACAACGACTCTTTCTTGGTTAAGGGTGTCACAATGGCTCTTTGTCGGTCGACAAAGTCTTAGACTGAGACTGACTTAGAACTTGGTGTGATTTAACTTTCTTTCGGTTATCTGAGTCCTCAATCGAGAAGTTATTCGGTCGACAATATGTTCGACCGAGTGGGTCTCGGTCCACAAAGTTCTTGACCGAGAAAGACTCTGTGAAAGAATATGCAAATAATAGGAACATCTATCTAAAGACATTTCTTAAAGGCTTCATATGAGTATGGGATAGGGTTTTGGGTAGGTTTCAGAAGATCATCAGTTGTCCTTACATCATGTCTGTCAAGTTGTTAAAAAACACATGTGTACAATTAAATACATCGTACAACTTGATTTACAAGCATCCAAACATATAAAATTGCAAGTTCTTTGTAGTTAGATCTTGACTTAGTTCCTTGATAACATGAAATACTTAATCCACATGTTAGTAATACAATTTGGGAAATATTTGCATCATCGAAATATGAGTGTGGCGTATCCAGATTAGCCCGCATTGTAGCGGTGAGGTAGCGTATTGAGGTAGTACATGCCATCATATCCTTCATGCCCCCACCAATCTTTATCCTCGTGCTTAAATCCAGTAACACAATAAAAAGACACGATGGTAATCACACATTATTATTTGTTGACAAGCTTGCTCACATAAAGTAAATTGACATGAAACTTAGGAGCATATAAAACAGAGGATAAAGATAAATTGGGAGTAGCATTAGCAGTCCCCGTGCCAGTAATTTGAGACTGGGATCCATCTGCCAGAAGGATCGTTGGGAAGGATTGCTGCTTGATAATGTTGGTTAACAAGCTAATGTCACCAAGACTGTGCAGTGGAGCACTAAAATCAATAATCCACTTGTTTTTATTAGCATAGGGTGATGGAGTAGATAAGAAAGTAGACTCCGTCGGGGTAGAAGTAGTGGTAGCCGCAATGCATATAAGTCTATCCAGACCATCCTTGGATAACAAGACATGACCCTCAGGAGCAGTAGAAGAGGTTTCACCAATAGGTTCGTTGGTAGTCTTAGAGAGTTGACTAGCCCAAGTTGGTTT
Organism: Alisma plantago-aquatica; assembly: GCA_963693085.1. Taxonomy (NCBI): domain Eukaryota; kingdom Viridiplantae; phylum Streptophyta; class Magnoliopsida; order Alismatales; family Alismataceae; genus Alisma; species Alisma plantago-aquatica. The sequence goes on from OY856409.1 coordinate 1,111,115,682, forward strand.
GCCAAGTTTGAGCCAACATTTTTCTTCCACATGATTTGTGCGTTTGCAATGTGTGATTGGAATATGATTGTATTATTGAGATAAAGAATACAAGCATAGACCCCCTCCTTATATAAGATATGAGTAGTCTTTGAAAGCAAAATTCACCTATATGGGATAAAAGAAAAGACGCAAAATAAATAACATAAAGCTAAATATGTTACCCCCCCCCCCCCCCCCCCCCCCCCAAGATGGAGCATGGATATCATGCATGCCAAGCTTGTCCACCCTAGATATGAATCTGTCTTTAGCAACGACTTTGTGAAGATGTCAGCAAACTGATCCTCAGTGCTGTGCTGATGTATGGAATAGATATGCGGTTGGATAGAATAGACTCCCAGACGAAGTGATAGTCTAACTCAATGTGCTTGGAAAGTGGGACACTTGCAATGAAGATGGAGGCTTTATTATCACAATAGATTGGTATGGGCTTAGAATCACATACTCCAAACTCCTTTAATAAGCCTTGAAGCCACATTAACTCGTAGGTAGTATGAGCCATGGCTTGATACTCAACTTCACCACATGATATAGCCACAATAGTTTTTTTCTTACTTCTCCAAGTGACAAGGTTACCACCTACAAAGGTACAGATACCTAAAGTAGATTTACGATCAATCCTGCTGTCACATAGTCAAAGTCAGAAAATCCAGTAATCTTGCAGTGCCCATTATTTTTATATAGAAGAACCTTTCTAGGAGAGCTTTTTAAGTATTTGAGAATATGACACACATCATCCTAATGACATTGTCGAGGTTTATCAAGAGACCTATTGACACGTCCAATAATTGATGTAATATGTGCTTCCGTAATTCTCAAGTAAATGAGATCTCCTACAAGTCTTCTATATTGCTTGTTGTCAGGATACAAAGGAGAAGAATTGTCATCCCAATTAGTATTTGGGATCCAGCGGCGTGCTGACTGGCTTGGCACCCGACATTTCAGTTTCTTGTAGTAGATCAAGGACATACTTGCACTGAGATAAAAATACTCCAGAAGAAGAATGTGATACTTCAATCCCCAAAAATAGCACATTTGTCTAGATCTTTAGTAATGAAGTGTTTTCTCCTCTTCTTTTTAAACTTCATCTCTCGTCATGTTTGGTTATTATACATGGAATATAAATGGAAGTCAAATTGTCTTTTTTGTAACTTGTATTTGACATAAAAATGAAAAAGCCTTTTTTATGGATTTCTACTTCAATGTTTCAATGTTGTGGTTATACAATTGCCAATTGGTTTCATTTTTTGAGTTTTATCTTAAACAAAGTTAGATTGTCTAATTGTCTTATTTTGTGTTTTTTATGAATATATATATATATATATAGTTTAATTTAAAAAATGTTAAAAAAATTGCAGTGTCCATCTCCGTGTCTGTGTCCTTTATTTTCCAAAATTTCCGTGTCTCATGTCCGTGTCTATGCTTCCTAGGGAACAACAGGCTCTAGAGATTCTGGCTCAACAAGAACAGGAAGTGGGGGATCTACCTGGAGATTCCGGCTCAACAAGAATAGGAAGTGGGGTATCAATAAGTAGATCCATAGATCAAGGAATGAGGTATCCGATTTCGATGCCGTTTCGACAACATGGAAACTGAAATGTGTTGAAATTTTAACAAAAATTTTGATAAATGCAACAACGCTCGTTTCGACGCCAAAATCAACAAATTAAGCCATGAAATTTTACAGGGATGATCTTTACACCTAAATGCATCGTTTTATGCAATAAAATTTGATATGGGGATAGGTGGGGGGTCCTTCATGTCGGAGGAAAGGAGACTTTCCTGTTCCTTGGGAAGATTTAAAATTTTGGGCAAAAGATTTCGATGATTTCGACATAGCAGTATGATCGCAAGATTTCATAGCAGATGGTGTCGAAATCGAAATTTTTGACGAAATTTCGACGATTTCGTCGAAACCTCATTCCTTGCCATAGATAGAGTCGAACCCATAGTAGAAAAATACGGCGTATCCTAAAAAAATGACATCCACACTAACATATCAATTCTTAGCTGCCAGGCTAGGAAGCACAAACACTTCCCCGGGGTAGCCATGGCTGTACTGGACACGAACATGACGTGGATACAGTTGGACATACGGTGGACACGCGACTTAAAGGTGTCCACTTTTTTCTTAAAGACTAGACACGCTGTGGACAAGGCAAGGATACGGCCCAAAAGTGTTCACTTTTTCCCAAAGCATGGACATGTCGTGGATACGACATGGACATAGCTTGGGCATGCTGTGGACCAAGGAAGAAAATGTCCGATTTTGATGTCGTTTCGGTGGCCACAAAAATAGAAATTTCGACAGAAATTTCGATAAATGCGTTCCAGGCATTTCGACGGAAAAATAAACGAATTAATTTATGAAATTTTACTAGAATGATCTACTAATGTAGATCAACTCAAATATGTAATAATAATTCATATTGGATATGTGGGGGGTGGGGTCTCATCATTTTTTAGTGAATGACCCTGAACTGTTTCGATGGGCATTTCGATGGGGATTTTTGATGTTAATTTTCAATGGTGAAATCAATGAATTAAGTCATTATAGTTTGCAAGCACAATATGTACACTAAAAAAAACAAAACTGTGCAAAAAAATATGCTCTAAGTAGTACATAGTATATGAAAACGTAGAAAAAAATCGATGATCTACCTATTTTGAGAGTTTCGTCGGTCAATTTCGATGTCCAATTGCCACAGAAACAGAAATTTCGGCCAAAATTTCGACAATTTTGTCGAAATTTTGAACATTGCTGTGGACACAGTGGGCCCAAATCCGTTTCTGATATAAAAGAAATATAATTTTTGTATTTCTTCTCTCTCTATCCTCTTATTTTGACAAACTACAATTATTTCTCCTAACCCTCTTACTATATGTTATTAAATGATAATCTAGTACACCATCTTTGTAGATATAATTTATCATCTTATAAAGATTGTTATAGGAATTTGACCCACAAATTTAATATAATTCATCATTCTCCATTTCTAATCATTTGATTCCATACTACAAATGTATTCTAGATTACTTATCCTTCTTAATAATTTATTATTTGATAACGTAAACACTAAAGATACTAGTAGTTTCATCATTTTCAATATTATAATGTCTACTTTCACATCGTAAGCTAACTTTCAATTTGATATTATATTTCCTTTATGTTTGTTTCTTAAAATCCCATGCTATAACTTCACCGAATTGGATAGATGGACATTACACATATTAATTCCATGCTATATGTGTTTGTATGTATATGTATATCTATGTATGTGCAAATCTGTGTATATGTATGTCTATGAATAAATCTGTATGAATATGTATGTGTATATGTATATAACTGTGTATATATGCATATGTATATGTATATGTGTGTATGTCGTGTCCACCGCCGTGTCTGTGTCCTATTTTTTTTTTTAAATTACCGTGTCTTGTGTCCGTGTCCATGTCGTGTCTCGTGTTCGTGTCCATGCTTCCTTGCTACCAGGTCATAACATCTGTATCCCTTTTGAGTTCTGGAGCACCCCAAGAAGATGCACTTTTTAGATCTTAGATCAAGTCTGGTTAACCTGGTCTGAAGAATCCATAGAAAATAGGTACTACCAAAAATTCTAGGTGGCACAACAAATGGGAAAGCTCTGGGGTACATAATACTATATGGGACTTGGTCGTTTAAAACAGAATTCGAAACCTCTCAGTGGTGCGCTTCAGCCAACCTTATCCCCTCATGTAACTTGGCCTCTACGTCATTTACATGTCCCTCCCCTGGTTGTGCGAATAGGTGAGGGGGAGTCGAGGGTTTACACTGTCAAGGTGTGTCTCAATCATGACCAGTTTTCAGGGTTGGTTTCAAGGTGTCCAAAAACAGAAGAGGGCATTCTATTTATTAGATATAGGCGGTGGAGACATCATCAACCCAAATAGGTCTGGGGACATGATAGTGAAACATTATAGTTCTAGCAACTTTAAGGAAATGGTAATTCTTACTGTTAATATATTTCATAATATTCAACTGTTTATTATATTTTGTAATTTATACATTTTGATGGACCTCTATGTAAATTCTCCAACTTCTCTTATTAATAATAAGGGAGAAGGCTCATTGCCTCTCCTAACGCTGCATTGCACGCAACATTGCGGTAACTCTGTTTACATGGTACCAGAGTAGGTGACCTAACCCTACTCTCACGTAGCTGCCGCTAGCCACCAGCCAGCGCCGCTGGCAACCAGCAGCCGCCGCCGCCGGAGGTCACCGACGGCCGCAGCAGGCGTCGGTCCCGAGGCCTAGCCTCGCCGCCGGCCCAAGGCAGGGACAACAGCCACCGGCCCAAGGCGGGCACAACAGCTGCCACAGCTCGGAGCAGGCGCGTCGCAGCCCCTCTCTCCCCTCCTCTGGTATCGTCGGGTCCTTTGGTTGATCCAACGGATTTCTAAATCCCAAACCGAAGGGTCTGTCGTTACGTAAGAAATACCTAATCACATCTCCTCCATGTGCGATTAGGGAACTTCCGTTTGGGGTCTGTGGATGCGTCAGACACACATCTAGTTCTTTGACGTGACATGTATCTCTTCGTCACTCAAATCTTCTTGTGATGTGTATCAATCCGTCTCTCTTCTTCTCGTTGAATCATGGAGGACACCAAGGCGTCTACCATCTATAGTGAGATGTCACCTATTCCCTCCATCAAGCTGAATGGGAAGAATTATCTCTTATGGATGAATGCTGTCCATACAGTGTTGAAGTCATGAGACAAGGCGAGACATGTTGATTCTGATCCTCATGCGTCTATTGACAAAGGCTATGCTGAATGGAAGCGTCATAATAGTCTGGTGAAGACATGGCTGTTGGGGAGCATGGAACCTGGGATTGCCTCTAGGTTCATGTTCTACACTACTGCCAAAGACTCAAGAAAAGAATGCTCTTCGTCAGTTCATGATATATGACCGCCTCTTTGCAGAACGACAGGGAGACAAGTCTTTAGAAGAATACTTTGGAGTGATCCAAGGTATTGCACAAGAGCTGAGCTTCTATCATCCAGTGACTGTCCAGGAACAAGTCAAAGACAAAGATGACTTAATTACAACAAAGTTCTTATATGGTCTGAGTTCTTTGTGCAGTTCAACCCACATCGTCATCCTAGTTTCTGACAAACTTCCCAGCTTGGAAGAAGCTTACTCAAGGATTTTACATGCAAATTTTGAACGTGTTGATCCTATAACAATCTTATCTCCTGGAGATTCCCATGCTTCTGTAGCTGCTGCAGTGAGAGGCGGACGAACAGGTATGGGCCGAGGACGTAGCACTCGTCCTAAGTGTACTTTCTGTGACAAACCTGGACACACAGTTGAGAAATGTTGGAAGAAGCATGGTAGACCTGCTGCACCACCTGTGGGAGCAACAAACTATGCTGCCACTACCGAGTCTTCTGAGCCTCCTGTTTCGAGTTCTGGTTCTTCTGGCATCACACTCACCAAGGTGGAATATGATAAATTTATTCTGGCTACCCAACATCTGAGTTTGGGATCATCTTCTTCAGCCAACTTGGCGTCCACTACTGGTAATCAGGCTACCTCTATTGGCTTCTGGTTCTACTTCTTCATTAGTGGTTGACGCTGGAGCGTCACAACATATGACTGGTATGAGGAGACTACTTAATTCCATTGACTCACATCCTCACCAATCTGTAATAATAGCAAATGGTTCAGTGAGGAGAGTTTTGGCCAGTGGATCTGTTTCCCTGACTCCTCAAATTGATCTTAAATCCGTACATTATGTGCCTGCATTTCCATTTAATCTTCTCTCTGTTGCTAAAGTGATTGATACTGTGAAATGTACATTAACTTTTGGACCTTCTTGTTTTGTATTACATGATCTTTAGAGTATGAGGACGATTGGCGGGGGGCCTAGGAAAGGTGATCTCTACCTCTTCCACGGTGACAGTCTGCCTCGCCAAGTATCTGCTCCTGCTCCAGCTATCCTTTTGAGTGGTTCTCCCTTACTGTGGCACTACAAATATGGACATCCTTTGCTAGAGAGCCTGAGGAAGTTAGAACCTGAGTTGTCTCAAGTGTCTTCTTTAGAGTGTCAGTCATGTCAATTGGGGAAACATCATATAATGTCTCATCCCGGTCGTGTCAATAAACGGGCGTCTTGTCCTTTTGAGTTAGTCCACAATGATGTTTGGGGTCCTGTAAAAGACCATAGCTATAATGGTTTTTGTTACTTTATTTCCTTTGTGGATGATTTTTCGCGTATGACATGGATTTATCTGTTGAAGAGTCAAGAGTGTGTGTTATCCATTGTCAAACATTTTCATCAAGAAATAAAAGTTCAATTTGATTGCAATATTAAAATTCTTTAATCTGATAATGCCTTGGAGTACGTTCAAAATGCTATGGCTGATTTTTGCAGTTCTGTTGGGATGATACATCGTACATCATGTCCTCACACCCCTCAACAAAACAGGGTAGCGGAGAGGAAAAATCGTCACCTTCTTGATATTACCAGGACAATTATGTTTTTTTTTTGATTATCGAGAGAACTGTCCTCGTAGAAGCGCCACTTTTGTGACCCCCCTAGACAACGTAAAACTCTCGGGCCCCGAGCGCCCCGCACACCCGGGAACCGGTTAAAGCACACAGTTGGCCGGCCTGCATGACGGGTACCATTTCGGAGGCGGCCGCTGGGTTTCAAACCCGGGTCCCTTCATGAGGGGACACTTATGTTGCAATCTAATGTTCCTAAACGATTCTGGTCTGACGCTTTACTTACTGCCTGTTTCCTTATCAATAGAAAACCATCTTCTATGCTCCAAGGACGTACTCTATTCTGTCTTATGTCCCAAAGATCAACCTTTCCTTGTTCCCCTCAGAGTGTTTGGTTGTACTTCCTTTGTCCACAATTTTGACCCTAAGGCTAATAAGTTATCTCCTAGGTCAATTAGGACTCTGTTTCTTGGGTATTCCAACACTAGCTAAGGGTGCAAGTGTTATTGTCCAAGTCTCCGTCGTATGTTTGTGTCTAGGGATGTGACGTTTCATGAATCCACTCCATATTTCTCTAGTGTTCCCAGTAAGGGGGAGCAGTTATGTGAGAGAGTGCCACCATCAGATATCAGTGAGAGAGTGACACCACCACATCAGAGTGAGAGAGTGCCACCTATCATTCCTGACTATACTATAATTCAGGAAGAGAAGCCAGCGGAAAGTCCGTTAATTCAGCAATATCCACATGTTTACAACAGACGAGGCAGACAAGATCCAGAGGAGGTAGTGACTCCAGTCTCTGAGCCTACCCTGTCTTCCTCTACTCAAGGGAATCTTGGAGAACCATCTGACCTTGATGTTCCCATTGCTGTCCGCAAAGGTACTCGTTCTTGTACTATTTGACATCCTATTGCAAATGTGTGTTGTTTGTCAAAAATTATCTAAGCAGACCCACTCATTTGCTCATGGGATTGATTTTGTGGTCATTCCAAGAAATCATTTTGATGCTATGAAGGATATTGGCTGGAAACAGACGATGAATGTGGAAATGTCTGCCCTTTTACAGAACAACACCTGGGAACTTGTTGACTTACCTCCAAATAAAAATGTTGTGGGGTGCAGATGGGGCATTCACAATAAAACATAACCCAGATGGTTCGGTGGAGAGATTGAAAGCTAGACTGGTGGCAAAGGGGTATACTCAGACATATGAGGTTGATTTCTTTGAGACCTTTTCACCAGTGGCTCATCTGAATTTTGTGCGTATTCTTATTTCTCTGGATACTACCTTTGACTGGCCTCTATTTCAACTCGATGTCAAGAATGCCTTTCTTCATCGTGATCTACAAGGGGAGGTATACATGGAGCAACCACCTGGTTTTGTTGCTCAGGGGGAATGTCAGAAGGTGTGTAGACTGAAGAAAGCCATCTATGGATTGAAACAATCTCCTAGAGCTAGGTTTGACAAGTTCAGTGATGTTGTGCTGAAAATGGGCTTTTCTCATTCTGTGACTGATCACTCCTTATTTTATTCTAGTTCTTCTGGTGGATCTATTATTATTGCTGTGTATGTTGATGATATAGTTATCACTGGCAGTGATTCTACATGCATATCTCGTGTATAAGAAGTCTTGCAGGGGCACTTTCATATAAAGGATCAGTGAAAACTAGGATATTTTCTGGGCATTGAAGTACTTAGATCTCATGCAGGTACCAATTTGTCTCAAAGAAAATATGTACTGGATTTACTACAGGAAGCAGATATGAATGAGTCCAAGCCCGTATCTACTCCTATGGTCTATCATGTGAAGGAGACAACTGATGATACTAATTATCCAGATCCAGGATATTACAGGAAAATTGTTGGTAAACTGATATATCTAACAGTTACACGTCCTGACATTTCCTTTACTGTAGGAGTGGTTAGTCAGCGTATGAGCTCACCACAACAGTCTCATTGGACATCAGTCTGTCGTATTCTGAGATATCTAAAAATTGCACCTGATAAGGGAATCACCTATTATAGGCCGAAGACCCCTGTATCCACTCTCTCTTATTGGTTATGATGTAGATTGGGCTGGTAATCTGAATGACAGGAGGTCTACGACTGGATATTACACATTTCTAGGAAATCATCTTATTACCTGGAAAAGCAAAAAGTAGAATGTTGTGGCAAGATCTAGCACAGAAGCTCAGTATAGAGCAATGGCACATGCATTTTGCGAGTTGCAGTGGGTTCAATCTGTAATTTTTGACTTAAAGATTCTTGTATTGTCTCCTATAGAACTCAGATGTGACAATCAAGCCGTTATCTACATTGCCAAGAACCCAATCTTCCATGAACATACGAAGCACATAGAGGTTGACTGCCACTTTATTAGATATCAGACAAAGAGTGGGACTGTTGTGACTCCGCATGTCAAGTCTGAAGATCAACTTGCAGATGTTCTCACAAAGCCATTGAGTCCAACAACATTTCAGAGTTTGTGCAACAAGCTGGGCATACTCGATATGTACGCTCCAGCATGAGGGGGATTGTTAATATATTTCATTATATTCAGTTGTTTATTATATTTTGTAATTTATATATCTTGTTGGACCTCTATGTAAATTATCCAACTTCTCTTATTAATAAAAAGGGAGAAGGCTCATTGCCTCTCCTAACACTGCATTGCACATAGCATTGCCGCAACTCTGTTTGCACTTACGCTCGACAACACCATTCATTTTGTTGAGGAGCGTAAGTAAGAACATGAGGTTTGATGAATGGTGTGCCAAGTTTTTTTAAAATATAAGACTAACAGACTATTGCATGAATTCAAGGGCATTGTTTGTCTAAACTTTTTGATGGACTTATTAAATTGAGTCTTAATTTCAGCTAAGAAGGCAGTAATAATGTCAAGAACATTTTTGCCTACTTTTTAAAGTAAAAACAATCAAGTAGCCCGAGAGAAATCATCGATAAAGGCATACATGTTAAGGCGGCAAGGCTGGACGCCTTGCCCCAAGGCACTGTAGGGAAATATGGCGGCAGAGCAGGCAAAAAAAATTAATTGTCATATTCCCCGTAAAACGGTAGATTGTGTCAACAACTATATAATGGGAAGGATGGTTGTGACGATATAACCGGTCCCGGAGCAAGTCCAACGACAATCTCCTCATTGTAGTATGCACCTTTTTTGAAGCCACACTCGAACAGTCTGCAGCAACTCCTGGTTGATCACCACGAACATCAACTTGACATTGTCCTCCTAGAGGGAAATACTCCTCGCCTCTAGGGTAGTCTAAAGGGATCACCGGGAGCTCCTGTTGTTCTAGATGAACGGACAAGGAGTTGTCCCTTCTCATTGGCATACTAGCACCAACTTGCTCTCCCACAATTGTTCTCCCTTGCTATCCCTCCCTTTATTGTGTAGGACTTGCTCGGTTCTCTCGATTACCACAACCAAAGACGACAATAATTGTCTGAGCAATTGATGTTGTGTCTAGGAAGCCTCTAGTACCCCTCTATTTATAGGAGGGTTAGGGTCGAGGTTCCCAATTTGAGTGGGAGTGGAAGAGACCGAAATTTCACGAATTTTCGCATCATGCGATTGGCGAAATGGTCGGTTCACAGGTGAACCGATAAATTGGCATGTGAGCCGATTGGTTCAACCGTTGAACCGGTCATTTCATCATATTTTTCAATCACAATTGTATTGACAATTATAATTCAATTAATGCACATCATGACATCAACACTAATCCTTGATGCAATCCAATTGATCTATGAACCGGGCGGTTCATCACATGAGCTGGTCGTTTGACGACTTTGAGTCGATTGGTTCGTTCAATAAATTGGTCGGTTCATGCCCTGGTTCATCTAGAATTCAGCCAATGCAATTTCCAATCAACCCGACACTCCAACCGATCGACTCAACACATGAACCGCTCGGTTCAGCCTTCAGTCAGTCAATTGTTGTTCAAATTGAATACCTAAACACTTTAGTAATCGAGTTAAACATCATTCATGAACAAACTCCTATTCCAAGTCTATCCTATGTGTGACCCTATAAGTTCCAAGTTACGTTGACAGCGAATGCCCATTACTAGTTTATGACATCACAAGCAATGAGTGATATCTTGCAATGCATCATTGCTACCCAGGTAACTGGAAACTTAGAGAACAACTTCAACCTACAATCTGTGATTGGTGTTACAATGCTTGTATAGTTCCTTTGTCACTGATATCCAGGATAAACTCGAGGCAAGGAATAGTCATCCTCTTCAATATTCAAATCTCTATTCCTTGAACAAGAGCAGACTGTCTGAGATATATGTAAGCTCAATATCACATATTGACCCACATGAGCATGGCCATACATTTCTCAGTCTCGCTAATCAAGTGACCAGGATATATCAAACTCCTGTAGGAGGGACAAATCCCATCTACATCACTCACAGTCATCCCCATGTGTCACAATACATCCGATCATCACCTTTATGACAACCCTTTTTCAAGGTCACGGTTGATGATGTCAAAGTACACTGAACGACATGTGATGAGTGTTATGATTTCAGGTCTAAGAACCACAATCACCACCAACACTATGAAAGATGATTCTGACTACCATGTAATGGTTTCCATGTGTCACTCTCATGGTGGGTCTGTCCGATACATTGTTTTCTAACAAGTATCTATGTGTTTGGTTTGATATCACATATTATGACTGATGAGATTCTGTCATCAACCAACACACACTTTAGTCTTATGTGTTATTGCTGTCTATCAGCCTTCCACAATAACATCCGACAGGGACAATAACAAGAATGTATGTACTCTTGGCATCTGTATGATCTCATTGTTCATGTCATCAACCCGAAGACATAGGTCATTGAGTAATATCATTATAGACATTTATTATGTTACATCATTATCTCATAATTGAAATGAATAAAACATAATAAATTGGAAGTTTTCCTTTATTATTAATCAAATCATTTACAAATTATGCCATTACAATCATCATATGATTGACTCTCTGGACATACATACAAACAGACAGACACGACTAGACAACTTTTAGAAAATTAAAATATTGTACAATTTACTTATGTATATACATTGATAATGGAATTTTATAATATCTCCTTCATATATATGTTATTTTTACCTATATCTGTACACATGA